>CM040244.1:62887368-63265064 GCA_022545495.1 Chrysanthemum lavandulifolium | reverse complement strand
TTGATTTACCTATCTCGAATACTCCTTGGGTTAGCCGATTCATTGTGTTCCAAAAAGGGTGGCATAAGCATTGTCACGAATGAAGAAGCGAGTTCATTCAACTCATTTGGTTACGGATGGCGTGTGTGTATGACTATCGTAAGTTGAGCAGCGCCACCGTAAAGACCATTTTCCTCTACCCTTCATGGACGGATGCTTGAGAGATTAGCGGGGAATGAGTACTATTGTTTCCTTGATGGTTTCTCGGGTTACTTGGATCCCCATTGATCCCGGGATCAGAGAGACCACATTCACCTGCCCATACAGACTTTTGCCTACAAGCGTATGCCTTTTGGCTTATGTAGCGCTCTGACACGTTCCAACGATGTATGATGGCCATATTCCACGACATGATCGGAAACAATGGAGGTGTTTATGGATGACTTCTCGGTCATTGGGGATTCATTCGGACTTGTCTCTCCCATTTAGACAAAATGTTAAAAGCGGTGTGAAGACACAATCTCTGTCTAAATTGGAGAAGAGCCACTTTATGGTCGAAAGGCATAGTCCTTGGCCATAAGATTTCCAAAAATGGGATTGAGGTCGATAGAGCAAAGTTGATGTTATTGCTAAAGCGCCTCATCCTACTACCGTCAAAGGTATTAGGGTTTCCTTGGTCATGCGGGTTTTATCGTAGATTCATACAGGATTTTTCTAAAATCGCTCGACCTATGACCCATCTTCTCGAAAAGAAGCTCCTTTTATCTTCTCTCACGAGTGCGTCGAGCTTTTGAAACATTGAAGAAAAACTACGGAGCCCATTCTAGTTGCCCAGTTGGGATTTACCCTTTGAGCTCATGTGCGATGCAAGTGATTTTGCTATCGGTGCGGTCTTAGGGCAGCGAAAACCAAGCATTTTCAGCCTATACACTCTGAGTAAGACTATGGTGAAGCTCGAAACCCATTACACCACTAGGAAAAAGAACTATGGGCGTGGTGTATGCGTTTGAAATTTAACCATACCTCATCTTGACTAAATGCGTGGTGTATCACGGATCACTCGCTCTCAATATCTCTTTGCAAAACAAGATGCAAAGCGAGATTGCTCGTTGGGTTCTCCTCCGAATTTGATATCATTATCGTGATAAAAAGGCGAGAACACAGGCTGCGATCATCATCCGATTAGAGAACCTCACAGATATTTTAGAAAAAATAAATGAAACATTTCCTCTCGAGACACTCAATCGGTTTCTTTTGTGGAGATTCTACTACCCCATGGTTTCTTGACTTTGCAAATTACCATGCGGGTAACTTCTAGTAAGCGTCCCAGGAAGAACAAATTCTTGAAAGATGTTAAACATTACTTACGGGGCGACCCTACTTGTTTAAAATTCTGCGGATCAAGTCATCCGGCGATGTGTATATGGTCGAAGCCAATGACATTCTCAAGGCTTGCCATCTGGACCTCTTGGGGACATCATAGCCCACTACACCTTGAAGGTGTTTGATTCCGGATTCTATTGGCCCAATTTACAAGGATGCTCAGAATTTGTCAAAGCACGTGCGACTTGTCAGCGTCGGAATATCTCGCAAAAATGAAATGCATAAGCGCCATTCAAGTGTGTGAGATTTTTGACATCTGGGCATTGACTTTATGGGGCCATTTCTTTCTTCTCGATAATAAGTACATACTCGTGGCGTTGACTACTTGTCAAAATGGGTTGAAGCTAAGGCTTTGCATACCAATGATGCCGAGTTGTTGTGAAATTCTTGAAATCTCTCTTTGCTAGGTTTGGAACTCCACGAGCCATAATCGGTGATGGTGTGCGCATTTCTACAATGACCGGTTTGAAAGAGTCATGCAGTATGGTGTAACTCACCGTCTCTCTGCGTACCACCCCCGAACAAGTGGGCAAGTGGAAGTTTCCAACAGGGATTAAAAATTACGGAGAGGACGATTGGCGAAAACCGTGCCTCTTGGTCGGATAAGCTAGATGAGCCTCTGGGCCTTCCGTGCGACTTATAAAACACCCGTGGTGTACTCCGTAAAGCTTGTATATGGGAAGGCATGTCATACTTGTTGAGCTAGAGCACAAGGCATCTTGGGCCTTGAAGCATGCCAACCGATATTCGGACTTGGTGATCACGGAAAGTTCAAATGAATGAATTAAATGAACTCCGTGATCAAGCATCAGAACTCTTTGATCTATAAAGAAAAGACAAAGAAGATTCATGACTCTAAAATCAAGAACAGCGTTTTCAACGTTGGTGATCGAGTCCTTCTTTTCAATTCTAGATTGAAGATTTTCTCGGGAAAGCTTAAATCCGTTAGTGCGGTCCATTTACTATCACTAAGGTTTATCCTTATGGCACCATTGAGTTATCTCAACCGATGGTCCAAACTTTAAAGTGAATGGTCATCGATTGAAGCACTACTTTGGAGAGACATTCCTCACTGTGATTGTCCGGATCGAGTCAAGCTAGCGACTCGGGAATCAAGATAGCATGCCATATGGGTTTCACCCATATTTACGGTGTCACGAAGTTTATTACGGTTAGCCATTCACAAGTGGCTAGCTTGTGTGACAAAACTTGAGTTTAACTTCTTTCTACTTTCTACCACCAGTGTGGGGAGTTGCCCAGTGTTGTGTATATAAAGAGTTTCAAAAAAAAAAAAAAAAAAATCTTGCTAAATAATGGCCTTAGTATTTCCTTTTCGTTCTATGTTTGGCATAACCGCGGTACTTTGTATATTGAGGCAATATTCATTTCTAAGTGTGGGGGAATTCTCGGAATTTTATCATGTAATTATACGCCTAATTCCCCATTTTGGCCAAAATTTTTTTGGGTAAGTGTTTGCACTTACTCGGATTATAGTTATCGGTCCCTTGTCTAATAAACAAAAGGATTGGCTAATCCGAGAACAAGCGGCTCTTGGTAAAGATATCTCAAATCGTTGACTTACAATTTGCCAAAAATTGTATGGTATTGACTCGCCATATCCTTAAAAGTGAAGAGTTGGCTAGCTGAGTTTATGGCTTGTGGTAAAGCGGTTGGAAAACCATAATTGGTAATCAGCTCACCAAAGATATTTTATCTAAGAGTTGGCTAGTCCGAAGCAAGCGGCTTCGGTAAAACAAATCAAATCCGTTTGAAGCGATGATTTGCTCAAAATCATTTGGTTATCGGTGTACAAGGTTCTTACTTGAGCTGAAACATTTGGCTACTCGAGTAATGGCTTTTGGTAAGAGATGAAATCATTAATTTTTCTCAAATCATTGCTAGGGACTAGCAATATCTTAGTGTGGGATTGATGAGTGTGTAAATACTCATCATTTTTATCTAATTAGCGCAAAACATCGAAAACACTGAAATGCATCGAATGATAAAAATATCACAAATAAGTGTTTTATGTGTTTTAAATGCAAAAATATCAAAATCGGTGAAAAGCGTATCAAGTTTGCATAATTGGCGGTTTAGTCCCCAGTTTCAAAGTTGTCAAAATAGTCCACGTAAATCTAAATAAAGAAAATGTTATTCAAGGTCCTGAAATATTCTAAGTTGTCAAAAATGGTCCTTGAATAAATCTTTTGTTAAATGGCGAAAAGGTCCCTCAAGTTTCCAAATGTCAAGTTTGGTCACGAAATTTGAAAATGTCAAAAGCTGGTCCTTGTACTATTGGGACTTGTCAATATTGGTCCCTTGTAACAAGTTTGGAAAATTACAGGATTGGTCCTTCATAATTTCAGATTGGCAATAATAGTCCTTGTCTAACTAAACCTAAAGCCTTGTCAAAACCAATTTGAACCCCTGCCATTATACCCCTTTGGACCCTGTCTTTTCTATTTTTGACCCTTTGGTCAAACCAAGTCAAACAAAGCGAACCCCTTCGTTTATCTCCCCACTTTCTCAGAGTTGCCCTGCGACCTCAGGCATCTCTCACCTTTCCACCCTCATCATCTACTTACTTTTACCACCACATTAAATCCACCCCCACAGTTGATAAAGCAGAGCCCTACAAGTCAAATCTCCATTTCCCCAAAATGAGCTAACACTCAAAACACTCCCATTGGCGAACAAAGTGGTGGGATTATCTCGAAGGCGCGTGGAGCTCATTTGAAGCATAAAATAGGAGGAAGCAGAGAAGAAGAGTAGTACTTAGCTTTTAAATTTTATGTATGTCGTTTTTCTTTAAATGTTTTAATTAGTTCACAAATCTGTAATATCAAGTTGTATTGTATTAAGACTAAACCTTTTGATCATTATAACTCAGTTTTAAGTGTTAATTCAAGTTTCATTCACAATTCATGTTTTGTGCTTCTTGTTGCAAAATTCAAAGTCAAACTCTTGTGTTCAAGCTTCAATAAGCTTTATTTAAGCTCAAACAAACTTATTTAAGCTTAAGATAGCTTTTGTAAGCTTGTTATTGATTCAATCAAAATTGGACAAAAGTCAACAAAGTCAACTGTGAAGGAATTCGGTTCAAATAAGCATGGAAATGATGACGGGTTGATCAGGAGGTTGATTTGGGTTGAAATGGATTAGAATGGTAGTGTATGGTCTTGTTTAAGTTGCAATCATAGCTGGACACTTGTAAGTTCTGTTTACATCATTTTCATTTGAGTTCGGTTTGCGGTTTGCAATTGTACTTGAACTGTGATCATTAAACATTAAACATGTTTATTTAGTAGTAATTAGGTCGCTAGATTTAGGTTAAGTGGTAAAATAAGATAACTCAATAATTTGCTTGGTCATTAGTTAGTCGGTTTCTAAAAAGTGTTTGGTTTAGTTACAAAAGCGTGTTAGAGGTAATTTTAAGCATTGTTCTTGTTTAATATATGTTTCTTTAGCTCTTAATAGCTCGATGTAAGAAGAAAAACCAGGTCCTTGTTTAAATAATAGTCAAAATTAGTTTCAATCCTATCTTAATTCATATGTTATGAATTTGGTTTGCTAGATTCATCATACATGTTTAAAAGCATTAGTCTAGCTCTAGTTCATCTCATATTAGCTTATTACAATATAATTAGCTAGTATAATCAATCTAAAGTTCATAAAAGTCAATTTGTTAGTTTACATAAAAGTCAAAATTTCACTTGGTGGTTTTTGAATAAAACTTAGATTTTCTTGTTTGTTTAATACTAAGTTTCATTCATAGCTCCTAGGATAGTAAACTTCAGTTGCTTGAAAATTATAAAAATACTAGTTTAGTTTTAATCGACATGCGATTGCTTATTTGTTAGCTTATTGTAGATACCCTTTACGAAAAGTGCCACGTACTGCAGGTTTGGTAACTTATTTCACAAGCTCTCTTAGAGCTTATTAGTTAACTTCAAAATGTGTATTTTGGCTTTTGAGTAGCTCAGCTAGCTAACTCAAGGTACTAAGTTCTTATTTTCCATTTTTAGCTTATTCACTTACTTTGCATAGCTTTTCATTATTGTCCATTTTACTTAGTGTACTAGATAAGTCGGTGTTCAGACTTTTCAAAGCTTCTCAAGAGCTTATTGTGAAAACCAAACTTTGTAAATTAGTTCTTTGGAAAGCCTACGTATACTAGCTTGTTCGAGTTGCTTATTTTCATTTATTAGCTTATTAGAGTGCTTAAAAATTTGCTATAAGGTGACGTAAACCAATAGAGTGTCTTTGTGCAAGCATGTAGTTTGAGCTTATTTGAATCTTTTTGATGCTTATTCTTTGGTCATTTTGCTTATTAGGTTTTAAAATTAGCTTATTTAAACATCCTTAGTTATTTCAGTCTTCTTTTGCTTGTTCAATAGCTTAAAAGCCATTTGGCTTAAACTCTTGTCTTATTTCCATTTCTTGCTTAGCTGTTGGGATTTTAGCTTATTACGTAGCTTATTTAGTTGATTTCATAAAAGTCTCGGTTTATAAATTGCTTATAATCTTTAGCTTAACAAGTTTCAACAATAAAAATCCAAAATAAAAATATTTTGCAAAAGGTGGGCGGAGCTCGAACAGAGACCTCCCTGTGAGAGTGATAGGAAGTGTACAGGAACCATTGCGCCTTGGGACTTTTTCATTATCTCCTTGACTAATCTCTTATATCGTTTTCCATTTAAGCTTATACGTTTAGTTTAGCTTATTTGAGCTTATTCGTTGAGCTTTTCCATTTTCTAATTTTCATAAATTGGTATTGTTATAAAGTATTTTACAAAAGTTTGATTTTTCTCATTTGTTTTAGTATTTTTAAACATTTAATTAGTGTTTTTAGTAATTAATTCATAATAAAAATATAAAGTCAAAAAATATAAATCTTTTTCTAAAATTTTCTTTTGTCATTTAATGCGTAAGAAAATTGATTTTACACTGTAGGCCTTTTATTTCACAAATTTTACGTTTTACTTGCTCCGTAATTTTTAGATATAACGCTCGGTTTTGTTTTAACTCGCGTTTTAGGTAATTTTAGTACACGTTTAGTTAAAATAGTTTATTTAAGATATTTTGTTTTATAAAATCACAAAACATCATTGTAAAAATAGTGATAAGCGTTTATTTAATATATTTTATCTTTTATTTCCTTTAATTTGCATTTAAGTCATTGTAACTTGTTAATCTTTTCTTTAGGTAATTTTCCATCAAAATCCTATGACCACTATCCTTAGTGGTTATTCGACATCGATTGTGTTAAACACGGTCATCCTCCAGTGAGACTTAACGACAGGAATCCATGTATTCTCGATCTAAATTGCATTTGGTGTGTGAAATTTTTTAAGTTCCTTACATTGGTCATTCACAAGTGGCTAACTGCGTGAAAAACTTGCGGTTTTGCAGATCAAGGTTTAATTTACCAATTTTAAATTCATACTTAATGTTTTAAGTCGAACTATATGTATAATGTTCAATTCTTGACCATTAGCTGATTATATTTTAAACATGAAAATATTTTTGGCGATATCATGATTAGAGAACAACCTTGATGATAAGAAAATAGGAGGATTAAAAAGTTTTGAATTTAATAAGAAAATTAAAGTTGGCGCCTACAAATGTGGAAAGTTAAATGCTTTTTATAGACAATTAGCCTCAGTATAATTTACCAATTTTAAATGCATACTTAATGTTTTAAGTAGAACAATACTTACAATGTTTCATTTTTAACCGTTAGCCAACATCACCATTTAAACATGGAAATTCTTTTGACTTATATCATGATTAGACAGAGATCTTTTCCATATATTGCATCTATTCTACCAATTGTGTAATGTGTTTAGGATATTCGAGTTATACATATAATATATTAGAGAATGGTGTACTATACAATGGTTTTCAATGACCACACGTCTTAAGCTATAAAATAAAGCTAACTGATTGGTTTAAAATGACAAAGATAAACTTGTGTATCATATAACGATTAGCTTTGTCATTTTAAGCAAATAAAATAGCTCCATTTTATAGCTTTTGGCATGGTCAAAACCATGGTAGATTATCTATAACTCCAATATCCATAGAATAAGTTATCACCAAGGTCATTATCTAATTATGATATCAGTCAAAATATTTCCATGTTTAAAATATATGGCAGTCGGCTGGCGGTCAACATCATCAAATCTTGTGCGCTTAAAACATTAAGAATGCCTTTAAAGATTGATAAATTATACTTAATAGTTCACTAGCTAAAATATAATTTTATTTTCAAAGGGCTATATCATTTTGTCATTTAATATCCTTTTAAGCTAAATATCAATATTCACAAGTAATTTTCAAGCATAATAATATGGCAAGTTGTGGCAATTTAATACATTATTTATATGTTGAGTCATTTCCAAGACCAAGATCTATAGATATTTTTAAGTTTTGTAGCCATGATTATTGAATCACTTATAGCTTTTATCATCATTCACTTTTGACTTGGTCTCATAATCTCGATGAGAATACTTCCATTTTAACCTCATTGTAAGTGATACATGCTTGATAGGTAGGATGTTGTTTTTAGTTATAGATGTTGAGGATCATAACTTTATATATGAATCTGATTTCAAAGTAAGATACTTGCGAAAGTACCTCCCAGCCGGAAAATCTCTAAAGATGGTTACAAAAGCTCTTTTGATTCCACATATCAATATACATTCGTGTTATGAGGTAGTAATGATCTGAAACACTTGTTACCAACATTTTTAACTATAAAAATGTTTGAAATAGGTTAGTATTATTTATTAGATGTTACTTGGTAATGATTGGTCAATTTTATATTTAGTAAAGGTATAGTAAAGTGATATTCAATGTCTTGATCATGAGGTAATTATTGAGGCATAATTATTTGGTGCGGATGTTGGAGATGTTCATACCATCGAACTAAAGATACATGGTTGAGCAATCCCAGGCTGAACCACAGGCCATTTCCTTCCAATTTCCATCACCGTAGATTGGAATACGTAGGATCTCATATGTTTCAAAAGCGTGTTGAAATTATAGTTGATAAATTAACTAGCTCTTTAGCTAGACAAGCATCTCTTGTGGAATAAACTCTTATGGAGTGCAGTTCCACAAGGCTGTTGTCTAGGTAAGGCTTAATTCTCAGCGCAATTTCTAACAGGGTTCATGTGTTGAGCCTACATGTCCCAATCTATAGGCTCTACAAATTGGAGGAAATGGCCGATTCAATCAGCATTGCTCGACCATGCCTCTTTTGGTTTCGATGTTACATCTCCAAATCTTGTAGATCAATATGGGCCATGTAATTACCTCATGATCAGCTCGTGAATCTCTACCTTTATTAAATATTAAAATGATTAATACCAAGGTGTAAATCTAACAAGACTACTAACCATGTTCAAAATTTCTAGATAAGAAATGTTGGTAGCTAGTGTTTCATATGGTCTGACATGCCAAAAATTGAATGCATATTTATATTTGGAATCGGAAGAGATATTGTTACCTTATTTAGAGACTTTCGGCGTGGGCAATAATTTACGCAAGTATCTTACTTTGATTTTGTATTCGGATATAAAATTATGATCCTCAACATCTATAATAAAAACAAAATCATACCCATCAATCATGTAGCACTTAATGAGTTAAACTTGAAATAGTTTCCTCATAATCGAGATTAAGATGACCAAGTCGAAAGAATGATAGAAGGCTAAAGAGTGATACAATGATGATAAACTTACAATTATCTATGAATGTGTATGAAAATGACTCAAAACATATATAATGTTCTAAATTTGGAGCGTTAGTCACCAATCATATATAAGTTTGAAGAAAATTTTGAATATTAATATTAAGCTTAAAAGGATTTGAAATGACAAAATGATATTGCCGTTAGACAAATAAAAGTATCTTTGCGGATATTGAGGTGGTAGGTTTAATTTACCAATTTTAAATGCATACTTAATGTTTTAAGTCGAACAATATGTATAATGCTCAATTCTTGACCATTATCCAACGATCATATTTTAAACATGAAAATATTTTTGTGATATCATGATTGAGAACAACCTTGATGATAAGAAAATAGGAGGATTAAAAGCGTTTTGAATTTAATAAGAAAATTACAAGTTGAGTGCCTACAAATGTAGCAAGTTAAATGCTTTTATAGATAATTTTCCTTAAGTATAATTTACCAATTTTAAATGCATACTTAATGTTTTAAGTTGAACAATTCCTATGTTTCATTTTTAACAGTTGGAACAATCACCATTTAAACATGGAAATTCTATTGACTTATACCATGATTAGCGAGATCTTTTCCGTATATTGCATATAATCTACAAATTGTGTAATGATGTGACAATGGCAATTTAGGAATCTATTATAGGTAACCGCATTCGTTAAACAAAGCGAGCTTTTGCCTTTATCACTATTTTATAAGCGTTGACTTGATTTTATATCGTCCATTTGTTTTACGGTTTATTTCACTATTAAATGAGTTGTCGTATGAGTTTTAACTCTATTTGGTAGGCACTATTCGATTCGGTACTAGAAAAGCCTAAAGCGAAATATTGTAACTTTTAGATCGTAACTCGAAAATTGACAAATAAATAGTCAAAACTCGTGGAAAAACATAAATAACGATGTTAGAAAGTCGAATGAGCGTTGTGGGACACTCGGAGACAATATATGAGCTCGGGAATGGGTAAGCAGGACGTTTACGAAAATTACAACTCAGGCCTCTCTTTCCCTCTGTTGGCCTGTCCCTCCCACCATTTTATTTTGGTCCTTTCCCAAGTATATAAACCTCCCTTCCCTCATTTTACTTCTATTTTATCTCTAAAATACACCTACACATTACTTTCTCTCTCTAATCTCTCTCCGTCAAATAAAACCATACCACCACCACCATTGGCGCCCTATCTGCCAGATTTTGTAATTCAAGCAGTGGTATCTACCCCACCACTATCTTATAGATCTTCTTTCCCTCTTTCTATCCATATAAAATACTCCACAAAATCATTAACACCTTCAAATCTTAAGATTAAGATTCGTACTTTTAGGGTTTCATCAAATATTGCAATTATGCTTGAATAAGGTAAATGGAACATGGGTAACACTTGTTTTGGTCTTATAAAGCCACGAATGGCTAATTAGGGTTTCGACCATATGGTAAAATTTGGGGCTTTTGGTTTAAACATGGGATTAAGTCTAATTAACATCTAAATAAACATGTAGATAGTGTTTGGTAAGCATGTGGTGTATCAATTTGATGGGTTTATGCATTTTAGGTCTAGTTTCATATTTTTGGTTAGAATAGATGATGGGTTTTGTGTTTGGTTAATGATTGGAGGTTGATTGATTGTATTTGGATGTTGTGGAATTGATTTGGGTGATGTTTGGTTGGATTTGGAAGGTGTACGAGCCACCAGGCCGCGTCGTGAGCCACAGGTTGCGTATGTGACCTGGGCCCACGGGTCAGTCGGGTCATTTGGTATTGTTGGTTGATGTAGTTGAGGTTTGGATGAGGCGTGGGTAAGAAAAGCTTCAGGGCTTGTTTGGTTCACGTGGTCTGGTAATGATGTCATGACCATTAGGGTCCTAACATTGGTTTCAAACATATTGGTTGGTTGATTGGTTGGCGAGATTGATTTGAGTTGAATTGGGATTGAATTGCGCTATTATGACTTTTAATTGGACTTGATATATATATTGTCAACTTTGAGCAACGTCGGTGTTACTTTGACTTTTAGTCAATAGTTGACCAAACAACGCTATATTTATGGACTTTAGTATAGTTTAGACTATTGATTGATTAAAAGCCGAGTCACGACTTGCTTGTGGACTCGAACGAATAATGATATGAGATTAATATTGGAATTTGACGAAATATATTATATGAAAATGCTAATAGACTATGAAATATAAATAATAAAAGGGCTTTTACCAAAAATGATAACAAGACTTATCTTGTTATTTACTATTTTAATTGACTAACAACTAAAATGAAATATTTTTAATAAATAAACAATTAATGTTTTGAGTACCGTTTAAATATGCCAATTATGGGCATTTAATATTAGCTTCAGTATTTATTTACTACGTTATGTGCATGGGTTACGGATAACCTACGCGTTAATAGTGTTGATCCACGTGGGTTGCGGACTTATTAGGTTGTGAATCTAAGAGCCCGCTAGGTACGATGGGTAACCTTATTAATGAATTATCTTATGACTCTTTAGGATACGATTGATTTATGGGATAATAAGCGACACGGTAAATAAATGAGTTTATCGAGTTGCGATTTGATAAGGTCTACTATTTATTCCGAAACTTATTGGACTATGGAACTAATCATTTAGAGGTCTCATTGTGTTGCAATGAGTTATTGATTTTTTGAGTGCATTCACAACATCATATTGGTCGATACACCCCATGAGGATACGAACACCAGTTAAATGGCAAAACAAGACATTTTGGAGATATGAAATGGAATACATTGGGGTAGATAACGTTGATTTGAGGAATATATATATTAAAGTAGTTCTACATTAATAGGTTGTGCCGAGTCGATGGTTGTTGTGCCGTGATTACCGTTTATCTTCCGCTAGTGTTTATTTGTCGTTGATTGCTTGAGGTGAGTTTCATAGCCCCACTTATCTCGTTTTTAACTATATTGGGGTGAGAATCATACTCTTTTTTGGACCATGAAAATTATTTGGATTTGCTTATATGTGTTGTTTAGATAGATGTCACGGTAGTTGTTGCCTTAGTCTAGGTTTTAACGCCTTAGCTAAGAATAGACTTCCTCGAGCTAGTCCGGGTTGGCAATTGTTCTAGATTTTGCTGTGGTCTTTGGACTTGAGTTCGAGACCGAGTAATCCACGGATGTGGGATATGATTGGTGATCCGGGTAGGATCGGTGTGTGTGGTATTTATCTATATTGAGTCTTGCATAGAAAATCAACTCCTAGCGGTATGATTTTATTGAACTTAAACCTATGAACTCACGGTAATGGTGATCTTTTAACATGATTTCGATGTGAGAGATGTTTGGAATACTTGATCGGTGGAAGCTTGGCGAAAGCGGGGTTCAAAGATCATTTGACTCGATTAACTTTGGGGACCTATTTATTAAATCATGTTTTGGGCCTAATATTTATACTTTTGGATTAAATGTTTTGAATACTTAAATTTGGGATTGGTTTTGAATGTTAAATGACTATCTTTTGTATAATTACCAATCCAATAATAACACCCAGATTAAGTCTTCCGTTGTATTGAGATTTGGGGTGTTCTGAGTTGGTATCGAGCTCGGTTATAGAAATTAGGTATTTTATAAACTAAACTATAACCACTTTTAAAAAAATTGATCCTCGACCGACTGCCTTGACATGCCAAGTCACTTCTTATTTGATTATGGTATGAGCGATTTGACTTATGAGATGATCATTAAGGGATATTGTGAGGCGATTATGGAAACTTTATGATTTGGATATATGATTATGATTTTGGGAAATGAGATGTGATTATCGAGATACTACGCTATTCGATTTGAGTAAGCGGTATATTATGATTTTGGAAATTTGAACTCGATTGATTTGATATGGGATTATGTGATGGCCCGAACTTCGTGTATTAATTAAAGGCATATTTTGAGTAATGCGGTACCTACACTTTAAAGCTTTTGTTATGTGATATATGTTTTGGTTAAGTTGATGCGCTTATTAAACTAGTTGTTTGAACACTTACCTACATGCCATTGTCATAGACATGCCTTCACTAGCTTTTGATGTGTGCAGGAGGTTCTTGTAGTTGCTAGTTCGCCATCATTGACTCTCATGGCGGTTCGGGGTGATCCTATAGAGATCGCCCGTATAGTTCATCATCATCGGATCGCTAGCTCATCTGATTTCACTTTACATCGGGTCTTAGCACCTGGTCAGGCTTGCTTATACGCTTGCCCGCATCAGTGAGACCACCATCATCACCTATCGTTTAGCGCATCATGTCTTAGGGCTTAGATCTCCTAGTGCCACCTCGGGATTACTGCACGAGACTCAGGCTCATGGACTCTCCCTACATGGATGAGAGGAGGCATGAGATTAAAGAGCAATATGTAGATGAGGATGAGGATCCTCGGGAGGAGGATGGTGAGGATATCCCGAAGGGGTACTCCTCCATTCTGATCTGCACATTCTCGGGACCAGTTCTCACTTGAGCTGATTCCATCGGCCTTTAGACATTGACTCACCACCTTACTCACCTCCTGGGTGGCAGTTGGGATCCGAGGTACCATCGGAGATTGCTTTAGAGCCAGGAGTATGGTGGGAGTGCGATGTGGGAGAGGATCACATCACGGTAATAGGCAGTGGGTTGTTGGCCCGGTTGGTTGGAGTATCAGGGCTAGTATAGAGGATCCGAGGCGATATGGGTACTTGAGTCGGGGACTAGGATTTTGCATGATGGTATGTCGAGCTCGAGGAGCGAGTTGGGGACTGTGAGAGGTTTGACGGCTCGTGATCGGATGAAGCGATTTGGTGGGATTGGTGAGTTGGAGAGAGAGATCGAGCTTAAGAGTGATCGCGACGGCTGGAGTTAGCATCTTTATGGAGAGAGTTGATGATGTTGGAGATCATTTAGTGGTATTCGTGACATGGCTAGATAGTATGAGATTCATAGCTTTGTTCCATCTTGAAACTAAGTAGTACTTGGTTCGAGATGTGGGATTTTCTAGTTATCTTGTTAGTATCGTTGTTAGATGTATCCTTCCATGTAATTCCACTTTTGAAACCTATGAGTTATGGTTATTGGGCGTGCATCCTTAGTTATGATTCGGTATTGACTATTTACGCTTTGATATGGCGTTATCCTTGTTGACCTTGGTTATGAATTTGAGCGATATTTAGTGATCCTTGAACCCACTTTATATTTAGGCGTGAATTGTGAACTTATGAAACAATTTTTGCCTTGGAATGATGGCAACAAGGCGAAACCACTTAGGAACAACCAGCAGCTCCTGCTAGGGTTGCCTATCGTCGAGGTCGTCATCCGAAGACCATACCACCTGTTGAGAACAGAACATTGATAACCATTGTAGAAAACCGAATGTGCAGGAGTCTTTGAGAATGGTCTGTTCACAAAACCCTCCACATGAACCCACCCATTGACTAGCTAGTGTCGCGTGTGTTGAAGCTAGTTGAGACTAATCTCTAACACCTCTAGTGGAACCCCGTCTTGAATCGAACTCGAGGTTGTACCTACAAGAGTTACGATTCATGGTCATTGAGTTTGGAGGCCGGGGAGTAGTTTACTTAACTAGGTGGTTGGAGAAAAGCGAATATGTGTTTGCCATTAGTAATTGTGAGGAGGATTGTAAGGTTAAGTATGCAACATTCACCTTGAAGGATGAGGCATTGACTGGTGGAACAACTATCGGATCGGTAGGAATCGATGTAGCTTATAGTATGACTTGGACTCGGTTTAAGACTCTTGATTAAGACTTCTTGTCCTAGGAATGAAGTTAAGTTAGAGAGTGAGTTACGGAACCATAAGGTTAAGTCTTGACATGGCGACTTATACTAAATCGTTTCAAGAGTTATCGTTGCTTTGCCGATATGGTTCGCATTAAAGACCTTAAGATTGAGAGGTATACGATGGATTGCCTTTGGCTACTCGATATGATGTCATCGATGCAAAGCGATTAATTTGCATGAGCAATCGTATTTCATTTGATGGACTCTTATGTGTTAAGTAGGAGACAAGGGTAAGAGTGATAGGGTGATAAGAGGAAAAGAATGAAGTTGTTAAAGGAATGGCAACAAGCGGCATGAGATATGAGGGGTGTTCGCCATAGGAAATGGAGAAAGGAAAGGTTATGAAGGTAGTAGGCTATGTGTGCGTCGTTGTAACCGACACCACCATGGTATGCCGAATGTGTAGGAAGTGCTCTAAGGTAGGACATTTGGCCAAGACTATAGGTCCCGACCACTTCTTTATTTCAAGCCTGTGAGGAGCGGGCTGGAAGGCCTTGTCACTGTTTGGATGTGGAAAGATAGGACACTTTAAGAATGAGTCTTTGAGCCGTGGATGAGAAATCCCGGTAATGGGGAGGTTGCTTGCTAGCAGGGTGTGAGTAGTAATGCTTAAACCACGTGAGCGTGAGGTTGTGAGCCATGGAAACCATGGTGCTAGGAATCATCGAGAGACATGAAGAGCAGTGCCGCTATTGGGAAGGAGCGGGTGAGGACCCTAGTGATTCGGTACGTTCCTTCAATAATCGCTATCTTCCATAATATTTGATCTTGGTGCGGATGAGTTTCGTATCCACCAATTTTATGCCATTACTAGGAATCCCCAAACACCTCTAGGGTTTAGTTCTGACGTGGAATTAGCTAATGGGAATAGAGATAGACACCGTAGTTCGAGTTTGTGTAAGTTTCCTAGACCGCCCGTTTAATAGATCTATTGCGGTTACCTTAGGAAGTTTTGGCGTTATTATCGGAATGGATTGGTTATCGAAAAACGGTACACATCATTTGTGATGAGAAGATTGTCGTTTACCGTATGGCGGAAAAGTTACGAGCATACAGGAGATCGGAGCGACCGTGGAAGTCCTTCCGGTTGAGCATCATCTCTTGTATTAAGGCCCGTACATCGATAGAGGAGGTTGTCTTTTCTTGGCTCGAATTTACGAAAAGCGAGGATAAAAGTGAAAGACACCTTAATGATGTACCCATCGTTAAGAATTTCAAAGCGTGTTCCCGAAGCGATCGCGAAGTTCCACGTCCGACAAGTGGAATTCCAAATAGATTGATACAGTGCGGCACCGTGGCAGGGCACCCTATCGACTTACTCAAGAGATTGGAGGCTATCTAAGCAGTTGGCGAATTGTTAGAAGAAGTTCATTCGACCAAGTTCATCACCGTGGGAGTACCGGTGTTGTGAAAAGAAGGATGGATCGTTTGGATGTTTATTGATTATAGGGAATTGAATAAGTTGACGATGAAACCGATATCCATTACCTAGAATAGATGACCTATTCGACCAACTCGAGGAGCTAGTGTCTTTTAAGATCGATTTCACGATTTGGTTATCACCGACAGAGTTCGAGAAGAGGATATCTAAAGGCGCATTTAGGACTCGTTATGGGCACTATGAATTCCAAGTGATGTCGTTTGGTTTGACCAAGCTTAGCGTTTTCATGGATCTCATGAACAGTGTGTAAGCCATACTGGATAAGTTTGTGATAGTATTCTTAGACAACATCTTGATATACTCAAAGAGTAGTGAAGGAGCGAAGGGCAGGCTTATTTTAGGATTGTTGAGAGGAAGCGTATGCCAAATTCTCTGTGTGAATTTTGGATTCCGTCCGTGCAATTCTTAGGTCAATGATAGATAGTCTAGGTGTTCATGTTATTGACTAAGATTAAGGCCATTTAGGAATGGGGCTCCTAAGAACCCATCAAAATCCAGCCAGTTTCTAGTTTAGCAGCTATTATAGGAGATTCATTGAGGATTTTCTAAGATAACTAAGTCGTGACCAAACTAACATAGAAGGATGTTAAGTATGAATGGGGAGAAAAGGAAGAACATTCAACACGAAGGAGAAGTTGTGTAGTCGCCCATCTAGCTTTGCACGAAGGAAGTGAAGACTTTGTCGTGTCTTCGCTACGCATAAAGGCTTAGGTGTTGTTTGATGCAGAGAAGGTGATTGCTTATGCATCCGACAACAAACGCAGGAAAAACACACCATTGAGTTAGGTCTTTGTAGTGTTTGCTCTTAGTATCACGAGACATTACACATGTGGAACCAAGTGTGTAGTATTCACCGACCATAAGAGCTTGAAGCATATCTTAGATCGAGAAGAGGAACATAAGACAACGTCGTTGGTTAAGTGTAGTGATTATGTTGTGAGATCGTTATCATCTGGTAAGGCTAATGTTGTGGCGATGCACTTATTCATAAAGAGGACATTCCACCTACTAGTTCGATCCTTAGGAATGACCATTGTTTAGCCTTACCATCTCAAATCTTAGCCGCTGGCGAGGCATTGTGGAAGAGAACGATCCTACGAGAATCTTCATGGAATGGTAGAAAGTAAGCGGCTTCTTGAAGCATTCCCGTGAACCTTATGCTTCAAAGAAAAGTTGGATACCATTTCATGGTGGAATTAAATGAGTTGATTATGCAAGTCGCGTAAATCAAAATACTCTATTCATCCCGGAGCCGATAAGATGTATCGGGACCTTAAGAAACTTTATTGGTGGCCTAATATGGCCGATATAACTCAGTATCTCGGTTGGTGCCTTACTTGTTCAAAGGTAAAGGCGAACATGAAACCCTCGGGACTCTTAGTTCACGAACTCGGGAATGGAAATGGGAAGAATAACCATGGACTTTATCACTAAATTACGAGCGATTAGCGAATGGCGCTTCTCCGGGTAACGATTGATCGTTTAACTAATTCGCTATACTTGCTATTGCGAAACGGTAGTCTCGATAAGCTTGCTCGATTGTACCTTAAGGAGATAGTATCGGCGTCATGGAGTATATCTATCATTTCCGATAGGGATAGCGTTTACATCCTTTTGGAGATCATTATAAACGACATTAGAATAAACTTGGATATGGTATTGCTTACCACCTTGGGCCCGATGGTCAGCGAGAGAACATCGGACTTTAGAGGACATGCTTAGAGCTGTGTTATTGATTTCGGCAAAAGGAGACCTCACTGGCGAATTCTCTTCAACAATAGTTATCACTCTAGCATTAAGGCCACCCATTTGAGGCATTGTGGCCAAAATTTTGTTCTCTGTTTGTTGGGTGAAGTTGGCGAGTCAACTACGAGGTCGAACATCCTAGAAACCAGAAGATAGTTCGGATTATTGGCAGTTGCAAACCACTCGTGATAGACAAAGAGTTATGCCGATAGAGCGTAAACCTTTGAATTTCATGTTGGGGATCGTGTTATGTTGATTTTTTCCTTGGAAAGGAGTATTTCATTTTGAAGCGTGGAAAACTCAATCTCGGATATATTGGTCCTTTCAATCACGGAAGAATCGGACCCATAGCATACACGCTGGAGCTACCCGGAATTGACGGTGTACACAATGTCTTTCATGTTAGTAATCTTAAGAATCTTTGGAGAAAACACAGTTGTGCCCTTAAGAGATATTCGTATTGATGAGAAATTGAATTTAGTTGAGCCGATTGAGATTATGGATTGTGAGATTAATGGTGAAGAATAGCGAATTCGATTATTAAAGTTCGTTGGAACTCCCGACATGGACGGAGTTCACTTGGGAGCGTTATGCGTTTCCATAGGAGTATCCTAAACTTTTCATGACACCAAGCAACTCAAGTGAAAGGGACGGAGTTTCTTAGAGGTGGGAGGGTGTGACAAGCGGCAATTTAGAGTCTATTTTAGGTAACGCATTCGTTAAACAAAACCGAGCTTTGCCTTTATCACTATTTTAAAAACCATGACTTGATTTTATAGTCCAACATTTTTAACAACAAAATGTTTGAAATAGTTAGTATTATTTATTAGATGTTCACCTTGGTAATGATTCGGGTCAATTTTTATATTTAGTAAAGGTATAGTATAAGGGATATTCAATATCTTCGATCACAAGGTAATTATTGCAGGCATAATCATTTGGTCTACAGTATTTGGAGATGGTCGTACCATCAGAACTAAAAGATACATGGTCGGGCAATCTCGGTCGAACTCGGGTTATTTCTTCCAATTTCCATAACCCGTATATTGGAATAGACGAGGATCTCATATGTTTCAAAATCGTGATGGAAATTATAGTTGAGAAATTAAGTAGCTCTTTAGCTAGACTAGCGCTCTTGGAATACACTCTTATGGAAATTGGTGTTTCAGACATAACAAAAATTGAATGCATATTGATATTTTGAATCGAAGAGATATTGGTACCTTCTTTAGAGACTTTACGGGCATGGGCAATATCTCGCAAGTATCTTACTTTGATTTTGTATTCGATATAAAATTATGATCCTCAACATCTATAATAAAAACCAAATCCTACCCATCAATCATGTATCACTTACAATGAGGTTAAACTTGAAATAGTTTCCTCATAATTGAGATTAAGGAGACCAAGTCGGATGAGAATGATAGCGAAGGCTAAAGAGTGATACAATAACGATGGCTTCATAACTTAAAATTATCTACTAATGTATCGCCTTACGAAAATGACTCAAAACATATATAATGTTCTAAATTTGGAACGTTAGTCACCAATCATATATAAGCTTGAAGAAAATATTTTTGAATATTAATATTAAGCTTAAAAGGATTTGAAATGACAAAATGATATTTCCTTAGACAAATAAAAGTATCTTTTGCGTATATTGAGGTAGTAGGTTTAATTTACCAATTTTAAATTCATACTTAATGTTTTAAGTCGATATATATAATGTTCAATTGTCGACCATTAGTCAACGATCATATTTTAAACATGTAAATATTTTGACTAGTATCATGATTAGAGAACAACCTCGATGATAAGAAAATAGGAGGATTAAAAGAGTTTTGAATTTAATAAGAAAATTAAAAGTTGAGTGCCTACAAATGTGGCAAGTTAAATGCTTTTATAGACTATTAGCGTTAGGTATAATTTACCAATTTTTAAATGCATACTTAATGTTTTAAGTAGAACAATACCTACAATATTTCATTTTTAACCATTAGCCAACAATCACCATTTAAACATGGAAATTTCTTTTACTTATATCATGATTAGCCGAGATCTTTACATATATGCATCTAATCTACCAATTGTGTAATGTGTTTTAGGATATTCGAGTTATAATGATAATATACTAGAGAATGTTGTACTATATAATGAAAGAATGACCACACGCCATAAGCTATAAAATGAAGCTAATCGATTGGTTTAAAATGACAAAATAAACTTGTGTATCATATAACGATTAGCTTTGTCATTTTAAACTAATAACATAACTCCATTTTATATCTTTTGGCATGTGGTCATAGACAACCACGGTAGATTATATACGTATCACTCCAATATCCATAGAATAAGTTACACAATAGGTATATTATATGTATGCAAAAGACATATATCACCAAGGTCATTGTCTAATTATGATATCACCAAAATATTTCCATGTTTAAAACATAACCGTTGGTAACCGGTCAACAAATGATGCATCAAAGATATTGTTCAGCTTAAAACATTAAGAATGCATTTAAAGATTGATAAATTATACTTAACAGTTCACTATCGCTAAAAGATAATTTTATTTTTCTAACGGCTATATCATTTTGTCATTTCAAATCCTTTTAAGCTAAATATCAATACTCAAAAGTAATTTTTCAAGCTTATAATATGACCGTTGGCAAACGGTCAGAATTTAAAACATTATATATATTTTGAGTCATTTGCAAAGACCATAGATCCATAGATATTTTTAAGCTTTGTAGCCATCATTATTGAATCACTTATAGCCTTCATCATCATTCTATTTCGAATTGGTCTCCTTAATCTCGATTCTGAGAATACTATTTCCATTTTAACCTCATTGTAAGTGATACATGCTTGATAGGTAGGATGTTGTTTTCAATTATAGATGTTGAGGATCATAACTTTATATTTGAATACAGATTTCAAAGCAAGATACTAGCAGAAAGTACCTCCCAAGCCCATAAAATCTCTAAATATGGTTACAAAAGCTCTTTTGATTCCATATATCAATATACATTCGATGTTTTGGCAAGTAGTATTGATACGAAACATTGTTACCAACATTTTTAACTATAAAATGTTTGAAATAGGTTAGTGTTATTTATTAGATGTTCACCTTGGTAATGATTCGGTCAATTTTATATTTAGTAAAGGTATAGTAAAGGGATATTCAATATCTTCGATCACAAGGTAATTATTGCGAGCATAATCATTTGGTCCGCAGATTTGGAGATGGTCGTACCATCGAACTAAAGATACATGGTTGGGCAATCTTTGGTCGAACCGGGTTATTTCCTTCCAATTTCCATAACCCGTATATTGGAATAGACGAGATCTCATATGTTTCAAAAGCGTGATGGAAATTATAGTTGAGAAATTAAGTAGCTCTTTAGCTAGACTAGCAGCTCTTGTGGAATACACTCTTATGGAAATTGCGGTGTTTCCACAAGAGCTTCTCTAGCTAAAGAGCTACCAAATTCTCAACTGTAATTTGTAACACAATTCTCAGAACATTTGAGAGCCTACATGTATCCCAATCTATAGGCTCGGAAATTGGAAGGAAATGGCCTGTGTTTCAATCGTGCATTGCTCGACCATGCCACTTTTGGTTTCGTTGTCACATCTCCAACATCAGAGATCAAGTGCTTGGGCTGCAATAATTACCTCATGATCAAGACATTGAATGTCACTATTACTCTACCGTATTAAATATTAAAATGACCCAATTAATTACCAAGGTGAAAATCTAATAAATGCAACTAACCATGTTCAAAAAAATTCTAGTTAAGAAATGTTGGTAGCTAGTGTTTCATATGAGTACGACATAACAAAAAATTGAATGCGTATTGATATTTGGAATCGGAAGAGATATTGGTACCTTCTTTAGAGACTTTCTCGCTGGTAATACTTTCGAAAGTATCGTGACTACGATTTTGTAATCAGATATAAAATTATGATCCTCAACATCTATAATAAAAAAACAAAATCCTACCCATCAATCGTGTATCACTTACAATGAGGTTAAACTTGAAATATTTTCCTCATAATCGAGATTAAGGAGACAAAGTCGAAAGAGAATGATAGCGAAGGCTAAGAGTGATACAATAACGATGGATTCAAAACATAAAATTATCTATGAATGAATCGCCTTACGAAAATGACTCAAAACATATATAATGTTCTAAATTTGGAACGTTAGTCACCAATCATATATAAGCTTGAAGAAAATACTTTTGAATATTAATATTAAGCTTAAAAGGATTTGAAATGACAAAATGATATTGTCGTTAGACAAATAAAAGTATCTTTTGCAGATATTCAGATAGTAGGTTTAATTTACCAAATTTTAAATTCATACTTAATGTTTTAAGTCGAACAATATGTACATTGTTCGATTGTTGACCGTTAGCCAACGATCATATTTTAAACATGAAAATAATTTTGACTAATATCATGATTAGAGAACAACCTTGATGATAAGAAAATAGGAGGATTAAAAATGTTTTTGAATCTAATAAGAAAATTAAAAGTTGAGTGCCTACAAATGTGGCAAGTTGAATGTTTTTATAGAGAATTAGCCCTCAAGTATAATTTACCAATTTTAAATGCATACTTAATGTTTTAAGTAGAACAATGCTTACAATGTTTCATTTTTAACCGTTAGCCAACAATCACCATTTAAAGATGGAAAATTCTTTGACTTATATCATGATTAGACGAGATTTTTCCATATATTGCATCTAATCTACCAATTGTGTAATGTGTTTTATGATATTCGAGTTATACGTATAATATACTAGAGAATGGTGTACTATACAATGGCTGTCAATGACCACACGCCATAAGCTATAAAATGAAGCTAGTTGATTGTTTTAAAACGACAAAGATAAACTTGTGAATCATATAACGATTAGCTTTGTCATTTTAAACTAATAAAATAGCTCCATTTGATAGCTTTTGGCATGTGGTCATAGACAACCATGGTAGATTATATACGTATAACTCCAATATCCATAGAATAAGTTACACAATAGGTATATTATATGTATGCAAAGACATATATCACCAAGGTCATTATCTAATTATGATATCAGTCAAAATATTTCCATGTTTAAAATATAACCGTCGGCTAGCGGTCAACAAATGATGCATCAAAGATACTGTTCTGCTTAAAACATTAAGAATGCCTTTAAAGATTGATAAATTATACTTAATAGTTCACTATCGCTAAAATATAATTTTATTTTTCAAAGGGCTATATCATTTTGTCATTTAATATCCTTTTAAGCTAAATATCAATATTCACAAGTAATTTTTCAAGCTTATAATATGACCGTTGGCAAACGGTCAGAATTTAATACATTATTTATATGTTGAGTCATTTGCAAAGACCAAAGATCTATAGATATTTTAAGTTTTGTAGCCATCATTATTGAATCACTTATAGCTTTTATCATCATTCTCTTTCGACTTGGTCTCTTAATCTCGATTATGAGAATACTTTTCCATTTTAACCTCATTGTAAGTGATACATGCTTGATAGGTAGGATGTTGTTTTAGTTATAGATGTTGAGGATCATAACTTTATATATGAATACAGATTTCAAAGTAAGATACTTGCAGAAAGTACCTCCCAAGCCTAGAAAATCTCTAAAGATGATTACAAAAGCTCTTTTGATTCCACATATCAATATACATTCAGTGTTATTGAGTGTAGTATTGATACGAAACACTTGTTACCAACATTTTTTAACTATAAAAATGTTTGAAATAGGTTAGTATTATTTATTACATGTTCACCTTGGTAATGATTCGGGTCAATTTTTATATTTAGTAAAGGTATAGTAAAAGTGATATTCAATGTCTTCGATCATGAGGTAATTATTTCGTGCATAATCATTTGGTCTGCAGATTTGGAGATGTTCATACCATCAGAACTAAAAGATACATGGTTGAGCAATCCCCGGCTGAACCCTGGGCCATTTCCTTCCAATTTCCATCACCCGTAGATTGGAATACACGTAGGATCTCATATGTTTCAAAAACTGTGTTGGAAATTATAGTTGATAAATTAAGTAGCTCTTTAGCTAGACAAGCATCTCTTGTGGAATAAACTCTTATGGAAATTGCAGATTTCCACAAGAGCTGCTTGTCTAGGTAAAGAGCTACGTAATTTCTCAACTGCAATTTCTAACACAGTTCCTGTAATATTTGAGAGCCTACATGTATCCCAATCTATAGGCTCAGAAATTGGAAGGAAATGGCCCAGGTTTCAATCAAGCATTGCTCAACCATGCCTCTTTTGGTTTCGATGTTACATCTCCAAATACTGTAGATCAAGTTCTTTGGCCACTAATAATTACCTCATGATCGAAGCCATTGAATGTCACTTTTACTCTACATTTATTAAATATTAAAATGGCCCAATTAATTACCAAGGTGTAAATCTAACAAAGACAACTAACCATGTTCAAAAAATTTTCTAGATAAGAAATGTTGGTAGCTAGTGTTTCATATGAGTACGACATGCCAAAAAAATTGAATGCATATTTATATTTGGAATCGGAAGAGATATTGTTACCTTATTTAGAGACTTTATGAGCGTGGGCAATAATTTCTGCAAGTATCTTACTTTGATTTTGTATTCAGATATAAAATTATGATCCTCAACATCTATAATAAAAAACAAAATCATACCCATCAATCATGTAGCACTTACAATGAGGTTAAACTTGAAATAGTTTCCTCATAATCGAGATTAAGATGACCAAGTCGAAAAAGAATGATAGCGAAGGCTAAAGAGTGATACAATGACGATGGCTTCAAAACTTAAAATTATCTA
Organism: Chrysanthemum lavandulifolium; assembly: GCA_022545495.1. Taxonomy (NCBI): domain Eukaryota; kingdom Viridiplantae; phylum Streptophyta; class Magnoliopsida; order Asterales; family Asteraceae; genus Chrysanthemum; species Chrysanthemum lavandulifolium. Next base: position 63,240,112 of record CM040244.1, on the reverse strand, counting down.
TGAATGTATCGCCTTATGAAAATGACTCAAAACATATATAATGTTCTAAATTTGGGACGTTAGTCACCAATCATATATAAGTTTGAAGAAAATACTTTTGAATATTAATATTAAGCTTAAAAGGATTTGAAATGACAAAATGATATTGCCGTTAGACAAATAAAAGTATCTTTTGCAGATATTGAGGTGGTAGGTTTAATTTACCAATTTTTAAATGCATACTTAATGTTTTAAGTCGAACAATATGTATAATGCTCAATTGCTGACCATTATCCAACGATCATATTTTAAACACGAAATTTTTTTTGTCTGATATCATAATTAGAGAACAACCTTGATGATAAGAAAATAGGAGGATTAAAAACGTTTTTGAATTTAATAAGAAAATTACAAGTTGAGTGCCTACAAATGTAGCAAGTTAAATGCTTTTTATAGATAATTTTACCTTAAGTATAATTTACCAATTTTAAATGCATACTTAATGTTTTAAGTTGAACAATTCCTACAATGTTTCATTTTTAACCACACCAACAATCACCATTTAAACATGGAAATTATTTTGACTTATACCATGATTAGACAGAGATCTTTTCCAGATATTGCATATAATCTACAAATTGTGTAATGATGTGACAACCGGCAATTTAGGAGTCTATTATAGGTAACCGCATTACGTTAAACAAAACCGAGCTTTTGCCTTTATCACTAGTTTTATAAACAAAGACTTGATTTTATATCGTCCATTTGTTTTACGGTTTATTTCACTATTAAATGAGTTGTCGTATGAGTTTGAACTCTATTTGGTAGGCACTATTCGATTCGGTACTAGAAAAGCCTAAAGCGAAATATTGTAACTTTTAGATCAGAATCGAAAATTGACAAATAAATAGTCAAAACTCGTGGAAAAATTAAATAACGATGTTAGAAAGTCGAATGAACGTTGTGGGACACTCGGAGACAATATATGAGCTCGGGAATGGGTAAACGGACGTTTACAAAAATTACAACTCCGACCTCCTCTTTCCCTCCTAGTCGGCGCCACTCCCCTCCCCACCATTTTTATTTTGGTCCTTTTCCTCAAGTATATAAACCACTCCCTCCCTTATTTTTACTTCTATTTTCTCTCTAAAATACACCTACACATTACTTTCTCTCTCTAATCTCTCTCTCTCATCAAAATTAAAAACCCTAGCCACCACCACCACCATTGGCCGCCCCCTATACGGCCAGATTTTGGCCAAATTCCGGCAAGTGGTATCTCACCTCCACCACTATCTTATAGATCTTCTTTCCCTCTTTCTATCCATATAAAATACTCCCACAAAAGCCGTCATTAACACCTTCAAATCATAAGATTAAGATTCGTACTTTTAGGGTTTCATCAAATATTGCAATTCGTGCTTGAATAAGGTAAATGGAACATGGTAACACTTGTTTTGGTCTTATAAAGCCACGAATGGCTAATTAGGTTTCAACCCTATGGTAAAATTTGGGGCTTTTGGTTTAAACATGGGATTAAGTCTAATTAACATCTAAATAAATAAGTAGTTAGTGTTTGGTAAGCATGTGGTGTATCAATTTAATGGGTTTATGCATTTTAGGTCTAGTTTCATATTTTTGGTTAGAATAGATGATGGGTTTTGTGTTTGGTTAATGATTTGAGGTTGATTGATTGTGTTTGGATGTTGTGGTATTGATTTGGGTGATGTTTGGTTGGATTTGGAAGGGTGTACGAGCCACCAAGGCCACGTATGTGAGCCTTGGGTTGCGTACGTGACCCACTTGGGCCACGGGTCCGGGTCGGGTCGTTTTGGTAGCTTGTTGGTTGATGTAGTTGAGGTTTGGATGAGACGCGTGGAGCCGAAAAGCTTCTAGGGCTTGTTTGGTTCACGTGGTCTTAACCGTGACCGTGTCATGACCATTAGGGTCATAACATTGGTTTCAAGCATATTTGGTTGGTTGATTGGTTGGCGAGATTGATTTGAGTTGAATTGGGATTAAATTGCGCTATTATGACTTTTAATTGGACTTGATATATATAATTGTCAACTTTGAGCAACGTCGGTGTTACTTTGACTTTTTAGTCAATAGTTGACCCCGACAACGCCGTAACATGGACTTTAGTATAGTTTAGACTATTGATTGATGAAAAGCCGAGAAGTCATGACTCGTGCTTGTGGACTCGAAACGAATAACGATATGAGATTAATATTGGAATTTGACGAAATATATATATATATGAAAATGCTAATAGACTATGAAATATAAATAATAAAGGGGCTTTTGTACCAAAAATATTGATAACAAGACTTATCTTGTTATTTACTATTTTAATTGAAACTAACAACTAAAATGGAAATATTTTATAATAAATAAACAATTAATGTTTTGAGTACACGTTTATCGAAATATGCCAATTATGGGCATTTAATATTAGCTTTCAAGTATTTATTTACTTACGTTATTTGCATGGGTTACGGATAACCTAACGTTAATAGTGTTGATCCACGTGGGTAGCGGACTTATTAGGTTGAGGAATCTAATAAGAGCCCGCTAGGTACATTGGGTAACCTTATTAATGGGTGAATTATCCTTATGACTCTTTAGGATACGATTGATTTATGGGATAATAAGCGACACGAGTAAATAAATGAGTTTATCGAGTTGACGAATTCGATAAGGTCTACTATTTATTCCAAAACTTATTGGACTATGGAACTAATCATTTAGAGGTCTCATTGTGTTGCAATGAGTTACGTATTGATTTTTTGAGTGCATTCACAACATCATATTGAGTCGATACACCCACATGAGGATACCAAACACTAGGATTAAATGGCAAAACAAGACATTTTTGGAGATAACGAAATGGAATACATTGGGGTAGATAACGTTGATTTCGAGGAATATATATATTAAAGTAGTTCTACATTAATAGGTTGTGCCGAGTCGATAGTTGTTGTGCCGTGATTACCGTTATCTTCCGCTAGTGTTTATTTGTGCGTTGATTGCTTGAGGTGAGTTTCATAGCCCCACTTTTATCTACGTTTTTAACTATATTGGGGTGAGAATCATGCTACTGTTTTCAGACCATGAAAATTATTTGGATTTGCTTATATGCTTGACTGTTTAGATAGATGTGCGGTAGTTGTTGCCTTAGTCTAGGTTTAACCGTGCTCAGCTAAGAATAGACTTCTACCTCGACCTAGTCCGGGTTGGCAATTGTTCTAGATTTTGCCACGATGAAGGTCGGACTTGAGTTGCGGGGCCCGAGTAATCCTCGGATGCGGATATGATTGGTGATCCGGTAGGATCGGTGTGTGCAACGGTATTTATCTATCTTAGGTCTTGCATAGAAAATCAACTCCGCAGTCAACTATGATTTTATTGAACTTAAACCTATGAACTCACCAACAGAAGTCGATCTTTTAGCATGATTTCGTGTATTTGAGAGATGTTTGGAATACGTGATCGGTGGAAGCTTGGCAAGAAGGCGGGGTTCAAGGATAATTTTGACTCGATTAACTTTGGGGACCTATTTTATTAAATCATGTTTTGGGCCTAATATTTATACTTTTGGATTAAATGTTTTGAATACTTAAATTTGGGATTGGTTTTAATGTTAAATGACTATCTTTTGCTATACTTGTATGCGATACCAATCCAATAGTAACGCCCGAGATTAAGTCTTCCGTTGTATTGAGATTTGGGGTGTTATGATTGGTATCAGAGCTCAAGGTTATAGAGAATTAGGTATTTTATAAACCCTAAACTATAACCACTTTTAAGAAAAATTGATCCTCGACCGACACACGCCAAATCCCAAGTCAAGCTTCTTATTTGATTATGGTATGAACTGCGATTTGACTTATGAGATGATCCGTTAAGGGATATTGTGGACCGATTATGGAAACTTTATGATTTGGATATATGATTATGATTTTGGGAAATGAGATGTGATTATCGAGATACTACGCTATTCGATTTGAGTAAACGGTATATTATGATTTTGGAAATTTGAACTCGATTGATTTGATATGGGATTATGTGATGAAACTGAACTTACGTGTATTAATTAAAGGCATATTTTGAGTAATGCAGTACCTACACTTTTAAAGCTTTTGTTATGTGATATATGTTTTGGTTAAGTTGATGCGCTTATTAAAACTAGTTGTTTCGAACACTTATACCTACCCTATGCCATTGTCATAGAATATGCCTTTACTAGCTTTTGATGTGTCCGAGGAGGTCCTTGTTGTTGCTAGTTCGCCATCATTGACTCTCATGACGGTTCGCGCAGGTGATCCTTATGAGATCGCCCGTCACACTAGTTCATCATCATCGATCGCCCTAGCTCATCTAGGCACTCACTTTACATCGTGTCTTAGCACGAGCACGCACTCCTAGGCTTGCTTATAGCACCGCCCGCATGTCCGTGAGACCACCATCATCACCTATCCGCTTAGCAAGATCACCATGTCTTAGGAGGCTTAGATCTCCTAGTGTACCACCTCGTGATTTACCCGCACGAGACTCGATTATGGACTCTCCCCTATGGATGAGGGCGAGGAGGAGCATGAGATTGAAGAGCAATATGTAGATGAGGATGAGGATCCTCGGGAGGAGGATGGTGAGGATATCCCAAAAGGGGTACTCTCCATTGCAGTAGTCTTGCACATTCTCCCGGGACCAGTTCTCCTTTGCTCGAGCCGATTCCCCGGATGCCTTTAGACATTGACTCACCACCTTACTCACCTCATATTGGTAGCCCGTTAGGATCCGAGGTACCATCGAGATTGCTTTAGAGCCCGAGGAGTATGGTGAGACGGGTCTGATGTGGGAGAGGATCACATCACAGGGTAATAGGCTTAGTCAGTTGACTGACCGACTGGTTGGAGTATCTAGGGCTAGTATAGAGGATCTGAGAGCTGATATGGGTACTGTAGTCAGGAGGACTAAGATTTTGCACGATGGTATGTCGGAGCTCCAAGAGCAGGTTGGGGACCTGCTGAGAGGGTTCGCGATAGCTCGTGATGCGGATACAGCGATTTGGCGTAGGATTAGTGAGTTGGAGAGAGAGATCACAGAGCTTAAGAGTGATCGCGACGCTCGACGTGTTGAGTTAGCATCTTTATGGAGAGAGGTTGATGATGTTAGGAGATCATTTAGTGGTATTCGTAGACATGGCTAGATAGTATGAGATTCATAGCTTTGTTCCATCTTGAAACTAAGTAGTACTTGGTTCGAGATGTAGGATTTTCCTAGTTATCTTGTTAGTATCGTTGTTAGATGTATCCTTCCATGTAATTCCACTTTTGAAACCTATGAGTTATGGTTATTGGAACGTGCATCCTTAGTTATGATTCGGTATTGACTATTTCGCTTTGATATGGCGTTATCCTTGTTGACCTTGGTTATGAATTTGAGCGATATTTAGTGATCCTTGGAACCCAACTTTATATTTAGAGCGTGAATTGTGAACTTATGAAACAATTTTTTTGCCTTCAGAATGATGGCAACAAGACGAAACCCACTTAGGAACAACCAAGCAGCCTCCGCCGCTAGGGTTGCCCTTATTCGTCGAGGTCGCCATCCGCCCCACCACACCACCGTTGAGAACCCGAACATTGATAACCCAATTGTAGAAAACCAGAATGTGAACGACCGTGCTGAGAATGGTCCTGTTCCACAAAACCCTCCACCTGTGAACCCAACCCACATTGACTAGCTAGTGTCACAGCGTGTCGCTGAACTGCTAGTTGAGACTAATCTCTCTAACACCTCTAGTGGAACCCCAATGCTGAATCGAACTCGAGGTTGTACCTACAAAGAGTTCTGATTCTGTGGTCCCATTGAGTTTGGAGGAACTGAGGGAGTAGTTTACTTAACTAGGTGGTTGGAGAAAACTGAATTTGTGTTTGCCATTAGTAATTGTGAGGAGGATTGTAAGGTTAAGTATGCAACATTTACCTTGAAGGATGAGGCGTTGACCTGGTGGAACAACTATCACAGATCAGTAGGGAATCGATGTAGCTTATAGTATGACTTGGACTCGCTTTAAGACTCTCTGATTAAGACTTATCGTCCTAGGAATGAAGTTAAGTTGTTAGAGTGAGTTCGGAACAATAAGGTTAAGGTACCGACATGGCGACTTATACTGCGCTTCCAAGAGTTATCGTTGCTTTGCCCGATATGGTTCGCATTAAAGACCTTAAGATTGAGAGGTATATCGATGGATTGCCTTTGGCTACTCGATATGATGTCATCGATGCAAAGCCGCTTAATTTGCATGAGGCAATTCGTGGCTCAAATGTTTGATGGACTCTTATGTGTTAGAAGTAGGAGACAAGGGTAAGAGTGATAGGAGTGATAAGAGGAAGAGGAATGAAGTTGTTAAAGGAATGGCAACAAACGGCATGAGATAGCTGTGGTGTTCGCCATAGAAATGGAGAAAGGAAATGTTATGAAGGTAGTAGGCCTATGTGTCGTCATTGTAACCGACACCACCATGGACTGTGCCCAAATGTGTGTAGGAAGTGCTCTAAGGTAGGACATTTGGCTAAAGACTATAGGTCCCACCACTTGCTTGTAGCTCAAACGCACAAGGAGCGGACTGGAAGGCCACTTGTCACTGCTTTGGATGTGGAAAGATAGGACACTTTAAGAATGAGTGTTGAGAGCCGTGGATGAGAGGAAATCCTTGTAATGTAGGAGGATTTGCTAACCGAGGTGTAGGAAGTAATGGCTTAAACCCCGTGAAGCGTGAGGTTGTGGAGAGCCATGGAAACCATGGTGCTAGGAATCATCGAGAGACATGGGAACAACAGGTGTTTACGCTTATTGGGAAGGAAGCGGGTGAGGACCCTAACGAGTTACGGCACGCCTTCCTAATCTCTATACTTCCATAATGTTTGATATTGGTGCGGATATGAGTTTCAGATCCACCAATTTTATGCCATTAATAGGAATCCCCCAAACACCTCTAGGGTTTAGTTACGACGTGGAATTAGCTAATGGGAATAGAGAGAAGATAGACACCGTAGTTCGAGTTTGTACCTTAAGTTTCCTAGACCGCCCGTTTAATATAGATCTATTGTCGGTTACCTTAGGAAGTTTTGACGTTATTATCGGAATGGATTGGTTATCGAAAAACGGTGCACACATCATTTGTGATGAGAAGATTGTGCGTTTACCGTATGGCGGAAAAGTTCTGAGCATACAAGGAGATCGGAGCGACCGTGGAAGTCCTTCCCGGTTGAGCATCATCTCTTGTATTAAGGCCCAAAAGTACATCGATAGAGGAGGTTGTCTTTTCTTGGCTCGAATTTCTGAAAAGAAAAGCGAGGATAAAAGTGAAAGACACCTTAATGATGTACCCATCGTTAGAGAATTTCCAAACGTGTTTCCCGACGATCTGCCAGGGATTCCACCTGTCCGACAAGTGGAATTCCAAATAGAGTTGATACCCGGTGCGGCACCCGTAGCCTGGCACCCTATCGACTTGCTCCAAGAGAATTGGAGGAACTGTCTAAACAATTGGCAGAATTGTCAGAGAAGGGATTCATTCGACCAAGTTCATCACCGTGGGGAGTACCAGTGTTGTTTGTAAAGAAGAAGGATGGATCGTTTCGGATGTTTATTGATTATAGGGAATTGAATAAGTTGACAGTAAAGAACCGATATCCATTACCTAGAATAGATGACCTATTCGACCAACTCCAGGGAGCTAGTGTCTTTTTTAAGATCGATTTACGATCTGGTTATCACCAGCTTAGAGTTCGAGAAGAGGATATCCCTAAGACTGCATTTAGGACTCGTTATGGGCACTATGAATTCCAAGTTATGTCGTTTGGTTTGACCAACGCGCCAGCGGTTTTCATGGATCTCATGAACCGAGTGTGTAAGCCATACCGGATAAGTTTGTGATAGTATTCTTAGACAACATCTTGATATACTCCAAGAGTAGTGAGGAGCACGAAGGGCATTTGAGGCTCATTTTAGGATTGTTGAGAGAGGAGAAATCAGATGCCAAATTCTCTAAGTGTGAATTTTGGATTCCGTCTGCAATTCTTAGGTCATGTGATAGATAGTCTAGGTGTTCATGTTGACCCGCCTAAGATTAAGGCCATTAAGGAATGGGCGCCCTAAGAACCCATCAAAATCCGATAGCTTCTAGTTTAGCAAAGCTATTATAGGAGATTCATTGAGGATTTTCTAAGATAGCTAAGTCGATGACCAAACTAACATAGAAGGATGTTAAGTATGAATGGGGATAAAAGGAAGAAGAAGCATTCCAACTTCAAGGAGAAGTTGTGTAGTCGCCCATCCTAGCTTTGCTCAAGAAAGTGAAGACTTTGTCGTGTCTTCGCGACGCTCGCATAAAGGCTTAGGTGTTGTTTTGATGCAACGAGAGAAGGTGATTGCTTATGCATCCCGACAACTTAAGAAGCATGAGAAAACTACACCACCCATGACCTTGGTTTAGGTGTCAGAGTGTTTGCTCTTAGTATCCGGAGATATTACCGTATGGAACCAAGTGTGTAGTATTCACCGACCATAAGAGCTTGAAGCATATCTTAGATCGAAGGAATTGAACATGAGACAACGTCGTTGGTTAGAATTGCTTAGTGATTATGACCGTGAGATTCGTTATCATCCCGGTAAGGCTAATGTTGTGGCCGATGCACTTATTCATAAGGAGGACATTCCACCCTACTGCTCGATCCTTAGGAATGACCATTGTTTCGCCCTTACCGTCTCAAATTTTAGTCGCCCAAGCAGAGGCATTGACGGAAGAGAACCGTCCTTACGAGAATCTTCATGGAATGGTAGAAAGTGAAAACGGCTTCTTGAAGCATTCCGACGGAACCTTATGCTTCCAAGAAAGAAGTTGGATACCATTTCATGGTGGAATTCGTGAGTTGATTATGCACGAGTCGCATAAATCAAAATACTCTATTCATCCCGGAGCCGATAAGATGTATCAGGACCTTAAGAAACTTTATTGGTGGCCTAATATGAAAGCCGATATAACTTAGTATCTCAGTTGGTGCCTTACTTGTTCAAAGGTAAAGGCCGAACATCAGAAACCCTCAGGACTCTTAGTTCAACCCGAACTCCGGGAATGGAAATGGGAGAGAATAACCATGGACTTTATCACTAAATTACCGAGAACAGTTAGCGGGAATGACGCTATCTGGGTAATAGTTGATCGTTTAACTAAGTCGGCTCACTTCTTAGCTATTAGCGAAACCGATAGTCTCGATAAGCTTGCTCGATTGTACCTTAAGGAGATAGTATCGCGTCATGGAGTACCGATATCTATCATTTCCGATAGGGATAGCCGTTTTACATCCCACTTTTGGAGATCATTATAGACAGCATTAGGAATAAACTTGGATATGAGTATTGCTTACCACCTTCGGGATCGATGGTCAAAGCGAGACAACCATCCGACTTTAGAGGACATGCTTAGAGCTGTGTTATTGATTTCGCAAAGGTCGGGAGAGACACCTCCTTTGGCGAATTCTCTTACAACAATAGTTATCACTCTAGCATTAAGGCCACCCCATTTGAGGCATTGTATGGCCGAAAATTTCGTTCTCTGTTTGTTGGGTGAAGTTGGCGAGAGTCAACTTACGTGTCCCGAACTTGTCCTAGAAACCACTGAGAAGATAGTTCAGATTCGTAACCGGTTGCAAACCACTCGTGATAGACAAAAGAGTTATGCCGATAGGAGACGTAAACCTTTGAATTTCATGTTGGGGATCGTGTTATGTTGAAAGTTTTTCCTTGGAAAGGAGTGATTCATTTTGGAAAACGTGGAAAACTCAATCTCCGATATATTGGTCCCTTTCCAATCCTGGAAAGAATCGGACCGGTAGCATACCGCCTGGAGCTACCATCGGAATTGAGCGGTGTACACAATGTCTTTCATGTTAGTAATCTTAAGAAATGTCTTTCGGAGGAAAACACAGTTGTGCCCTTAAGAGATATTCGTATTGATGAGAAATTGAATTTCGTTGAGGAACCGATTGAGATTATGGATTGTGAGATTAAACGGCTGAAGAATAGCCGAATTTCGATTATTAAAGTTCGTTGGAACTCCCGACATGGACCGGAGTTCACTTGGGAACGTTATGACGTTTTCCATAGGAAGTATCCTAAACTTTTCATGACACCAAGCACTCGGAGTGAAACCCGGACGGGTTTCTTACGAGGTCGGGAGGCCGTGACAACCGGCAATTTAGTGGAGTCTATTTTAGGTAACGCATTACGTTAAACAAAACCGAGCTTTTGCCTTTATCACTATTTTAAAAACCATGACTTGATTTTATATCGTCCATTGGTTTTACAGTTTATTCACTATTAAATGAGTTATCGTATGAGTTTTAACTCTATTTGGTAGGCACTATTCGATTCGGTACTAGAAAAGCCTAAAACGAGAAATATTGTAACTTTTAGATCGTAACTCGAAAATTGACAAATAAATAGTCAAAACTCGTGGAAAAACATAAATAACGATGTTACAAAGTCGAATGAACGTTGTGGGACACTCGGGAGACAATATATGAGCTCAGGAATGGGTAAACGGGACGTTTTACGAAAAATTACAACTCCGACCCTCCTATTTTCCCTCCTAGCCGGCGCCCCTCCCCTCCCCACCATTTTTATTTTGGTCCTTTTCCCCAAGTATATAAACCACTCCCCTCCCCTCATTTTTACTTCCATTTTCTCTCTAAAATACACCTACACATTACTTTCTCTCTTAATCTCTCTCATCAAAATAAAAACCTAGCCACCACCACCACCATTGGCCCCCTCATCCAAGAAAATTCGGCAAGTGGTATCTCACCTCCACCACTATCTTGTAGATCTTCTTTCCTCTTTCTATCCATATAAAATACTCCCACAAAAGTCGCTATTAACACCTTCAAATCTTAAGATTAAGATTCGTACTTTTAGGGTTTTCATCAAATATTGCAATTGTGCTTGAATAAGGTAAATGGAACATGGGTAACACTTGTTTTGGTCTTATAAAGCCACGAATGGCTAATTAGGGTTTTGACCCTATGGTAAAATTTAGGGCTTTTGGTTTAAACATGGGATTAAGTCTAATTAACATCTAAATAAACATGTAGATAGTGTTTGGTAAGCATGTGGTGTATCAATTTGATGGGTTTATGCATTTTAGGTCTAGTTTCATATTTTTGTTAGAATAGATTATGGGTTTTATGTTTGGTTAATGATTGGAGGTTGATTGATTGTATTTGGATGTTGTGGAATTGATTTGGGTGATGTTTGGTTGGATTTGGAAGTGTGTGAGCCACCAAGGCCACGTGACGCGAGCCTTGCGTTCAGACGTGACCCACTCTGGCCACGGGTCCGGTCGAGTCATTTTGGTAGCTTGTTGGTTGATGTAGTTGAGGTTTGGATGAGACGCGTGGAGCCGAAAAGCTTCTAGGGCTTGTTTGGTTCACGCGGTCTTAATCAGGACGTGTCATGACCATTAGGGTCATAACATTGGTTTCGCATATTTGGTTGGTTGATTGGTTGGCGAGATTGATTTGAGTTGAATTGTGCTATTATGACTTTTAATTAGACTTCATATATATAATTGTCAACTTTGAGCAACGCCGGTGTTACTTTGACGCTTTTAGTCAATAGTTGACCCCGACAACGCCGTAACATGGACTTTAGTATAGTTTGGACTATTGATTGATTAAAAGCCGGAAGTCATGACTCGTGCTTGTGGACTCAAAACGAATAACGATATGAGATTAATATTGAATTTGACGAAATATATATATATATATATGAAAATGCTAATAAACTATTAAATATAAATAATAAAGGGCTTTTTACCAAAAATATCGATAACAAAACTTATCTTGTTATTTACTATTTTTAATTGAAACTAACGACTAAAATGGAAATGTTTTATAATAAATAAACAATTAATGTTTCGAGTACACGTTTATCGAAATATGCCAATTATGGGTATTTAATATTAGCTTTCAAGTATTTATTTACTTACATTATGTGCATGGGTTACGGATAACCTAACGTTAATAGTGTTGCTCACGTGGGTAGCGGACTTATTAGGTTGACGAATCTAATAAGAGCCCGCTAGGCACGTTGGGTAACCTTATTAATGGGTGAATTATCCTTATGACTCTTTAGGATACGATTGATTTATGGGATAATAAGCGACACGAGTAAATAAATGAGTTTATCGAGTTGATTTAATTTGATAAGGTCTACTATTTATTCCGAAACTTATTGGACTAAGGAACTTATCGTTTAGATGTCTCATTGTGTTGCATTGAGTTACGTATTGGTTGTTTGAGTGCATTCATAGCATCATATTGAGTCGATACACCCACATGAGGATACCAAACACTAGGATTAAATGGCGAAACGAGACATTTTTGGAAATAACGAAATGGAATACATTGGGGTAGATAACGTTGATTTCGAGGAATATATATATTAAAGTTGGTCTACCTTAATAGGTTGTGCCGAGTCGATAGTTGTGTGTGCCGTGATTACCGTTATCTTCTGCTAGTGTTTATTTGTACATTGATTGCTTGAGGTGAGTTTCATAGCCCCACTTTTATCTACGTTTTTAACTATATTGGGGTGAGAATCATGCTACTGTTTTCGGACCATGAAAACTATTTGGATTTGCTTATATGCTTGACTGTTTAGATAGATGTGCGGTAGTTGTTGCCTTAGTCTAGGTTTAACCGGGCCTAGCTAAGAATAGACTTCTACCTCGACCTAGTCCGGGGTTGGCAATAGTTCTAGATTTTACCACGACAGTGCTGGACTAGAGTAATCCCTGGATGCGGGATATGATTGGTGATCCGTGTAGGATCGATGTGTGGAAACGGTATTTATCTATCTTAGGTCTTGCATAGCAAATCAACTATTACAGGTCCACTATGATTTTGTTGAACTTAAACCTATGAACTCACCAGCGTAAGCTGAACTTTTAGCATGATTTCTCAGGTATTTGAGAGATGTTTGGAATACGTGATCGATGGAAGCTTGGAAAGAAGGCGGGGTTCAAGGATCATTTATGACACTGATAAACTTTGGGGACCTATTTTATTAAATCATGTTTTGGGCCTAATATTTACACTTCTGGATTAAATGTTTTGAATACTTAAATTTGGGATTGGTTTTGAATGTTAAATGACTATCTTTTTGCTATACTTGTGTGCGATACCAATCCAATAGTAACGCCCTGAAAACTTGATTAACTCTTCCGATGTACTGAGATTTGGGGGTGTTACAAATGAGTTTTAGGATATTGGAGTTATACGTATAATATATTAGAGAATGATGTACTATACAATGGTTGTCAATGACTACACGCCATAAGCTATAAAATGAAGTTAACTGATTGGTTTAAAATGACAAAGATAAACTTGTGTATCATATAACGATTAGCTTTGTTATTTCAAACCAATAAAATAGCTTCATTTTATAGTTTTTGGCATGTGGTCATAGACAACCATGGTAGATTATATACGTATAACTCCAACATCTATAGAATAAGTTACACAATAGGTATATTATATGTATGCAAAAGAAATATATCACCAAGGTCGTTATCTAATTATGATATCAGTCAAAATATTTTCACGTTTAAAATATAACCGTTGGCTAATGTTCAACAAATGATGCATCATAGATATTGTTCTACTTAAAACATTAAGAATGCATTTAAAGATTGATAAATTATACTTAATAGTTCACTATCTCTAAAAGATAATTTTATTTTTCTAACGGCTATATCATTTTGTCATTTCATATCCTTTTAAGCTAAATATCAATATTCAAAAGTAATTTCAAGCTTATAATATGACCGTTGGTAACGGTCAAAATTAAAACATTATATATATTTGAGTCATTTTCAAAGACCATAGATCCATAGATACTTTTAAGTTTTGTAGCCATCATTATTGAATCACTTATAGTTTTCATCATCATTCTCTTTCGACTTGGTCTCCTTAATCTCGATTCGAGAATACTATTTCCATTTTAACCTCATTGTAAGTGATACATGCTTGATAGGTAGGATGTTGTTTTTATTAAAGATATTGAGGATCATAACTTTAGATATGAATCTGATTCCAAAGTAAGATACTTGCGGAAAATCGTCTCGTGCCCGTAAAATCTCAAAAGATGCTTACAAAAGCTCTTTTGATTCCATATATCAATATACATTCGGTGTTTTGGCAAGTAGTATTGATACTGAAACACTTGTTACCAACATTTTTTGCTATAAAATGTTTGAAATAGGTTAGTATTATTTATTAGATGTTCACCTTGGTAATGATTCGGGTCAATTTTATATTTAGTAAAGGTATAGTAAAGTGATATTCAATGTCTTCGATCATGAGGTAATTTATGCAGGCATAATCATTTGTTCTCGTAGTATTTGGAGATGGTCGTACCATCAAAACTAAATGATACATGGTCGAGCTATCTCCGACTGAACCCTGGCCATTTCCTTCCAATTTCCATAACTCAGATTGAATACACGTAGGATCTCATATGTTTCAAAACTGCTTTTGGAAATTATAGTTGAGAAATTAAGTACCTCTTTAGCTAGACAAGCGCTCTTGTGGAAAAACTCTTATGGAAATTGCAGTTTCACAAGAGCTTCTTGTCTAACTAAAGAGCTACTTAATTTCTCAAAATCAATTTCTAACACGCTTCTGTAACATTTGAGAGCCTACATGTATTCCAATCTATTGGATCATAAATTGGGGCCTGTGTTTCAATCGGGCATTGCTCGACCATGCCTCTTTGGTTTCGATGTTACATCTCCAAATATCAGATCAAGTGCTTGGGCTGCAATAATTACCGCATGATCAAGACATTGAATGTCACTTTTACTCTCATGTATTAAATATTTAAATGACCCAATTAATTACCAATGTAAATCTAATAAAGACAACTAACCATGTTCAAATTTTTTCTAGTTAAGAAATGTTTGTAGCTAGTGTTTCATATGAGTACGACATACCAAAAATTTAATTTATATTGATATTTGGAATCGGAAGAGATATTGTTACCTTCTTTAGAGACTTTCAAGGCGTGGCATACTTTCTCAAGTATCTTACTTTGATTTTGTATTCGATATAAAATTATGATCCTCAACATCTATAATAAAAAAAACAAAATCCTACCCATCAATCATGTATCACTTACAATGAGGTTAAACTTGAAAATAGTTTCCTCATAATCGAGATTAAGGAGACCAAGTCGAAAGAGAATGATAGCGAAGGCTAAAGAGTGATACAATAACGATGGCTTCAAAACTTAAAATTATCTATGTATGTATCGCCTTAGGAAAATGACTCAAAACATATATAATGTTCTAAATTTGGAACGTTAGTCACCAATCATATATAAGCTTGAACAAAATACTTTTGAATATTAATATTAAGCTTAAAAGGATTGGAAATGACAAAATAATATAGCTGTTAGACAAATAAAAGTATCTTTCGCAGATTTTGAGGTAGTAGGTCTAATTTACAAAATTTTAAATGCATACTTAATGTTTTAAGTCGAATAATATGTATAATGTTCAATTGCTGACCATTAGCCAACGATCATATTTTAAACATGAAAATATTTTTGACTGATATCATGAACACCAGTATTAACTCTAAACATACTACTAGTATTAAAATTTTGCCTACCAAGACTAACTTGAACACTAGTACCCACCCTTGGTCCAACATAATTAACATAAGTACTACCAAGATTAACGGTCTCGTCTAGTAACAAACTTATTAGCATGGTTAATCATGTTCACATTATTCCACATTGGTTTAACCGATATGTTTTCGGTGTATGTACTACCGCTTTTCTTTCTTAACTCAACCTCCCTAGCCATTCTTTTCTCATGATAGTCACAGTCTCTAATTAAATGACTTAGGCTTCCACATACAAAAAAAATCCTCTTTGTGAAAGAGTACCCATCCCCAAACTCTCTCTCTGCATTAACCCATTCCAGTCTTTTCTATCTATTTTAGGTGTCTCAGTTTTGACCTGTTGCCTAGGGGTTTGGGCACAACTTGGTTTAACTGTTTTTGGTTTAGACACAAAAATGACAGTCTCGGTTTGTTTTGGCACATAAGTCTCACTATTTAAAATTGGTTTAGATATCCTTATGGGTTCGGACTTAAGTTCTAAAAACATTCAGAGATAATTCTAGTGGGCCCTTCATCGTCATTAGATTGACAGAAGAATACTCACCGGTCTTATCTTTTGAGACATTGGTTTCGTAACTTTTCTCACATAATCCTTTACCGTCATTGGATTGAAAGTTAGTGAATTCAATGGAATAGTCTTGAGAGGAAACAGCTTTGTGGTTCTTCCATTTTCTATAATCAAATAGGGACTCATCATATTCTTTTTTCGTGTTTAGGAGTATAGTCATCACTAATTGGTGGCGGAACTCCTTGTTGTTGTCAGCTTTAGCAAATCTATGATATATAGGTTTACCTTCAAAGTCACTTTTGAATTAACAAAACATTTTCCATCACCTCTTCCTCATATCCTAAGACCTCCTTATCGATTTTATCCCATAACCTAAACCAATTTTACTTGTTGAGCTCATTCTGGATTTACTAGCTTCCATGATTTTTATTAATATTTTGCCATCAACAACAATCTTTTGAAACTCTTCTTTATCATTAATCGGCTTCATTCCAATTCTTTTATATTTTCAAAGCTTCTCATCTTATTCAAATATTTCATTACCTTGGAAATTAAGCTTTTCATTAAGAGATGCATTTTGTTTTTGAAGAGTATTTACTTGTTTTTCTAATGTTTTAACAGAATTTTCATAAGCAAGTAATTTAACTTCTTGATCACCCATTTGACCCATCTGTTCATCACAAAAAGATTGCAGTTTATTGTATGAATCAGTGCAAATTTTTGAGCATAAAGTTACCTCACTACTGGAGCTTATGGCCATAAGAGCATTATTGACCTCTCCCTCAAGATGATGTTCTCCCAGCTTAATCCACCGACTTCCAAAGTTAGCACCCGTGCCTAATTCTTGTCTTTCTTCTCAGCATGCCTAGGATAGAAGGAATCCCTTTTCTTTTCTTCATTTGCCTCCTTTACTGTGCATTCCTTAAATTTCTTCATCCTTAAGGCAATCATGGCACACTGCCAGTTGATATCCATTTCCTCCATCTCCTCATCTTCAATCTAATCCAAATCTTCATTTAGAATGTTTTCAGATTGATTAGAAAACAATGAGTAGACGATCTTATCAGCAAAACCAATAGCCTCATCCTTTTCCTTTACACCAGTAGAAACTGTATAGCTACCAGAACTAAAACCACTACCAGACTTAACTCTGGTTTTAGTGTTCTTGCCTTGAGAGACAAAGGCAACATTGTTGTCACTTGAAGAAGCTCTTGAATTCCCCTTGATGTCTTGTTCATAAACTCTAAGATTATTATACAAGTCATCTATTGAAAAAGTGTCAGTATCTTCTTTAGTTCTCATGATCATTGATAGATTTGACCATTCATTGTGCAATGATCTAAGAAACTTCATATTTGCATCTTCATTGGACACTTCGATCCATGTGCTTCCAACTGTGATAGAGTTGTTGGAACTGTCATAGCCTTTCTCCAAGCCTTCAAAGTCGCTAATGGTAATTGCCACAAACCGTTGTTTATAAACAACTCTTTGCATTTTCTTGAGTTAGCGTTTCCTCCAAATCTGGTTCTAATAGCCTCCCATATCTCCTTAGCATCATCCATATTGTGTAACCTTCTCGAGATGTTCATTTGGTATGGCCATCAATAAGAGAGTTCTTTCCTTTCTTTCTTTTCACAAAGAAGTATATTTGCAGTGATTGGTGGAAGAACCCCGACTATGCCATCTTTACCTTTGAAATTCTCTTCTTGAATTCCCATTCGGATCACTTTCCCGACCTCATTATGTACATATTCCGGATAATGTTCCATCTCCATGGCCCAGATGTCGTACTCTTCAGTTAATACAAATATCGTCATTAAACGTTATTTATATTTTTGATCTTTACCTAAGTTTTGTTAATGACAAAAGTAAATTTAATTTTTATAAAGCATAAAGCTTGTCAAGTTTAATAAATATTAAAACAAGCTTTTTCAAATAATATCTTCATCACTCAAGCATTTACATTGTGATTAATCATATTTTGATATGACTCTAAACCATAATGTATGTTAGTATTTTTAGTTCAAGAATGTTTTGGTTTCTTAAAACAAAACATTACATATGTATTTACATTTTAACAAATTTCTAAAAATAGAAAAACAAACACATGACATCATGTAGTGCATCATTGAAATCCTTAGAAGATTTCACTAGATACTTTGTGTAGATTTAGACTCTACATATCTTACACAATCTTAGATAGATATGGTTGACTTTGGTAAGATTTTGTGATCTTGTTGTCGGACCTCGGGCACCAAAAATTAACACGGCGAAACCCTTTGAGGGTTCCGTGATCCGTGGTGCTCGGCGATCATTTTGGCTATAAATAGCATAGCCAAACCAAGTTGTTTTTCATCCCTTTCTATCATATTCTCATACATTCCTTCTCTATAACATTTCTAACTCAGTTTCATATCATATTAGTGATCTCTTTGTAGCAAAGACGATCAAGGCACATTCAAGCTTCAACGAGAAGTTGGAAGTCTTGTTTGTTTGTTGTTGTATGATCTTGTGTTGATGCATACATCATTGTTGTACCAAACCATCATAAACTTGTGAGTGTGAGTGGTTAGTATTTTAGTCCTTAAAATACATTGTGAGTGGGAGTGGTTGTACCTTGAAAAAACTCGACATCTAGCTTAGTGTCGGAAATAGTGTGTAAGTAAGTGTAAAGGTTTCTCTCACGGTGAAAGGAGCTTGTTGACTAGTGAAGTTAAACTCTCGAGTGTGAGACTCGGGAGTGAAGTAGGAAAGGAAAAAGAGTCCTTGTAGACCGAACCACTATAAACAACTTGTTGTGGTTTGATTATTTCTTTCCTTATCTACTCTTTATATATTGTTGATTACTATTCACTAACATATCTAAGATCAATATCAATTGATCTTTCAATAAGTTTCAAAACAAAGTTTGTAATCGGTAAACTATTCAACCCTCCTTCTAGTTTTCCACAATTGGTACCAGATCCTCGTTGCTCAAAAATTTCTTAAATATATTGTATTTTATAAACTTGAAAAGATCCATGGATTCTGAAAACTTTAAAGAAGGGCAATCTATGCAAAGACCACCACTCTTTGAAACCAATGGATTTATCTATGGGAAAAACCGTTTTAAAACATATGTAAAATCAAAAGATAAAGATCTTTGGTTTGTTATTGTTAAAGGAGATTTTAGTTCTACAACAAACGATATTTCTGTTGATGATCAAAAGAAATTAATAGCTAAAAATAATGAAGCTAAAATGATGCTTTATAATGTTTTGCCTAGAAAAGAATATGAAAGAATTTTTATGTGTGAAACCGCTAAAGATATTTGGGAATCTTTGATTATTACACATCTAGAAATTCACAAGTCAAGGATAACAAAAGAATATGAATAATTTGTTATCCTCGAAGATGAAACCATTGATTGTGGCTTTGCTCGCTTTAATACTATTATTACATCTCTTAAAGCACTTGATGAATCTTTGCGTAGTAAGAACTTTGTCAGGAAATTTCTTAGAGCACTCCATCCAAAGTGGAGAGCTAAAGTGACGGCTATTGAGGAATCAAAAGATCTCTCAAAAGTGACACTAGACAAGCTAATCGAAAACCTCAAAGTACATGAAATGGTGATGGAGAAAAATTCGGAAATCATCAAAGGAAAGAGAGAGAAAATCAAATCCGTTGCTCTAAAAGCAAGAACGGAATCAAGTGATGATGACGAATCTTGCTCCGGTAGTGAAGATAAGGAGTATGCCATGGCCGTTAGAGATTTCAAAAAGTTCTTTAGAAGAAGAGGAAAGTTTGTAAGACAACCTCGAGAAGAAAAGAAGCCATTCCGAAAAGATCGGGATGACAAAAAGGGTAAAGGTGAAAGAAAGTGTTTTAGATGCGGTGATGCAAGTCATCTAATATGTTAGCCTTGATTATTTTTATTAGAAGTGATGGTCATTCACGATTAGGAACTTTGTAACGTGTGTTAGATATCGTGTTAGAATAGTCAACGGGCTCGTGGATTGGACTAAGCTAAATGAGTATTAGTCTAGTTAAGCTTGCCTTATATCCAATCCAACCCATGTCCAAGCCCATAGAAAGCCTTTTAGGGCATCCCGTATTTAGAGATAAATACCCTCAAATGGTCATTTGAGGGTGTGCTGAGTGTGTGTGTCGTGTGTTTTCTTTGGAATATACAACATATTGTGTTCATCTTTCTATTCATACATACACGGTTTTAACATCAAGTCACCATCTTTCTCATCTTTATTTCTTTCATCTTCACGCATAGTTTGTGTTTGTGTTTAACGAGTTCTACGATAAAGTGATATACGGTTGGGTTTGTGATAAGGTTGATAGATAAAAGTAAGGTCCTACAATTGGTATCAATCGCCTAACAATGGTTTAGGAGTGTTTTGGTTGAAGTTTTTTTGTAGTGTACGTAGTGTTCTGTTCTCAAAGATCCACGCATAAAACTTTAATTTTGCACATAAATCTTCAAGATTCTTATGGTCTAAGGTTTATATAGTGTTAAAGATTCTAGTTTTGGAAAAAGTTCAAGCTTTATGTGTTTTACATCGTTTTAAACTAGTCTTTGGTTCGTTGTTCATTTCTACGCCGAAGCACAAAATGCATTTGGGTGTTTTGGTCAAAACAATCTTGTTATTTGAGTGTTTTAAAATTTGTTTGTGCATCGAAATTGGTTGAATCATTGGAAATTTTTACGCGTAAGTCAAAACCCTGGTTTTACGCCAGAAGAAAGTCAAAACCCTTTTCTACGCATAAGTTTCTACGCATAACTTTTGGTGAAGAATCTTCATGCAAAACGGTGACTCGGTGCTTCCCTCACTGGATAAGTGTGTGAACACTTTGACTTTCGGATATCTTTTACTGTTGACAAAGGTAAAGGATTTTTGGTTTTAAACCAACTCTACGCATAAGCGTAAAGCTTCACGAGTAAGCACTCCACGCATAAGTTAACTCTTTACGCGTAGGTTCTCTACTTCACGCTTAACGCCACGCATAAGACTTACGCTTAACCCAAGGTTTACGATAAGGTATCCTACGCCTAAGCTCTTTACGCATAAGGACTCCTACACATAAGCAATCCCACGCATAAGCATCATTTCTACGATAAGAACCGGTTTACGAGTAAGATTTTGAGCAAAACTTCAAACGGCTATAACTTTTGAACCAGAACTCCGCTTTCACGATCTACCCATCAAAACGACAGAAGAACGAGGAGAATAGACCGCCGAATTAAAGTTTATTCTGGTCAACCTTCAAGTCCTAAAAACGCTCGAAAAGAAGTTATCGAGGTTTTTAAGTTTTAGACCAAATTTTCACTACAACAACCGAGCTTAATCTTCATCCAACACAACTCCTTTATCGTTGAATCGGTCCTACATCAACTTTATCATATCATACCTTCATCAATGGCAACTCAACAAGACATTCATGCAGCCGGTTCCAAAACCGTGCTCCTATGTTGGAAAAAGGTGGTTATCTTCAATGGACAAGTCGAATGCTTCGTTACATCAAGACAAAACCTAATGGAAAATTGATGATCAAATCCATTCGGATGGACCCTTCATACCTCGACAAGTCCAAGACCCCGAAATGCCGATGCAACACCTCCGTCCCATCATTTTTTGTCTTAAAAGAATCGGAATACTCAAGAGGATCGTAAATAAGTCGAAGCAGATGACATGGCAATTCATATTGTCCAACTGGGTTTACCAAGAGACATCTTTGCTCTGTAGACGGCCAGAAACCGCTTCGATATGTGGGAACGTGTTAGACGGCTTTGTCATGGAACCGAAATTGGTCAACAAGATACGGAGAACAAGTCGCTAATCGCTGGGAGAAGTTTACATCCACCTGTGAGAATCCATTGAATCCTACTATGGAAGGTTCTGCACTTTAATAAATGAGTCGATCGAAACAAGTTGACACCCGTAACTATCGTGAGCAACATCAAGTTCTTGAACAATCTACCGTAAGAATGGGGACGATATGTCACTATTGTCAACCAAACAAAAGACTTACATCAAGTGAACTTTGATCAACTCAACGGTTTTCAAACAAAACCAAAATGAAGTGAATGAAGTCGCAAGAAAGATTAGCAAAGAATCATGATCCATTGGCACTCATTGCAAAGACTCAAACTCCAAGTGAATACACAACAACAAGCTTCATCATCTTCCACTAACAACAACTTGCGAAATACATCCTCCACAACAAAACTATCCACCGAACAACAACATTACCGTGAACAAGGAATCATCGATCTTGAAATGGAACCGAAGAAGCTTTGTCACAAGCATTTGCATTCTTGGGTAAAGCATTCAGAGGTCGCTATTCCACACCAACTAACAACAACCAAAGGATTTCATCAAACACTGCAATGTGCAAATTGCACAATCGGGTGTGAATATGGGTCATCAAGGACAAATGGTTGGAGTTATTAGGAATCGCAGGATATGCTAACGATTTCGCATGGGTAATCAGCGGTTCGTAATCGTGGTAATCGATGGGTCGAATGTTGGGAATAGAGCGTTGGTAATCGAATGGGAATGTTAGACTCCAATGTTGGGAATTATGGAAATGTGAATCAGGTAATCGAGTTACGTGTTATAACCGTCAAGGATTGGGTCACATGGCAAGGAATTGTCCAACTAAGCCGAAAAAGAAGGATCTTGCGATCTTCGTAAAGCTATCATGTTGGTACAAAGGAACAATCTGGACTTCAATTGAGTCTTGAGGAACATGACTTTATGGCTATTATGGATGATTTGAAGACCTCGAGGAACTCAATGCAAACCGCATCTTCATGGAAAATCTTCAGAGACTAAGTACGACAACGACTCGACGCACCTCCCGCCTATGACGCCAACGCAAAGATCCGAGGTACCAATCATCGATCCATGCTATAACAATGTCATATTTGATGTGTTTACTCATGATTTAATAAAGATTCGCGACATCGGCACCTACTTATGATACATACCGACAATCCGAGTTGTAGCAATACTAACTCGAGACTCGGATGTGGATCCTAGTGGAGACCGTGTGGCACAAAATACCGAGACCGATGAGGAAACACTTGCTTATTTTGAATCATTAATCAATAATCGTGTCATTGAAATCGAGAAAGTTAGAACGGTCAATCGCGGGTTAAGGTCACGAATGCTAAATTGACCACCGAGCTTGAGAGTTACAAGGAGAATGCAAAGCCTTTGAATTTCATAAAGACAAAGAATCGAATTAGAAATTGGTTATCGAAATTTGGTTTCTAAAGAAAAGAATTGCAAATCAAGTATAACACACTTGATGTGAATTTGAACTGAAAATTAAATCTTTAAACAAGGAAATTT
Organism: Chrysanthemum lavandulifolium; assembly: GCA_022545495.1. Classification (NCBI taxonomy): domain Eukaryota; kingdom Viridiplantae; phylum Streptophyta; class Magnoliopsida; order Asterales; family Asteraceae; genus Chrysanthemum; species Chrysanthemum lavandulifolium. Next base: position 63,216,518 of record CM040244.1, on the reverse strand, counting down.
CGATTTAAATAACCAACTTTCTAAACAAAAGAAATGTTTTCTAATCTTGAAAAGAGAAGAAGCGCTTGATTATCGATTTTTCAAAACGAGAAGATTCTCTTCTTGATGAAATTCTTGATAAAATGAAAAAATCCAAACTTTGGAAAATTTGCTTCTTAAAACGGGTCATTCTCGCTCAAACAATCAAGATGCTTTCTAATCAAGTAAATCCGCTTTCATACTAATAATAGAATGGCACTTGGTAACTAACCTTCCTCGCTCCTCAAGAAAGCTCAAAAATCTTAGAATGTGTTAAACAATGGAAATGTTTTACATGAACCCATAATTGTTCGTGATTCTCTTGAAACGTTAGAACTATCTGAGGAGAGTAGATCAAAAATGAAACAAAAGAATCCAGAAATCAAACCTATTGATTATAACAAATGGAACAAAATTAACGGAATTACTTTTGTTAATCAAAAAGAAAAGTCAAAGTTCTCCATCACACCAAATGTTTCAAACAAAGAGTCAAAACATGTTTCAAAATCAGTTTCAAAACCAGTTGTTGTCTCAAATTCTCTTTCAAACATTGAACAAATGTCTTCAAACAATCCTTTTAACACAAGTGATGCGAGAAGTATTTTAGAAAATGTGAAAACTAGAATTGTGGATCTTCAAGACATCATTAAAACTAAAACCAATATTACAACAAACATCCGTTTAATAGTTTTGATAATGAAAATAAAAAGTATTTTGAAACTCAAATTGCCCTCACCGAATGCCATCAAGGTGCAAGGGTAATTCATTTTGAACAAGCATTTTGAAAGAAACATTGACTTTGTCAAGGACCATAAACCACGGTAAAGCAAGCTAATGACCGTGTTGAACAAATCAAAGTTTTGGAAAATTTAAATGACTCTCTTCAAGATGTTCGACTATCGATATTATGTCCATCATTTTGCAAACATATTCTCGTTAAAGATCATGAAAGACTCGGTCCGAGACCTCCAAAATTGTTTCAAAATATGAAAAGCACTTGAGAAACTTGAAAAGAAAATGTGTCATATTTTAAACAACTTGATCGAAAACCGAGGAATGCAAATATGACAAATTGTCGATGAGCGTGCCTACAATGACATGAAAGCGAAAATGATCTTTGAGGGCTCACCGGAATGTCAAAAAGGAAAGGCAAGGATACTAAAATTACAAAACCATTGACTCGGAGAAAGCAAATGTTCCCAAACCGGTTTTAAAACCAAAATGTCTGCTTCAATGCCTCCTCCAAAAGTCAATGAGAAAAATGTTTTATCAAAATCACCACTCCACCGCCTTGCCTAAACAAAATGTTGATAAAGGAAAAGCGGTTATTGAGAAACCAAAAGTTTTAGCTCTGGCCTTTTTAAGATGAGTACCACTAATGCGCCCCGCCTCCACATCTAAAACATATGGAACAAACGACATTAGTTTAGAAAAGCACTCTAAAGAGACTAGGAAAGCTGAAACCACTTCTAGATAAAATGTGAATCCTAATGAGTGTGCCTTACCTTCTACAGACTAGGAAGCACCTCTAGGAGCAAGCAGACTAAAGCCTAAGAGCAATACAAGGAACAATAGAGTCTCGCTTGCCTCTAAGAGTAGTCGTTTGAATAAAGAGAAGAAAGTAGAAGAACACCCTAGAATTTACCGCTTTGTAATAAGAAAGACATTTCATCCGAATGTAATGAACCTATGAAATTTGCTAAGTTTAATGAATCATTGAATCTGCTTTGTTTAACTTGCAAGAAATCTTTAACTAATGTTCATGATGATTGTGTTTCTAAGAATGAGATTGTTAAGCTCATTAAGAAGAATGTTCCCAAAAGAACTTATGCTAAACGAATAGGAAGACTAGTTGCGAGACTTAGGCTTTACACTACCGATAGGGAGCATAATGTTTACTTTAGGGATGACATTTGGAAACCCACAGTAGAACTTTCACACTTGAGAATGGTAGAATGAGTGATGCACCTGCCTTACCAATAGATAACTTCTATGAGTGTGATCGATTTTACCTCTAACCCAAAGGAACCAAAATCAAAACGGTTTCCAAAATCCTCTTCTTCGTTATTGGCGTGTTATCGAAATATGTCTTTGGATCATAGACTGGTTGCTCCAAGCACATGACCATGGGAACCGACGCTTCGAAATGATCATGTAGCGACTATCATGGGTTATGGAGATCTACCTTTCGGAAATTATTTGATCACTCGGGTTTACTATGTCCGGGGTTGGAACACAATTTGTTCTCGGTCAGGCTTACGTGATGCATTTAGAGGTTGCTTTTAGGAGAAATTCTTGCTTCATAGAAACTTAGATGGCATCGATCTCTTAACGGGAATCGTGATACAAACTTGTATGCTATCGACATAAACCAAATGGCCTCTTCATCACCACTATGTCTTATGACACGAGCATCTGGAACAAAGTCCTGGTTGTGGCACAGACGGTTATCCTATCTCAATTTCGACACCATAAACAAACTTGCCAAAGACAACATCGTCAATGGACTTCCAAAGTTCAAATACACCAAGGATCACTTATGTCCATCATGCAAACAAGGAAAAGCAAAAGAGCATCATATAAACCCAACCGTACCTAGTTCGAAGCAAGGTTGCATATCTTTGCACATGGACTTATGTGGCCCAATGAGAGTTGAAAGCATTAACGGTAAAAGTATATTCTTGTTATCGCCGATGATTATTCAAGATATACATGGGTTAGGTTTTGAGATCAAAAGACGAAGCACTGTGCATCATCATCACCTTCCGAAACGTATTCAAGTACTTCTTCAAGCTCCAGAAGAGTTGTAAGAACAGATAACGCACGTAATTCACAAATCGGAGTTAAGAGCTTATTTTGAAGATGTTGGAATAACTCATCAAAATCAGCTTGTTAGAACTCCACAATGAGAATGGGGTAGTTGAAATAAGAAAGCATACTCTTGTGGAAGTCGCCGCACAATGCTAATTTATTCTAGTGCACCGTTATTTCTATGGTCATTTGTTGCCAACGCTTGTTTTACTCGTAACCGATCCCTAATCCATCCAAGATTCAATAAAACCCATATGAAATAGTGAACAACAGAAACCCGATATCTCTTACTTTCACGTGTTTGGCGCTTTGTGCTATCCGACAAACGATAGAGAAGATCTAGGAAGGCGAGAGCAAAAGGTGATATTGGAATCTTCATTGGATATTCGAGATAACTCGAGGGCATTCAGGTGTATAACCGGAGAACTAGGAGGATCATGGAGACGATGAATGTGAAATTTGATGAACTTTCACATATGGCTTCCGAGAGACTCGCTCTAGAACCCGCACAAAACCCGAGACTTCGGACACATCGATTCGGGACTCGTACCTCAAAGAGCTCAATCAACTTCGCTTGACAATCCTAGAGAACAAGAATGGGAGAATTTCTTCGAGTTAATGTTCGATGAGTACTATGGTGGAACTTCGACAAATGCATCAAACCATCATTCCGCTGCACCCGCTCAAAATTGTCCTCCACCACCAACAGAAGATGCATCTACAACGGTCGAAACCAATCCACCAACTCCATCTACATCATCTACATCTACTCAAGTTCTTGCACCCGTTCTACCAGCAGTTGATGAGCAAACCCAAAACCGAAACGATGCAACGTTAGATGAAGACTTATTTGAAAACCCGCTTGCTACGGAATCACCGAATCTTCCTCAAGCTTACGAGAACCATCTAACTCGCATACGATAACCAACGGTATCCTTATACTCAAGTGGTCAAAAGACCACCCAATTGAACAAGTTATTGGTGAACCTTCAAGGCCAATTCGGACGAGACGCCAACTTGCCACCGATTGCGACTTATGCATTTACCTTTGCTCAATTAGCAATATAGAGCCAAAGAACATTCGCGAGGCAATGGCGAACCCGCATGGATAGAAGCAATGCAGGAGGAACTTCTCAATACCGCCTACATGACTCTTGGGAATGGTTCCAAGACCAATTGACATTCGCGTCATTGATCTCAAATGGTTATGGAAGAACAAAAGGGATGAAGAGATGACCAGAATTGCAACAAAGCTCGCCTTGTGGCCAAAGGATACGAGACAAGAGGAAGGGATAGACTTTGAAGAGTCATTCGCGGTAGCTAGACTTGAAGCAGTCAGATATTCTTAGCCTATGCACTCACAAAACATCACGGTTTATCGATGGACATTAAGACCGCATTCTTGAATGGAACTCGAAGAAGAAGTGTACGTGAGTCGACCGAAGGCTTCAGAGACATGGAACATCCGGACTACGCCTACAAACTCAAAAGGCAATCTATGGTTTAAAACAAGCTCGAGAGCGTGGTATGACGAATCGTCTCTTTCCTTATCCAAAACAATTTCACCAAAGGAACAGTTGATCCTACCTTGTTTACACAAAATGCAAAATGACATTTTGATTGTTCGATTTACGTGGGCGACATCATCTTTGGGTCCACTAATCCGAATCTTTCAAAACATTTTGAAAATCTCATGAAAAGCAAATTTGAAATGTCCATGATGGGGAACTAAAATTCTTTCTTGGTTTACAAATACATCAATCCCGTGGAATTTTAATTAATCAAGCTAAATATACTCTTGAGATTTTGAAAAATCATGGTATGGATAATTGTGACTCGGTCGAACACCAATGGTAACTTCACCAAAATTGGAGCCGATTTGTTTGGGAAACCTATCGATCCGAAGAAATATCGGAGCATGATTGGTTCTCTCATGTACCTCACCGCTAGTCGACCGATATTCATTTTGTTGTTTGCTTATTAGCACGGTTTCGTGCAAAGCTCATCGAATCGCACCTCAAAGAGGTTAAAAGGATCTTCGGTATCTGAAGACATCCATTCACATGGGACTTTGGTATCCGAAGGAATCTGGATTTGATCTAATTGCCTTTTCGATGCGAGACCACGCAGTGATCAAGTTACACAAAAAGTACATCCGAGGAGCACAATTTTGGGTGAAAAGTTAGTCACCGGTCCTCAAAGAAACAAGATTGCACTTGCACTTTCAACCGAAGCCGAGTATGTGTCTCTATCTGCGTGTTGTGCTCAAGTTCTATGGATGAGAACACAACTCACGATTATGGCTTTACTTTCGATAAAATACCTATGTATTGTGACTCGAAAAGTGCCATAGCCATATCATGCAATCTCGCTCATCACTCAAAGACTAAGCATATCGTAGTACGCTATCACTTCATAAAAGAACATGTGGAAGAATGTACTTGTTGAATTATTTTTCGTGAAGATGATTACCAACTCGCCGATATATTTACTAAAGCCCTTCCAAAAGAAAGGTTTGACGATTTAGTTCGACGAATCGAATGCTAAGCCTAACCCCGAGGAGTTAGAACGCCTTCTAATCTTCTTGAAAATGATTTTCCAAATAGCTTTGTCAGTAAATAGTTTTGAAAACAAAATACAAAATTTGAAAACCAACAAAAGCAAAATATAAAAATATAAAACTTTCAAAATACAAAACAATAGAAAATCAAAATACAAAATATTCTTCTCACGACATGTCTCTTGTATAATCAATAGTGCAGACGTCTCTAGAAATGTCATTCAACAATGATACGGGTATGTACAAATGCTTGAGCGAGAGTTCTTTTATGTTTTTCAAAACATGTCGCTTCTCAAAATTTCTTCAAATATGGCTTTCAGATACATCAAGACGAAACCGGACCAAATGATGACTTTGATTATTTTTTCAAATCAAAACTCGTGCTTTTTAATGAAAATCACTAGTGTACGCTTTAGTGCACTACATTTAAAATTGTGAGAATCATCATCATCTTGAGCACCTTTTCAAGATTGTTCAAAAGATTTTCAAAATCTTTCAAAATATTTTGTGCTCAAGATAACTCCTCTAAAACCCTTTAATTGTTTATGCTTTATTAAAGGGGGTATAAAACAAAATGTTCCAAATTCATGCTTAAATCAAATCCGCTTTGTCTCCCAAAATATTCTAAAATGTTGCTTAATCCGTTGATATCAAAATATCACGTTTATGCTATTTTTGGGGAGGAGACGTGATTAAAATGTGATCGAAATCGTTGTTTGAATCTCAAAATGAGCTCGACTCGACGGAACCAATGAATTGACGGAATCAAAGTCAAGAATATACCATCTCGAGAAACTTGTGATAGATATGCACCTTCATGGGTCTAACCTCCTTTTCAAGGAGTGTTTACAACTTCAAGTTAGTTACTAGAGCTAGGTGTCACCTAAAACCGACAATGGAACTCTTTAACTAGGCAACGAACTCGTGTCTCGTGGGGAATTGTCTATCATAAGCGATCAATTCAAAAAGTGCGATCTACCCTCTATGTGCGTATCACAAAACTTATAAGCACATGTGAAGGGGAGTGTTTCGAAAATATAAAACTCACGAGTGTTTTAAACATGTTTTCTATCATAAACACTTTGAGAAATTTTCTAGAAAAATGGTGACTAAGGTGACTAAGGATAGGAAATCCGTCCTATGATCCGCCAGAGCCGGAGGGATCTACCCAAGGACATCACCAATAGTTAGTATAGAAGTCCTTATGGCAACATGGGACAGTCATGGAGTTATAAGGTGACTAAGGATAGAAATTGTCCTATGATCCGCCAGAGTCGGAGGATCTACCCAAGGACATCACCAATAGTTAGTATAGAAGTCCTTAGGTATGATTGAAAAAGGAGTAATGTGAGAAAGGAGAAAGAAGGGTTGAAGAATTAAAAGAAATGTAAAAGAAAGGGTGAAAAGAAATAGCCCTCCATATTCAACCTTAGGGCGTAAACCGGGTTCAATTCATCTGCTCTTGGTTGTCACTAAGTTGACACCGGTATTGAATACAAAGACGTCATGGACCCAAAGGACGCACCGCACTAAACCTTCTAGCTACTCAATTCCTCTAAAAGGATTTGTTTCATTCTCACCGGGAACCCTACATAATCTATCGACTTTCTTTTAGAGATTGTTGGTATTGAAGAAGGAGACCTCTCCCAGTCTCCGCTCGGAAAACCAAAATGCACTTATTGAGTCTAGAGCCACGAGATTCATCAAAAGATCTCATAGGAACACTTGACATGACATCGCTTGTTGTTCATCAATAAGGACACAAGTGATATATTATAGAGTCCCACGCAGTCTTAGCAATCTGCCGTAACATTTATGAGAAGTTTCACATCCGTGATCTTCAGTGATTGAATGAAAACTCCGCCATGGTCAACATCAAGCGACCGACAAGCAGTCACGGTAACTCCCGTGGATTACGCTTAGTGTGTCTCAAACGGTCTACGTGGGGTGATGCTTCTGTACCTCAATGACTCATCCGAATCAGAGGTGTATTTTGGTACATCGCGTTATGTCACTTGTGGACTCCAGGTTCAGAACGGCCTCTGTGAGAATTAGAGACGTGTTTTCACACTATGTTGTTAACACCTCAAAATTCAAACTTGTAAGTGCCGGAATCCGCTTATTACTAACCTGTTTTTATGTTTTCTTCTTATGGAAGCTCCGGAGCGGATTGATCGTGCAGATTCTCCACATGCTCATACCAACAACACATGAAAGTTCTCATCTAAATCTAAGGCAACAAAAGTTTAAGATGATTCTTCGTCAATGTCAAAGAATCTACAAAGTTTAAAGACTCGAGAACTACATCATTGGTAACCAAAAGACAAATAGAAGTGTGAGCATGGTGGAGAAAGGCGTGGAGACACCTAACCAACGAAGTTGACAACGGCAGACAACCACATTAATCGATCACAAAGCATGAAGGAACAAAAATCTAGACTATTCTATATCTACACGCAATGTTCAAGCTCAAGGAAAGTAAAGATCTTATCAAGTGAAGCATCTTTTGAATGACCACCCCTTAGGGGGAGATTGTTAGCCTTGATTATTTTTATTAGAAGTGATGGTCATTCACGATTAGGAACTTTGTAACGTGTGTTAGATATCGTGTTAGAATAGTCAACGGGCTCATGGATTGGACTAAGCTAAATGGGCATTAGTCTAGTTGAGCTTGCCTTATATCCAATCCAACCCATGTCCAAGCCCACGAAAGCCCATAGAAAGCCTTTTAGGGCATCTTGTATTTAGAGTATAAATATCCCTCAAATGGTCATTTGAGGGGTGTGCTTGAGTGTGTGTGTGTGTGTGTGTGTTTTCTTTGGAATATACAACATATTGTGTTCATCTTTCTATTCATACATACACGGTTTTAACATCAAGTCACCATCTTTCTCATCTTTATTTCTTTCATCTTCACGCATAGTTTGTGTTTGTGTTTAACGAGTTCTATGCATAAAGTGATATACGTGTTGGGTTTGTGATAAGGTTGATAGATAAAAGTAAGGTCCTACATAATAGGAGATTTTCCCAAGCCACCTAAAAGCAAAACTCAACGAGCTTTTGTAAGAGGTGCTTGGAGTGATAGTGAGGATGATGAAGACTCAAGCAAGGATGAGATCGCTCTAATGGCACATGATTCAAACGAGGTACATTCTGACTCATCTTACTCCTCTATTGATGATGACACTTTGCAAAAACAATATAATCAATTGTGTGAGCTTAGTCTAAAAATCATAACTAAAAATAAGTTTTTAAAGACTAAAAAGGAATTTTTAGAAAATGAAGTCTATGAGTTAAAAGAAAAGGCAAAACGATTAGAAAAAGGAAAAGCATATGACGATGGTTGCAAATCAAGTCAAGAGCTTAGTCTTGAAATAGAAAAACTAAAGCTCACACAAGATGTTCTAATCGAACATAATTCTAAATTTAAAAGGTTTAACAAAAACATTGCTTGTGCCGATGAAATATTTAGAATTCAAAAAACACCAGGAAACATGAATGGGCTAGGTTTTAATAAGGTGTTAATTCCAAAGAGTCAAACCAAAACGGCCAAAAAAGACAAACAAAGTTACAATCGCTGCGATGCAAGACGGACCGACGGACCCAAAATAGGGCTCGTCCTTTGTAAAAATGGTGTCGGGGAATGCAGAGACGAGAATGTTTGTGATACGAACCGTAGTAAATTTGTCAAAGTAACAAAGAAAACCAAGGATAGTGTTAAACTAAAACCTGCTGTTACATCAGGAGTAGGACTTGCTAGAAATGAATTTAGATAAAAAAAAAACTACTCAACAACGACATAAAACACCTTTTGCCAAATGCCCCTTTCCTAAGAGCAACCACAACATACAACCCAACTATCAACATAACGGTTCGAATCAAAACTTCTCTAGACCATATCAAACTCCAGATTACATGCGATGGAACTCTTACCCATCATTTCCATACATGAATCAAGTAAATGGTATGTTTAACCCAAACGGACCCATGAGATATTGGGGACCAAACGCTTGAGTTATTTGTGTCTTAGGTATGCTTGAAAGTTGGATTGGAACACGATGAGTGAATAAAAGATAGTGGATGCTCACACATATGACGGCAACAAAGCCTCTTCTCAACATACCAAGAGTATGATGAAGGTAATGTCACTTTTGGTAGCAATCTCAAAAGCAAAATCATTGGCAAAGGTACGATCGCTCATAACTCCCCATCTATTGAAAATGTTGCTCATGTCGATAGGTTAGGATTTAATCTACTTAGTATTAGCCAATTATGTGATAAAAATTATAAAGTACTATTTGAAGAAAATGGTAGTAAAATACTAAAAGATGGTATCACCATAGCTAAAGGAGTTAGGAAAAATAATATATACGTCATGAAAATAGATAAAACATCTAATGACAAACTTTGTCTAACAACATTAGATGATAGCTCAACTGTTTGGCATAGACGCTTAGGTCACGCTAATATGAGACTTATACAAAACCTATCTTCAAAAGATCTAGTTAAGAATTTACCAAAACTTAAATATGACCAACATTTTTGCGACGCTTGCAAAATTGGTAAACAAACCCATAGTAGTCATAAGGCTAAAAACAAGGTGTCCACATCTAAGTGTCTAGAACTTTTGCATATGGACTTGTTTGGTCCATCCGCTATAAGAAGCTATGGAGGCAACTTGTACACTTTGGTCATAGTAGATGATTACTCAAGTTTTACTTGGACATTGTTTTTGAAAACCAAAAATGAAGCTTTTGATAAATTTGAAATTCTTAGCAAGAAAATTCAAAATCAACTAGGTGTTAACATTGTGTCGATTCAAACGGATCATGGTCGTGAATTTGACAATGAAACACAATTTGGAAACTTTTGTGATGCAAATGGTATAACACACAACTTCTCGGCTCCTCGAACACCTCAATCAAATGGAGTTGTAGAACGTAAAAATAGAACCACTCAAGAAATGAGTAGAACAATGCTTAATGAACAAAACATTCCTCAAAAGTTTTGGTGCAACGCCGTTGACACTTCTACATATATTTTAAATAGAGTCTTAATACGTCCTTTCTTAAACAAAACACCATATGAGGTATATAAAGGTAAAAGGCCAACTTTAGGATATTTTAGAGTATTTGGATGTAAATGTTTCATTCTTAATACTAAAGATTATCTCACCAAGTTTGACCCAGAGTCTTATGAAGGTGTATTTCTTGGTTACTCACAAACTAGTAAAGCTTACATTGTCTTAAACAAAGAAACAATGAGAGTAGAGGAATCGTTGAACATAACAATCGATTTAAAGTCCACCTCCTCTAAGACATCACCTTTGGTAGATGATGACTTAGTTGAAAGTCAACTTGTAGAAAGTCAAGAAATAACTGAAAATGGCAAGGAAGATGAACCATTAAATAATGAAATTATAAACATCAAAGAATCCAAAAGTCATCCTTTAGAAAAGGTCATAGGACAACTAAATCAAAGAACCTTAAGATCACAAGCCCAAAATCAAAGTAATCATTTTTGTTTTTTGTCTACCATTGAACCGAAAAACATAAATGAAGCAATAAAAGATGAATCTTGGGTAATTGCTATGCAAGAAGAGTTAAACCAAGTCGTTAGAAATGATGTTTGGAAGTTAGTTCCAAAACCTAAAGATCAAATTATAATTGGAACGAAATGGGTTTTTCGAAATAAAATGGATGAAAATGGTGTAGTGTCTAGAAACAAAGCTAGGCTTGTCGCACAAGGTTATAATCAACAAGAGGGGATTGATTATGATGAAACTTATGCACCGGTAGCTAGGCTCGAGTCTATTAGAATCTTACTTGCATATGCATGTGCTTATGACTTTAAATTATTTCAAATGGATGTTAAGAGTGCGTTTCTTAATGGTTTATTAACGAAGAAGTATATGTTGCTCAACCTCCCGGTTTTAACGACTTTGAGAAACCACGTCATGTCTTCAAACTCAAGAAAGCATTATACGGTCTTAAGCAAGCAACAAAAGCTTGGTACGATATACTTAAGACTTTTCTTGTTGAAAACAAATACACCAAGGGATTAGTAGATTATACTCTATTTACCAAGAAAAAGGAATCACACATTATCATTGTTCAAATATACGTTGATGACATCATATTCGGATCAACTTGTGAAGAGCTATGTGATGATTTCTCTAAAATCATGCACGATGAGTTTGAGATGAGTATGATGGGTGTGTTAAACTTCTTTCTAGGACTTCAAATTAAACAACTAGAAGATGGCATATTCTTTAACCAATCTAAATATGTAAAAGATATGCTTAAGAAATTTGGTCTTGAAGACTCAAAACCAACTAAGACACCCATGTCTTCGGACACTAAACTCACCAAGGATGAGGAAGGTGAATCGGTAGATAACACTAAATATAGAGGAATGATTGGTAGCCTACTCTATCTCATGGCTAGTAGACCCAACATTATGTTTAGTGTTTGTCTATGCGCTCGCTTTCAAGAAAATCCCAATGTATCACACTTAGAAGCCTTGAAAAGGATATTTAGATACATTAAGGGAACAACATGTTTAGGATTATGGTATCCCAAAGGAACAGGTGTAGAAACTATAGTGTATGCCGACTTGGACCATGCCGGTGACTATGTCGATAGAAAAAGTACAAGTGGTATATGCACTTTTGTTAGACATTGTCTCACCTCGTGGTTTGCAAAGAAGCAAACGGCTTTCGCTATCTCAACTACAGAAGCCGAATACGTCTCAGCCGAAAAAGCATGTCAACAAGCTCTTTGGATGAAGCAAGCTCTCGTGGATTACGGAATTCATCTCAAAGATATCTCTATACTTTGCGACAACAAAGGAGCTATTGATCTCAGCAAAAATCCCGTCCAACATGCTCGTACGAAGCATATTGAAATACGTCATCACTTTCTTCGCGACAATGTTCAAAAAGGAAACATCTCAATTGAGAAAGTATCCTCCGAAGAAAATATTGCCGACATTCTAACTAAACCTCCCAAACGAGAACCATTTAATCTTCTTAGACTTGGTTTAGGGCTAATGGAACCAAACATGTAGTTGAAACATAGTCTAAACCTTATGATGCGTGCCAAACAAATAAGCTAAATCACTCAAGTACCGCCACTTGTGAATGGCGGACCGTAATCGACTTAAAACCGCTCAGAGCACGAATGCAATGAAGATCCGAGGAGTATAGGGTTTCCGGTCGTTATGTCCCAAATGAGCTATGCAATGGATTATCAATCGTAAAGTGATCGAGAAATTTGAACGAAAAAGGGATTTGATTATGATTATAACTACAGAAAAAGCCAACAAATTACAACGGCTTAAATGCAAATTAAAGAAAATTAAAAAGATAAAAACTATTAAATAAACGCTATCACTATATTTAAAATGATGTTTTTGTTTTTATGCTTTTATAAAACTTAATTTAAAAACTACGTGACGTACAAATAAAAATGTGAAACTAAAGCAATATTAACCCTAAAAATGTGAAAATGATATTTTTACAAACCTAATGATAAAAAAAAATTTATAGAAAAAAGAAAATTATTTTTATAACTAATTACCTAATTATTATTAATTAAAAACTATTTTTAACTATTAAATAATTACCTAAAATACAAGAAAATGTGAAATAAAGCTAGAAAAATAAAATTAAGACTTAGAAAATCTAAAATATCAAAAGAGAATTTTCAAAACTATTTTGTATTTTTTCGATTATTTTGTATTTTCTAGGAATTAAAAACTATTAAAAGCTAATTAAATGGCTTAAAAATACAAATTTAACTAAAAAATCTAGAAAAATACTTTTTGTCTTTTATATTTATCTTAACTTAAGAAAATGAAAATTTATTTTTTGAAACTTTTCTTAATTTTTGTATTAAATGCTATTTAAAAGTGCTAATAAATGATTTAAATGCGTAAAAATATCAAACAAGCTTGGAAAAATATGAAAATTTCAGGAAAACTCTAAAATAATATTAGGAAGCTAGGAAAATTGGAAAAACAGTTACTTATGTGGAGGAATTTGAAACTGATGTGTCAAGTGCTTATAAATAAGCACTTGAATAAGCTAAATGAAGAAAACAAGCCACCAACTGTTTACAGAAGCCAAACTATGCTACAATAACTCAAATGCAACTAAAAACAACAAGCCATATCTACTGAATTGCAAGATAGCACAGATTTGATGTTTTTGAGTTTCAAATTCAACAACAGTTTTGGGTACCAACTTTGGGCACAAGCACAAGCTTTAAAATAAGCTCAAAATGAAAAACACCAATTGGAACCTAAAGCAGACCTGGGTGAGACATATCAAACCAAAATCAGCCTATGACCAGCTCTTATGAGCCCTGTGCAACCTTGCACAAAATCGAGAAAACTCGGTTTATAATGAGCCACAGGCGAGGCAACTAGGACCCAAAAGTTAAGCTAGTTTGGAGCTTATAAAAATTTATAAAATTCTACAAAATGCTAATAAGAATGGAAACCAGTTGAAGTTTATAAAGCAACAAATTTCACTTGATGTAGCTCGAATTGAACTCATGAAAATTCCTCCTAGATGAGCCCAAAACATATTTTTGACAATTTGACTTTTATGATGATTGGAAAAGTTTGACTTTCATGAAGTTTGATTCCAATTTTATGACTGATGTTGAAGTAATATGATATGATAACACTAATGCAAGCTATGTTGTTGACTTCTAAACACAAATCAAGAAGTTGCAATTCCAAAATCACAACAGATTGAGACATTGAGATGATTTTGTTAATGTTTGACTTTTTGAGCTAGCGGCAAAAACTAAGACCGATATGAGTTAATTGAGTCAAACAAACATAAACCAACAATAAGTATACACTTGAACAAGCCTTTAGTACGATTATGCTATAAACCAAACACCCTTTATTAACGATTTCTACAAAAACGATTTAGACAATGAACACCTTGTTTTAATGATCACACTAAGTCTAAATAACATAAACACTACTTAATGAACAGATTAGAACTAGCTATAGCTACAAAAACAAATTATGCTAAAAAATGAGCTTGAACTTACATATAGTCCCTAGCCACTGTGGCTTGCCACCATTGAAACCAGAACACTACCTAATCTAAACCTACCCATTGCTTCTAATCCAATCCCAAGAACATGTCTGCACCAACCCATTCCATTCCTTCCTCATATTTGCCCATTGTTGACTTTCATTGACCAATATTCAAAAGAGCTTGATACTTAAACACAAGCTTATAAAAGCTATTCTAAGCTCGGATAAACTTGTTGGGACTTGGAAATAAGTCGTTTGAAGCTTGAGAATCGAGTTTGAAATTGCAATTTTCAACAGCTAACATAAAATTTTGAAAATGAAATCAAACTTGAATTGATGCTTTAAACTAGTTGCAATACACTTCAACACAATAATTTGTTACAAAGAAACTTGAAATAACAAGCTGTTAATCTATTTTAAGACTTAATAATTAAAAACGACATACATTGCTAAAAATAAACTAAGTACCACTTGCTTCTCTTGCTCTTCCTCTTCTTTTATACACCCAAACTCTTTCTCTCATCTCTCTTCAAATCCCACTAACAATTGAGGCCCTTGGATTGGTAAATTTGATCTTGGCCGCTTAAAGGGTTTTGGCGCCAAATTTGGTTTAACAATTTGGAGGTTGAGTGGGATTGGTAGAAGGCATTTAATGCACTCTTGGAGTTATGTGTTTGGAGGGGGTAGGAATGATGAAGGAGGTGGAGTGTTAGAGGGTTGCGAGCAATGGTGATGATGGAGGGATGCCGTGAAGGAGAGGGAAAAGGTCAAATTGTTTGGTGAGCTTATAATAATAAGGGAGGTCAAAAGTGGGGTCCAAAAGGCTTTAAGGGGGGTCATTTGCAATTGACAAGTCCAAAAGGTGTGAAGGGTCTAAATAATCAGGGACTTCATTTGTAATTTCAAAATCAGGGACCTAGGCTGCCAATATCTCAAATTTGCTCCAAGGACTGAAATTGACAAGTGTTAATATTACAAGGACCAAAGTTGCCATTTTCAGATTTTCCAGGACCATTTTGCCAAATTTCAAAGTTGGAGGACCAAACTTTTAATTTTCTCAAACTTTTATATTTTTCACCAAAGGACTAATTTTGACAAGTTATGATATTAAAAGGACCTTTGGTGATTTTACTTTTGAAATTAAGGCTCGGGGACTATTTTGACAATTTTTGAAACTTGGGGACTGAAACGCCAATTATGCAAACTTTGCTCATTTTTCATCGATTTTGAACATTTTGCATCCGAAACATATAAAATGCAATTTTGGAATATTTTCGATATTTTGATGCATTTGTGAGCATTTTAAGTGTTTTGCGATTCAGTTGACTAAAATGATGAGTATTTACACACTCATCAATCCCCCACACTAAACTATTGCTAGTCCCTAGCAATCTTTTGAGAAAAACTTAATGGATTTGAATCTCTTTACCAAAAGCCATTACTTCGGAGTAGCCAAATGTTTCGAGTTCAAGTAAGAACCATGGTACACCGATAACCATGTGATTTTGAGCAAACCACCGACTTTCAACGGATTTGATTTTGTCTTTACCGAAGCCGTTTGCTCGGACTAGCCAACTCTTAGACAAATTATGAATATTATCTTTGGTGAGTCGATTACCAATTATGGTTTTTCCATCGCCTTTACCACAAGCCATAAACTTGCGGGCTAGCCAACTCTTCACTTTTTAGGATATGGTGAATGAATACCATACAATTTTGGGCAAATTGCAAGCCGTCAACGGATTTGAGATATCTTTACCAAGAGCCGTTTGCTCTGGATTAGCCAATCCTTTTATTTGTTAGACAAGGCGGATGATAACCAATTGAGTAAGTGTAGAACACTTACTCCAAAAAAATTTTGGACAAAACGGGAATTAGGCGGTATAATTACATGATAAAATTCGTGAGAATTACCCCACACTTAGAAATGAATATTGCCCTGAATATTCAAAGTACCGCGATTATGCCGAAACAAAGAACGTAAAGGGAAATACTACGGCCATTATTTAGAAAGATGATGATTTTTTTTTTTTTTTTTTTTAGAAGACTTATATACACAACATGTGGGCAACCCCCCCACACTAGGGTGGTAGAAAGTAGAAAGAAGAAGCTAAATCAAGTTTTGTCACACAAGCTAGCCACTTGTGAATGGCTAACCGTAATAAATTTCAAACGACTTAGAAATATGGGTGATAACCCATGTGGCATCTATTGTTTTTTATTACCGAGTCGCTAGCTTGACTCGATCCCCGCATTCATTGGTTCATGGGGAAAGTTTGTAAGTCCGGACAACCATGGATGGAATGTCCTCTCCAAAGTAATGCTTCACTCGATGACCATTCACTTTAAAATTAAGACCATCGGGTTGAGATAACTCAATGGTACCATAAGGATAAACCTTAGCGATAGTAAATGGACCGCACCAACGGGACTTGAGCTTTCGAGAAAATCTTCAATCTTGAATTGAAAAGAAGGACTCGATCACCAACGTTGAAAACGCGGTTCTTGATTTTGAGTCATGAATCTTCTTTGTCTTTTGTTTGTAGATCAAAGAGTTCTCGTAAGCTTGATCACGGAGTTCATTTAATTCATTCATTTGAACTTTCCGGTGATCACCACCGTCTGAATATCAAAGTTAGCATGCTTCAAGGCCCAAGATGCCTTGTGCTCGAGCTCAACCGTAGATGACACGCCTTCCGTACACTAGCTTGTATGGAGTGCACCGATGGGTGTTTTGTGTCGTACGGAAGGCCCAGAGTGTCCATCTAGCTTATCCGACCAAGAGGCACGGTTTTCACCAACCGTCCTCTCCGAAATTCTTTATCCCCGGTTAGAAACTTCCACTTGCCCACTTGTTTGTGGGTGGTGCGCATAGATAGACGGTGAGTTACACCGTACTTTTGCATGACTCTTTCAAACCGGTCATTGCGAAATGTGTACCACGATCACGATTATGGCTTGTGGAGTTCCAAACCTAGCAAATAGAGATTTCAAGAATTTCACAACAACTCGGGCATCGTTGGTGGGTAAAGCTTTTGCTTCAACCCATTTTGACAAGTAGTCAACGACCACGAGTATGTATTTGTTACCACGGAAGAAGGAAATGGCCCCATAAAGTCGATGCCCCGGATGTCAAAAATCTCACACACTTGAATGGCGTTTTGCGGCATTTCATTTCTTTGTGAGATATTCCGTGACGTTGACAAGCGTCCACGTGTTTTGACAAATTCATGGGCATCCTTGTAGATTGTGGGCCAATAGAATGCGGAATCAAACACCTTCTTGGCGGTGTAGTTGGGGCTATGATGTCCCCAAGAGGTCCGTAATGGCAAGCTTTGAGAATGTCAATAGCTTCTCGACCATACACACATCGCCGGATGACTTGATCCGCACAAATTTTAAACAAGTAGGGTCGTCCCGAAATAATGTTTCACATCTTTAAAGAATTTATTTTTACGTTGGGACGACATCCCTTTCACAACAAAGTTACCCGCATGGTAATTTGCAAAGTCGAGAAACCATGGGGTGAAGAATCTCCACGAAAAGAAACCACATTGAGTGTTTCGAGAGGAAATGTTTCATTTATTTCCTTTTCTCGAACACATTTTGGTGAGGTTCTCTAATCGGACGGATGATCGTGACCTGTGTTTTCACTCCTTTTTATCACGAATAATGATATCAAATTCTTGTAGGAGGAGAACCCAACGGAGCAATCTCGGCTTTGCATCTTGTTTTGCAAAGAGATATTTGAGTCCGAGTGATCCGTATACACCACGCATTTGGTCAAGATAAAGTATGGCGAAACTTCTCAAACGCATACACCACACTAATAATTCTTTTTCTCAGAGTGATGTAATGGGTCCGAGCTTGATCATAGTTTTGCTTGCGTGAGTGGATTGGTGAAAATGCTTAGTTTTGCGTTGCCCAAGACGCACCGATAGCAAAGTCACTTGCATCGCACATGAGCTCGAAGGGTAAATCGATCGGGCAACTAGAATGGGTGCTT
This sequence comes from Chrysanthemum lavandulifolium, assembly GCA_022545495.1. Classification (NCBI taxonomy): domain Eukaryota; kingdom Viridiplantae; phylum Streptophyta; class Magnoliopsida; order Asterales; family Asteraceae; genus Chrysanthemum; species Chrysanthemum lavandulifolium. The sequence goes on along the minus strand of CM040244.1, from coordinate 63,198,063 downwards.
CCGTAAGCTTTTTCTTCAATGTTTCAAAAGCTTCGATGCACTCATGAGAAAAGATAAAAGGAGCATCTTTTTCGAGAAGATGGGTCATAGGCCGAGCGATTTTAGAGAAATCTTGAATGAATCTACGATAAAACCCGGCATGACCTAGAAAACTCCTAATACCTTTGACGGTAGTAGGATGAGGTAATTTAGCAATAACATCAACTTTTGCTCTATCTACCTCAATCCCATTCTTGGAAATCTTATGGCCAAGGACTATGCCTTCTTTGACCATAAAGTGGCTCTTCTCCCAGTTTAGACATAGATTGGTGTCTTCACACCTTTTAAGCATTTTGTCTAAGTGGGAGAGACATGTCTGAAATGAGTCCCCAATGACCGAGAAGTCATCCATAAACACCTCCATAGTTTCCCCGATCATGTCGTGGAAAATTGCCATCATACATCTTTGGAACGTGCCAGGAGCATTACATAAGCCAAAAGGCATCGTCGTAGGCAAATGTCCCGTATGGGCGGTGAATGTGGTCTTTCTTGATCCGGCGGATCAATGGGGATCTGAAAGTAACCCGAGAAACCATCAAGGAAACAATAGTATTCGTTCCTCGCTAATCTCTCAAGCATCCGGTCCATGAAGGGTGAGGAAAATGGTCTTCTGGTGGCTTCGTTTAACTTTTGATAGTCAATACACACCGCCATCCGTAACCAATCGAGTTGGAATTAACTCGTTTTCTTCATTTATGACAACGATAATGCCACCCTTTTTGGACGCAATGAATTGGGCTAACCCAAGGACTATCGAGATCGGGTAAATCAAACCGGCATCAAGAAGCTTGAGAACCTCTTGTTTGATAACCTCGTGAATCTTAGGATTCACCTTCTCGATGTTGAATCTTTGGTTTGAAGTCATCCTCCATTAAGATTTTGTGAGTACAAAACTCGGGGTTGATACCTTTAATGTCGGAGAGTTTCCAAGCAATTGCTTGCTTGTGTGACTTCAAGACCTTTATGAGAGCGGTTTCTCCTCCTCGATCAAGTCTTTAGCAATTATGACGGGTAATTTATCATCACCCTCCAAAATGCATACTCGAGATGAGGAGGTAGGTCCTTAAGTTCAACCTCGGAAATTCATCGATAGATGTTTGTCTTGATTTGATTTCCTCAATTGTGATTTCTTCGGAGGAGTGAAGGTAAGGGATCTTCATTAAGCAATTGCTCAAGATAAAGAATATCTCCTCCGAATCATAAACACCATCAATTCCAGTGGAATTGATTCATCGATAACCGAAATTCATCGATCTCTTCCAAGGAAGTCACCTCCTCAAACGGAGTGAGAGGGGAAGAGTCGGAAATGATAGGTTGAGAAGATGTGGTGGAATTGGAATTCCCACTCACGAATTATGAAGATAACCAAGAAACTCTTGAGAGTACTCCTCGAAGCAATATCAATTAAATCGACTCGATTAACCGATTCGATATCATAATTTAAGGAGTACCTCGAAGTCGATCGAGGTTAAAGGTAACGACTTCATTACCCACACGTAATGTGATCTCTTGCTCAAATACATCAATAAGAGCACGGCCCGTCCTCGGGAATCCTCTTCCAACAATGAGGGAACTCGAGGATCGACATCGAAATCAACGACCACAAAGTCACCGGAAAATGGAACTTTCCTACTTTTACAAATACATCCTCGGCGATGCCAAGAGGACGCGAGATAGAACGATCTCGCAAGCTCAAGAGTCATGCGGTAGGAATAAGTTCCAAGAGAAAGTTTCTTCCACATGAATAAGGCATCGATTGATGCTTGCACCAAGATCGGCAAGGGCAAAGCATTCAATCATCCGGGAAAAACACAAGGAAGAAGAAATTTTCCGGGATCTCCTAGCTTCTCGAAGCTTCTTTAACAAGACCGCCGAGCAATTCTCATTCAAAGGAGTCTTAGCCATTTCAAACGACTTTTCCTTGTTGCTCAACATGTGTTTGAGTAGATGCAAACTTGGGCATCAACATGATGGCATCCATGAAGCTTATGTCAAATGAAGTTCTTGGAAAATTTGAAAGAATTTTTCCATTTGATGACTAGCTTTCTCATGACTTTGCTCATGTAAACGTGAGGGTAAGGAATAGAAGTTTTGGATTTAGGGTCAACAATGGAGGTTCAAAAACAACTCGTGTTTGGTGTTGGGTTTGGGGACAACACGAGGATGGACATTCGGTACTTCCGTTATTAGTAGGAAGTTCCTTGTCCTTTGTCGCCTCGGGTTCGCTTTCCACTACCTTCGGAGAGAAGAAGAAGAGGTAGTAGGAATAGCGGGTCCATCATAAAAGCACCACCGGGTTGTGATCGCCTTTGCATCGCCCCTCGGATTAGCGATCGTGTTGCTAGGTAAAGCACACGAGCCCGAGGGTCGATCATTTAAAGACTTGTTGATGTCGAAATCGGCTAACCAACAACCGATTCATTTCCTCTTGGGATTTCATGAATTGTTTCAACAACTCATCGATGATGGTCCATTGGAACAATGGCTTGAGTTTGCACAGAAAATTCGGCCTCTATTGTTAGGATTAGGGCCTTGATTACGAAAATTTCCTTGATTATTGGCATGAAAATACCACAGGTTGAAATTTCCACGACTGGTTTCTATTGAAATTTCCTTGGTGTTGGAAATTTTGATTACGATTTTGAAAACCGTTGTTTTGATTGAAATTACCTTGGTTTTGGAAACCTTGGTTTGGTCTATTCGATTACGATTACGGTTTTGATTGAAACCGGAGGTCCAGAGTAGTGGTTAGGGCGGTGGTTCGGTCTCTGAGAGCACGATATTGATTGTCTCCCGATTAGACATCCCGCCCACAAAGATTAGCTTCAAAGGGTTACCATCGGTGGCCATACGATTATAATAAGCATGGGGCCACCACGGTAACACAGACTTCCACTTTCTTAACTTCAAAGGAGGTGAAGTTTGTGGAAAAGAGACTTTCTTTTGGTTGGAGAGAACCAAAGCTTGGATAGCTTCATGAGTTTGTCAATCTTAGCATCGGTGCTAGATTGACTCACCGCGATGAAGAAGAAGAAGGACCAACACCGACTTGGGAAACAACCGCTTGCTTCGTGCGGTCGGACTTTAGACTTGTTTTCGATGATCGCTAAAGCTTCTTTGACAGCTTTGCTTAGGAAATATCGAGTTTCATCAACTCGGAGAAACCGTGGTGAGGACATTTGCGAAGCAATTCCTTGAAACGATCCCACGATTCATCAAGGGTTCATCAAACTTCGAGTGAACTTGATGATTTCATTTTTAGACTCGTGGTTTTGGAAGGTGGATAGAATTCGTTCACAAATTTCTTCACGGATCTTCCCATGTCTCTATTGACCGAGGGGTTGTTTTCAAGCCAAACCGGTCTTGCCCCTCAAGAGAAAATGGGAGCAGAAGAAGCTTAACAAAGGTAGGGACATTTTATACTTGATGGTAGATGCAATCTTGTTAAACCATCGAATATGAGCATGAGGATCATCCCGCTCAAAACCGTAGAAGCGATTTGAGGTTACAGTTGATAACCGGTTTTGAGTTCAAAGTTTTCGACCACAATGGCTGGTACAACAATAGCATCTCCATACCCGTCGATGGGTGCACGGAGAAGCTCACACATAAGCGTTCTTCCGCCATGATAACGGAAGTAGTGTGAGCGATGCGGATCTCGATCCGATGATGGAGCGAGAAAGTCTACTGACACGCCTTCTTGGAATCTTGACAAGCTCACGAAATGGGCTCACGGATCTAGAAGAGCGAAAAGCATATGAGAGAGTTAACTCTAAGGAAACTCGAGTTAAGGAGAAATGGGAAATATGAAGGCGTTTTATAAAAATGGGGTGAGAAGAATCTTTATGGGTTTTCCGGTTACAAACGTAGATATCACAACAAAATCAATTAACACAAAATCGAGGCAAAACAACGATGAACTTAACCAATAATCACAAGATGAATGGCTTCTTTGAAAAAGGTACACCAATCACAAGGACACAAAGGCAAGTTTTAAATCTTTAGTTCGGGAACTTATTATGGTCGCACCCCGCTAGGTAGTGCCTTTGCCTTGGTTTCAGTGGTAATCTTTTAAGTTGTTATTATTAAAGAAAACGCATTTAATTTTTTGTATTTTTTTATTTGATACATATATAGAAACAAAAGGAAAATATTTTTGTGTTTTATACGTTTTAGTTGTTTTGGGTTTTGGATTTTTATAAGAGAATATGGATATATATATAGATGATAGATGGATGATATAAACAAAGGGTGAGTATTCAAACAACTAATCGCTGACGGAAGATAGATCAACCTGACAAATCTCCGCGCGGCGCCTGTGATTTGATGCGTGCAAACAGTCAAGCTAAATCACTCAAGCCGCCACTTGTGAATGGCGGACCGTAATCGACTTAAAACCGCTCGAGCACGAATGCAATGAAGATCCGAGGAGTATAGGGTTTCCCGGGTCGTTATGTCCCAATGAGCTATGCAATGGATTATCAATCGTAAAGTGATCGAGAAATTTGAGCGAAAAAGGGATTTGATTATGATTATAACTACGAAAAAGCCAACAAATTACAACGGCTTAAATGCAAATTAAAGGAAATTAAAAATATAAAACTATTAAATAAACGCTATCACTATATTTAAAATGATGTTTTGTTTTATGCTTTTATAAAACTTAATTTAAAACTACGTGACGTCTGAAATAAAAATGTGAAACTAAAGCAATATTAACCCTAAAAATGTGAAAATGATATTTTACAAACCTAATGATAAAAGAAAATTTATAGAAAAAGAAAATTATTTTTATAACTAATTACCTAATTATTATTAATTAAAACTATTTTTAACTATTAAATAATTACCTAAAATACAAGAAAATGTGAAATAAAGCTAGAAAAATAAAATTAAGACTTAGAAAAATCTAAAATATCAAAAGAGAACTTTCAAAACTATTTTTGTATTTTTCTGATTATTTTTGTATTTTCTAGGAATTAAAAACTATTAAAAGCTAATTAAATGGCTTAAAAATACAAATTTAACTAAAAAAAATCTAGAAAAATACTTTTTTGTCTTTTTATATTTATCTTAACTTAAGAAAAATGAAAATTTATTTTTTTGAAACTTTTCTTAATTTTTGTATTAAATGTTATTTAAAAGTGCTAATAAATGATTTAAATGCGAAAAATATCAAACAAGCTTGGAAAAATATGAAAATTTCAGGAAAACTCTAAAATAATATTAGGAAGCTAGGAAAATTGGAAAACAGTTACTTATGTGGAGGAATTTGAGGCGATGTGTCAAGTGCTTATAAATAAGCACTTGAATAAGCTAAATGAAGAAAACAAGCCACCAACTGCTTACGAAGCCAAACTATGCTACAATAACTCAAATGCAACTAAAACAACAAGCCATATCTCTTGGTTGCAAGATAGCACAGATTTGATGTTTTGAGTTTCAAATTCAACAACAGCTTGGGTACCAACTTTGGGCACAAGCACAAGCTTTAAAATAAGCTCAAAATGAAAAACACCAATTGGAACCTAAAGCAGACCTGGGTGAGACATATCAAACCAAAAATCAGCCTATGACCAGCTCTTATGAGCCATGTGCAACCTTGCACAAAATCTGAGAAAACTCAGTTTATAATGAGCCCTGGAGCAGGGCAACTAGGACCCAAAAGTTAAGCTAGTTTGGAGCTTATAAAAAATTTATAAAATTCTACAAAAATGCTAATAAGAATGGAAACCATTTGAAGTTTATAAAGCAACAAATTTCACTTGATGTAGCTCAGAATTGAACTCATGAAAATTCCTCCTAGATGAGCCCAAAAGCAGTTTTTGACAATTTGACTTTTATGATGATTGGAAAAGTTTGACTTTCATGAAGTTTGATTCCAATTTTATGACTGATGTTGAAGTAATATGATATGATAACACTAATGCAAGCTATGTTGTTGACTTCTAAACACAAATCAAGAAGTTGCAATTCCAAAATCACAACAGTTGAGACATTGAGATGATTTTGTTAATGTTTGACTTTTGAGCTAGCGGGCAAAAACTAAGGCGATATGAGTTAATTGAGTCAAACAAACATAAACCAACAATAAGTATACACCGAACAAGCCTTTAGTACAGATTATGCTATAAACCAAACACCCTTTATTAACTCGATTTCTACAAAAGCGATTTAGACAATGAACACCTTGTTTTAATGATCACACTAAGTCTAAATAACATAAACACTACTTAATGAGCAGTTAGAACTAGCTATAGCTACAAAAACAAATTATGCTAAAAATGAGCTTGAACTTACATATAGTCCCTAGCAGCTTGTGGCTTGCCACCATTGAAACCGAACACTACCTAATCTAAACCTACCCATTGCTTCTAATCCAATCCCAAGAACATGTACGCACCAACCCATTCCATTCCTTCCTCAGATTTGCCCATTGTTGACTTTCATTGACCAATATTCAAAAGAGCTTGATACTTAAACACAAGCTTATAAAAAGCTATTCTAAGCTCAGATAAACTTGTTGTGACTTGGAAATAAGCTGTTTGAAGCTTGAGAATCAGAGTTTGAAATTGCAATTTTCAACAGTTAACATAAAATTTTGAAAATGAAATCAAACTTGAATTGATGCTTTAAACTAGTTGCAATACACTTCAACACGATAATTTGTTACAAAGAAACTTGAAATAACAACTGTTAATCTATTTTAAGACTTAATAATTAAAAGCGACATACATTGCTAAAAAAATAAACTAAGTACCACTTGCTTCTCTCGTCTTCCTCTTCTTTTATACACCCAAACTCTTTCTCTCACCTCTCTTCAAATCCCACTAACAATTGAGGCCCTTGGATTGGTAAATTTGATCTTGGCCGTTTAAAGGGTTTTGGCGCCAAATTTGGTTTAACAAATTGGAGGTTGAGTGGGATTGGTAGAAGGCATTTAATGCACTCTTGGAGTTATGTGTTTGGAGGGGTAGGAATGATGAAGGAGGTGGAGTGTTAGCAGGGTTGCGAGCAATGGTGATGATGGAGGATGCCGTGAAGGAGAGCAAGCAGTCAAATTGTTTGGTGAGCTTATAATAATAAGGGAGGTCAAAGTGGGGTCCAAAAGGCTTTAAGGCGGGGGTCATTTGCAATTGACAAGTCCAAAAGGTGTGAAGGGTCTAAATAATCAAGGACTTCATTTGTAATTTAAACTGTAGGGACCTAGGTGCCAATATCTCAAAGTTGCTCCAAGGACTGAAATTGACAAGTGTTAATATTACAAGGACTAAAGTTGCCATTTTCGATTTTCGAGGACCATTTTGCCAAATTTCAAAGTTGGAGGACCAAACTTTTAATTTTCTCAAACTTTTATATTTTTCACCAAAGGACTAATTTTGACAAGTTATGATATTAAAAGGACGTTTGGTGATTTTACTTTTGAAATTAAGGCTCGGGGACTATTTTGACAATTTTGAAACTTGGGGACTGAAGCGCCAATTATGCAAACTTTGCTCATTTTCATTTGATTTTGAACATTTTGCATCCGAAACATATAAAATGCAATTTTGGAATATTTTCAGATTTTGATGCATTTGTGAGCATTTTAAGTGTTTTGCGATTCAGATTTGATTAAAAATGATGAGTATTTACACACTCATCACCTTAGAACAAACAAAAAACAAATTTGTTTAAACTCCTCGTTCCCCACAAAGACCAAACGAAAACAAAGGCGAAACCAATTTTTTGGTGTCGTCTGGTCCGTGGTGACAACAATAGCAAAACTACTACCTACAAAACATCTTCTTCCTCACAACCTACTTTACCAAAACGTTTCAACATTAGACCTAACTCATTGTTGACATTTTCTCACCCACTAACCACTAAAGATAACATCATTGTAAGTATCCTAACTACATTTCATCTCTTAATTCTGAGTCTAGGATTCCAATTTGTGCACAAAATCATTACATGGGGATTATGTATATTCTTGTACAAAACATGGATTCAATTGGCAAACTGCATAACTAGAATTAGGTACTACATTGCCACATTGCATAAACAAATCATGTTTCCCACTAATCAAAAGATAATGAATATAAGGCCTTATTCAAAATAACCAAACACCCCATGTCAAAAATTTTGAAAAGCTTCTCACTTGTAGGAAAACAATTTTTCATTGTTAATACAAATAGAAACGTAAAATTTTCATCACTTGCATGCTCTTGAATACTAAAGGTAATGCATAACTAATATGCATTCCCGGGTATATTCAAATGAAGCCACATTGAATTAGGAGTGTTTGGGTTATCTCATGCCTTTTGCCAAACACCCCCACTAAAAACCATTTTATGCATAAAATGAGTCGAGATAACCGCAACTCCAAATCGTTTTCATATAGGCACACACTAGAACCAAAACGTTAAGTTTGTTCTCATTTTTAACATGAAATTTCTTGCTCATAGGAATAACCATGGTAGCCGCAAGATTCTATGATCACAAGGATACTCTTAGCTACATTCCCAAACATCACAAAACCAAGGGCCTCTCCAAAGAACAAGTCAAAATATTTAAGAGTCCAGAACAAAGGTTTTTCCATGAGGGTAGAACCATTCACTCATCCTTTGTCGATGGAACCAATCTTCGTCAAGAACTTGCCACCATCAACTTCGATTGTCTCCTTGACATCGATGAACCCATTTGTCCTATGTTTGTTTTAGAATTATATGCTAGTGTTACCGGTTTCATTGATGAGGATGATGAATTTGGCCTTAGGTTTAGGATCAATCAAAACGACTACACCATCTCCTTAAGCCAATTTGCTCAAGTGCTGGGAATTCCCAACCGAGGGAGATGTGTCTACTTGGATAAGTGGTCACTCACTATCCTTGATGCAATCAATGATCGCTCTCTTCCCTACCAAACTTCTTTAGCGGATAAGGATGTCATCCGTGAGCACCTTTTCAACGAAAGGGCCACTCCAACCCGTGTCACCCGAAAGGGAAAGGAAGTAAACTGAGATCCATATGGAATGGATCTCAATGAACTTAAGCCCGAATTTAAGAAATGGGAGGAACTCCTTAGAGCCAATGTCATTAGCATTATAGGAAATAGGGACCATATCAACGCTTGCCTTTGTCACATGCTCTACAACTTGTCCACCCGTCAACCATTCAATTTAGCCTACTACATTGCTAGGAGAATGATTGACATTCCAACTCAAGGATCGGTCGCTCTTCCTTACGGGATGCTTCTCACCCGTCTCTTTAGAGCCTTTGCACCCATTCCACCAAGCCTAAAAGGGTTGAAGCTTAACTATGCTCTCATCCCTCACATTTTTGTGCCATTGAGTGACGAGCGAGTGGCTAAGACTTAAAGCAAAAGGGCAAAACCTCCAACTCCATCATCATCATCATCAAATAGCTCCGAGGACGGTCTTCCAAATTCTCGCCTTCCACCTCAAGAGTACTATGCATCTCTCCCCGATATTGAGAATGAATCGGAGGAGTTCAAGCAAACCAAGGGGATGTTCAAGTGCCTTGGTAGGATGATGACAAAGATCTACAAGAAGTTGGATAAGTGAGGTTCATTTGAAGGAGTGTTTAGAACAAGACAATAAATATGGTGTATGATACAATTTGGTTGTTTTTAATTTGTAGGATGATAATATGACTTAAAACAATGTTGTATGCTAACCATTTCATGCAGGGGGATAGCACAAGTGTGTTATCAAATTTTATCCATTTTCACTTTTATGTGAAAATCGTTAGCCCTTGGTCAAAGTCTATGCTCCATTATGTTTGTATATGTGTTATTGATTTTCCTAACTAGAAATGATTAATGTCACATGTTTTAAGCAAAATTTCGTGTTTCGGAAAAGTCCCCACACCTAAAATGGGGTATGTGAACTTTCGGTGTTCAGGATCGACGGCACCAAAAATTTGGTATCGTCTATTATGTATTTTGGTATCTTCAGAGTGCACATGCAGTGCACCATTTTAATGGTTCCGCTGTAAACTTTTGGTGCCATGGATCCTACAGGTACTTTTCTAAATTTCATCTATTTCAACATTCCAAATTACCATACATTGCTTCTAGGTTAATCTTAACTAGTTCTTACCCATATTAGAACTAGTGTAACACACTTAGGCATACAGGATATCCATTTCCCACCAAAATTCAAAAATTTTCAAAAATCCACCCAAGGAGCCCTTTTGCATAAAGCAAGGAACCAAAAATTTGGTTCCTTGCAATCCGTGGGTGATCTGATTCTAAAGATCTCATAATCATTAGAACACATTATTGCAAATCTTTGTCTCTTCACTCCATCCTTCTTATATGGATTGACTTGGGTGATATGACTAGCATTAAACCCACTTCAAAATCATTAGGAACCTCATCTCCTCTATGGTTTAACATCAAATCAAACACATTTCTCCATAAATTTCCATTCCTATAAATTAAGAGCTTTTGCCATGATCATTTTCTCACCTTCTCAAGTCTCATCATCTACTAGCAAAAACTTAAGTCAAAATGACTAAATCTTCACCATCAACCAAGCCTTGCAAAAGAACCGCTAGAATGAGCGTAAGACCTTGTTGTTTTGTCAACATAAGCTCCTATTCCGAGTCATCTCCATTAACCATCTCATCTCCCATAATAGATGAAACAACTCTCACGTTGGCTACTCCTAAACCACCTCCACAATCACCTATCATCATCACTACTCCACCACCAACAAAGACTCCTAGCTCACCACCACCGGCTCCTATCCAAACATCTAAATCACCATCACCTCCAAAATCTCCAACACTCATCCCATTAGAGTTATTCTCAACACCACCTACATCTCCAAATCCATTTTAGGAAGACTTGGAGGACTTGCCTCCTAGGCCCAATCATCCACCACCACTACCATCTTTTGGTACTATTGAGCGAATAGCTCATGAGTCTCCACGCCCATCTTTTGACCCAAACGCCTGTTAGGCCAAGACCTCTTCTTCCATCCCATCCACAAGGAAATCCATGGTCCTTTGTGGGGGATCAACCACTACTACAACATCAATGCCTCTCATATAGAGGACATTGAGGAATCCATGGGAGGATCACCCCACCAAAGAAGAGATTGAGCCGAGCTCAATCATCTCTACCAATTCTCCAATATGGTGGATTCCCATATTAGTGATGCTATGCAATTGCAAAGTGCTTTGCTAGCCTCCATAATCACCACTCCAAACACCAACACCAACACCTCCACCATTTCACCACCACAAAACCATGAACCATACTACCCTCCTAGGCATGGTTGCTCAAATTGTGAGCGGACCACCCACATAACCGAAAGGACCCGAGTGATGGTCCATGAGCTTCAAGACGAAATAAGGTTCATCCTTAATCACATCCTAGAGTGCATCAATGCTCTTGCTCATCCACGACCTCAATAGGAGGGTCCTAGTTTATTCTCTTTAAGCATTTTTATTTTTCTAGGCTTTTCTTTTTATTTTTTTATTTTCTGGGACAATTTCTTTTTTAGGACTTTATTATTGTACTAAAACTTCATTGTGTTCCCTTTTCATGATTCTTAAATCATGAAAAATTTTAACAAATGAATGGTGTTTTCTTATATTGTTGTTGATTGTTACATAATGTTTGAAAATGCTTGTTATGATGCTTATGACTAACATTTTTTTTGTAGCTTTTTCACAATCCATGTATCGTTCTCTTGGCACCCAATTTAAGGGGAGCATCGATCAAGGGGGAGATAATGGCTCGGGCTCATTACACATTCCGCCTCGCATCTTCTTTTTGTTGAGACAAAAAGGGGGAGAAACATATAGAACTTGGTTATATTTGACTTTCTGAAAAAGTCAACTGCATACTTTGACTTTCTTAAAAGTCAACATCATACTTCAACTAATGAAGACTTTGACTTTCTAATAAAAAGTCAACTGCATACCTTGACTTTCGGAAAAGTCAACATCATGTCTAAATTGGACATACTTGCATTATCATCTTTATCTTTCAAGTTCTAAAACTAATATTTTTATAACTCTTATACAATCTTTACATCTTTTATAAAAATAAAATTTATGTTTTGTCCTCAACAAAAAGGGGGAGATTGTTAATACAAATATCGTCATTAAACGTTATTTATATTTTTGATCTTTGCCTAAGTTTTGTTAACGACAAAAGTAAATTTAATTTTTATAAAGCATAAAGCTTGTCAAGTTTAATAGATATTAAACAAACTTTTTCAAATAATATCTTCATCACTCAAGCATTTACATTGTGATTAATCGTATTTTGATATGACTCTAAACCATAATGTATGTTAGTATTTTTAGTTCAAGAATGTTTTGGTTTCTTAAAACAAAACATTACATATGTATTTACATTTTAACATACTTCTAAAAATAGAAAAACAAACACATGACGTCATGTAGTGCATCATTGAAATCCTTAGAAGATTTCACTAGATACTTTGTGTAGATTTAGACTCTACATATCTTACACAATCTTGGATAGATATGGTTGACTTTGGTAAGATTTTGTGATCTTGTTTGTCGGACCTCAGCGACACCAAAAATTAACACGGGCGGAACCCTTTTGAGGGTTCCGTGGTCCGTGGTGCCTTCTGATCATTTTGGCTATAAATAGCAAAGCCAAACCAAGTTGTTTTTCATCCCTTTCTATCATATTCCCATACATTACTTCTCTCTAACATTTCTAACTCAGTTTCATTTCATATTGGTGATCTCTTTTGTAGCAAAGAAGATCAAGGCACATTCAAGCTTCAACGAGAAGTTGGAAGTCTTGTTTGTTTGTTGTTGTATGATCTTGTGTTGATTCATACATCATTGTTGTACCAAACCATCATAAACTTGTGAGTGTGAGTGATTAGTATTTTAGTCCTTAAAATACATTGTGTGTGGGAGTGGTTGTACCCTTGAAAAGAACTCAACATCTAGCTTAGTGTCGGAAATAGTGTGTAAGCGAAGTGTAAAGGTTTCTCCACCGGTGAAAGGAGCTTGTTGACTAGTGAAGTTAAACTCTCGAGTGTGAGACTCGGGGAGTGAAGTAGGGCAAGGAAAAAGAGTCCTTGTAAACCGAACCACTATAAACAACTTGTTGTGGTTTGATTATTTATTTCCTTATCTACTCTTTATATATTGTTGATTACTATTCACTAACATATCTAAGATCAATATCAATTGATCTTTCAATAAGTTTTTTAATAGGTAAACTATTCAACCCCCCTTCTAGTTTTCCACGTCTTCCTTTTTCAGAATAGGAAATTTGAGGTTGGAGATAGTTGTTGTTGCAGGAAGTTGTTGTTGTTTCTGTTGTTGTTTCTTAAATCTTGTTTATGATGCTTCAGTTGCATGGTCAGTGGTCTCTTCATCACTAAGATGATTTGAGAAGTTATCATGATGAGACATTCTTTAGGGTTTTTAAGTGAGATGAGATGAGTGTTATTGGTGTGATTTGTTTCTTCAATTCAGAGTCCTTCAACAAGCTCTGATACCACTTGTAGGTCCAAAAGTTTATGGATCCAAGTAGCCTTGAATGACTAATAGTAAACTTTGAATAAATCCAAATTACTATATGAATAACTCTTTGAAAAATATTGATGTGTTAATGCGGAATCTTAACACACAAAGTATAAAGTAACTCCCAATGCCGCCTTCAACGGGTTATGGGTACCCAATACCGCTTCCGGTGTTTGGGAGAGGTTAAGATGTAGACGACCTTACCCCTACCTAAGGTAGAGAGGCGCTTCAGCTTCTACCAAAGGTAGAAAGGACCTCCGACCTTTTGTGGAGTGAGGATCGAACCCCCGACCTCTCGGTTGAGAGGCGAGGGGTTTTCCAACTGATCCAACCCTACTTGTTTTCTATTATGAAGAACAAAATAACTAACTTCGTATTCAATTAGGATAGATATTGTGGGACAATCCAACAATATGTTAGATGAACTTATACTCTTTGACTTTCCTATTTACCTACTAAGTCAAACTAAATGGTGTACTATAATTTTCAAGCCAATCGCATGCTTTATAACACAAGTCTTGGATCAAATCTACAACTTCATGTGTATGTCCTAACAGGAATACATAAACGGTTATTATCTTACTATACGTTATAAGTCTTGATCAACTCAAGGACTTTATGTATATGTATTAATCAAGAATACATAACAAGTTAACGTCATACTTTATATTATAAGTCTTGTAACAATTAAAAGACTTCATGTTTGTGGCTTTACAAGAGACATAAAAATGTTTAACTAAAGTAATTTTGAACAGTTACTCTTGGCTTCAATAGTAATATCAAGTTAATTGATTAATTCATTATTTATGACAATCCAAGGACACATAAACATTTTTGTTGAAGTAGTCTTTCATTCTTATCTTGATATATGTTCTAAATAGGGCAACATACATGTTATGTGTATAAGTCCTAGTAGAATAACGGTTTCTTACCTTGTGATCAAGAAAAACAATTAATCATATTGTTATGTGTTGTACCTTGCACATAATAAAGATTTATCTACTTATGCATGATACAACATCATATATGTAGACAAATAACACGACGCTCGTTTGATTGTGTATAGAAAATATGATAGTGTCACAGATAGAATATGAATTAAGACAAGCTCAAATCATATAAGCATAGCTAGATGTTCCATACTTGAAAAGTGAGTTATTATCTAAAGACAAGCTAGAGATAATGTAGGTTACTAACAAGGTAAATAAGCTTGTAGCTCCCACTGAACTAGACAACATTGAACTAATGTTTTTTTCAATAATAAAGCGGAATGATCCAACTGGATTTGACAATATTGCAAGTGTTACATCACCAATGAAAACAAATTGCGGTCTATTTACTTTCATACTCACTTTTAAGGCCTACAAGTAACAATTACTTAGGTATGAAAAGAATGTATGAATTTCTACTATGTAGATGAGGTATTATCCATCGATGTTATTTATTAACTTGAAAATTGTGCATGCAATTCCCTCCTTAATAGGACTACCATTCCACAAGGGTATGTAGCATCTTTATTGGATTAAAGCAAAACAACTAGATAAATCATACTAGTTTGTCTTTACCACTTATGCGGTAATTTGCAGGATTTCTAATTTATTAACTCATAAAATATCATACATCAAGATGTATGCATTTGTTAGCTATAGGAGCATATTCTCTAGTTAACAAAATGTCTTATCTATTTCAAAAGAATTCAACACCAAATAAGGGTGATGAAATCTATATTAAAAAAAAATAAGATGTGCAATCTTCTTAACTATGTAAGTTTGCTATGAGTTGTATTAGAATTAGGACAATTCTATATGTTCTTGTTATAGCTTTCTTGAACACGAAAAAGATAGGAATAAGTTTCTCTCTTACTTACAAGGAAAGGAAGCTCAATTTTGTCTTTTAGTAAAAACGATTCTAGCAAACCCTTATGGGTGTGGATCGATTTTCAAAAAAAAAACGTTGACGGTTTTATTGTTACATTAATACTATTAAAAGAATCACAAAAATCAATTATCAATATTTTCAATAAATAATCTTTTAAAGAAATTTAACTACCCATAGTTTAAATATAAAAATCAATTAATACTGTAATTAATAAAGCGTCTAACGGTTTAATTAATGATCATTAAATAATTTCGTAAACATCAATTGATATAATTAATACATCTAATATATTAATCATATTAAAGTATAACATTCTCTAATTGTATACGTGTGTGCCCCTAATAGGGTCACGTATTTCCAGCCGTATATTACTTACGTTGCTGAACAGGAAATGCAACCACATTTCCTATATATCGTAAATTAGGCCAGATGGCCACTGTTACTTAATTCATGGAGATATGGCCGATTATGTGACGTTGGAGGAGGGAGGGGGAGAGGTATAGGTTATTGAATAAAATGATAAATAGGTGATAAATAGATGTGCGATAGGTGCGGAAGAGTAAACTCGGCAAAACGTGATCCGATTTTCTAGTTTTAGCAATATGCCACAAAGATAAAGCGTTGCAAATATGTAATTTGTTTCATTTAACTATTAACCTATTTATAAATATTTTTATTTTTAAATGATTGGTTGATTCTTTTATCAACTTTCCTATAATTAAGTAAATCACTTGAATAAGTTTCCAAAAAAATAAATAAATAAATAAATAAATAAATAATTCTTTTGATATACTTTTTTATGATTTGTACGTAAAAACATTATATATGGTATATATCAATTATGTTAGAGCACAAGGTATGTTAACATGTTAAAACCTCATTTTAAGTCCTTTCTAATGTAATCTCAGCATTATCATTTTTAACACGCGTATATTAAGATACCTTCTCACTAGTAATATGTTAAAAACACCCCTTTTAAGACCTAACATTATTCATTAAATAAAAATGTGGATTACAATACGAAAAATTAAAAAAAAAAATACACGAAAAGTAAAAGAAAACCAAAATTAAAAGAAAAAACAAAACAAAAAATAACGAAGACTACACCGTGGTTCATTATATATTTTCGACGAATTTTTCTTTTTGCATGTTGATCATGTAGGTATCCTATTTCGACATTTTCCAGGTGAGTAAAAACATGGTTGTTTTAAAACATCCCAAAGAGCAGTTTTTGGCTGTTGGGTTATGAAAATTCAATTTGTTTTTATGTCTTTCATTTGGTTCCAACGTGCGTTAGTCTACAAATAATAGGCTTAACGGAGTTGGTTTTTTGTGAGCTATGCGTG
This sequence comes from Chrysanthemum lavandulifolium, assembly GCA_022545495.1. Lineage (NCBI taxonomy): Eukaryota > Viridiplantae > Streptophyta > Magnoliopsida > Asterales > Asteraceae > Chrysanthemum > Chrysanthemum lavandulifolium. The sequence goes on along the minus strand of CM040244.1, from coordinate 63,181,268 downwards.
TGGTAACGCCTCCAACACATGCTCCATGGAAACATAACACCCCGTGCCAAGCCTCTTATGAGTATAGCTAAAAAATTGGGAAAATTACAAAAAAAATGCATCGAACTTGACACCTCTTGTGATTGTGTGTAGCCAACTATTTTTTTTTTTCATTGTAACACAAACCTTTTGAATTTTTGTCATTGTATGTACGATTTCCAACATGTCACAACACGTGGACTGCCAACTCATTGGGGTGTTACACGTGGACTGCCCACTCATTTACCCACTATTTTTTTTTAGGGATAATAACAAAAAAATGTATCGAACATGACCACTTTTGTCATTGTAACACAAACCTTTTGAATTCTTGTTAATGTATGTATCCAAATCAATCTAAACATGGCATCGTTAGTCCTTTATACTAACGACGTTAGCACAACTTTAAAAAAAATCTTAATTTTCATCCCTTTGTATATGTTTTCATTCGTTTCTTACGCTTTTATACATTTTCGCTCATTTTCTAATGTTTTTATCGTTTTAATCCGTTTAATACGTTTCGCCAATTTTTTACGTTTTATACGTTTTCATCCGCTTTTATATGCTTTCATCCGTTTTTATGCGCTTTCATTCGCTTTTATAGCTACACGCCCGCTTATTTTATTAATGCAACGTTAGTTCGTTATCGTTTTCGTCCATTTTACACGTTTTCGTCGATTTTACACGCTTTTGTCGATTTTACATGTTTTCGTCCGTTTGACACGCTTTCATTTGATTTTACATGTTTTCGTCTATTTTACACGCCATTGTTTCATTTTACACGGATGAAAGCATATAGAAACGGACGAAAACGTAAGAAAATAGACGAAAAGTATAAAACGGATGAAAACGTAAGAAACAAATAAAACGATAAAAGAGATGAAAACGTAAGAAAACGAAATTTAAGTTATGTGCTAACGGCCGTTAGTATAAAGGACTAACGATGCCAAGTTTAGATTGACTGGATACATACATTAACACAAATTCAAAAAGTTTGTGTTACAATGACAAAAATGGTCTAGTTTTATACATTTTTTTGTTATTATCCCTAAAAAGAAATAGTGGGTAAATGAGTTGGCAGTCCACGTGTAACACCCCGATGAGTTGGCAGTCCACGTGTTGTGACACGTTGGAAATCGTACATACAATGACAAAAATTCAAAAGGTTTGTGTTACAATGAACAAAAAAATAGTTGGCTACACACAATCACGTGTCAAGTTCGATGCATTTTTTTGTCATTTTCCCTAAACAATTTCCTAAATTTTTGTGATTCAGGTTTTGATTTGTTGATTTCAAAATTGAGTATTCTTACTCGTTAATAGTGTGACGATTTAAATTTCATATAAATACTAGCATGGTATCTGCGCGTTGCGGTGGTGGATACTCGGTGATTAAATCTTTTTTTTGTTATAGATTATATTAATTTTTATTTCATGAATGTTTTAATGTGTTTTTTTAAGAGAGTATTTAAAATTTTATTCTAATACTTTATTTGATTTGTATCGTGTGGTTTACTGATTGTATTTTGCATTAAGGAGTGTTTTAGTGATTACATTAATTAAAGACGTTAAATATATATTATGGTGCATAAGTTAATTATACAGTATGCATTTATAGTTGTATCGCTTAATATTTAGTTTTAAAATATCTTATTTATTTAATAGAAGAATATTTCTCCACCATTATATGTAATTTAGATATAAAGAGATATTCAAACGAAATAAGTAATTAATACTTTTTTTTATATTTGATATAATTTAGTTCCTCCTTTATTATGGATTCAAACATAAACATAACTTGCTACAACAATTTCTACTAAAAGTAGAATAGTATTGACTCTGTCCATAATCTCCTCTGCACGGATGGTTTTATTGAGTAGCTTCCTGAGCTAGAAGAGATCAATAAAGGGCGCATATTCTTATCAAGTACGACCCCAGAAAGTGTAAGTAAGGCGTACTATGAGCAATTTCAAAAGGACTTATGGCATTTTTGACATGTCGTGCAGAGGAGATTATGGGCGGAGGGCGGATGGTTTTAACATAACTTGCTACAATATCCTCTGCACGACACGTCAAAAATGCCAGAAAGTCCTTTTGAAATTGCTCATAGTACGCCTTACTTACACTTTCCGGGGTCGTACTTGATAAGAATATGTGCCCTTTATTGATCTCTTCTAGCTCAGGAAGCTACTCAAATTGAAAAATTACATCATAAGTATTTTGCTCCGAATAATCTACATAGAGAGACACAAACGCACCTGTGACAACCGTTGAAGGCTGTACAAAGAGTGGACGAACTGTAGAGTATTTGCAGGAAAAAGCCTTCTGTAAAATGATCCAGGGACCCCAGTGAAGTAGCATATTGGTGGATGGTGTTCATATATGATTTCCTCGATCAGTGGTTTTATTTTCTTGGAGTTCTTGTAATGCGCTGAAAATGGTGTTGAAATCATTGTTTGGAAGATCGTTTAAGTTGATTTGAACTTCAGAAGATTTAAGGCCCAGCTCGAGGCTAGTCTTGGCCACTGCATCGATTACCATAGATCCCACTAGAAGTGTCTTTGGTCCAGATGAACATCCAAGATCAGCCATAACAAGGATTTTGAGAAAGTTACCGTTTCTGCGACACAAGTCGGTTATTGCTTGCTCTATCACCTCTTTCGTTTTCATCACACCCATTCTCTATGGATAAGTCAAAATATGCGAGTTTCATTAATTCATAAAAAAAAGGTGGTTTGACGGGCAATCTTAACCAAAGTGATACTTATGAGTGCAACAAATAAAGGGTAATTCAAAAATTACTACACAGTGATTGTATTATAAATCTTGTTTTTCTCAATCACGTCCAATTCGAAGTGTAATTGCAAAGGCAATATTAAAAGTGGTTGTGATCTTGTGTGATCAATTGAAACTATTGTCTTGACAACAAACCAGCTTTAGAGGAACTAAAAGTGTTCAGTATTATAAAAGTGAAAACTTGTCACTCAAAAAAAAACGACACTAAACAAATCACAGGAATGCATAACGATTGCAAGATAAGACTAGATTTTGATATTGAACCTCCAGTCTTTTGCTCAACCGCTGATCCAAAAACACAAGAATGTCGGATAGAGCAGAACTCAGCTACTAAAAATTCAATATATGCACTAACATGTTTACTATAATAGGGAAGGTGCGGCTTCAACTACACTTACTTACCCTTTTCGATTAATCGAATAAAACTTGTATATTAACTACTACCAAATTAAACTTGCAACTAGAGTCACGAAACATATATGAAACCGTTAAGCAAATGTGAACACCCCTACCACTTCTTGCTGAACTTGTCTCAATCAACATTCACATGGGTCGTGATTGATGTCAACATCAATGCCAATGCATACTGGATCAGCCTTAAGTCACCTGAAAACAACCCCTATTTATGGTCATAATGAAGCTATTCATACATATCAGAGTTTTCTATAAGTTTTGAGCTCATTTTTTATATAAAGATCATTCTTTTAGTCATTATATAAGTTGCATATGGTTATCAATAAAATGACATTATTCTTGAAGTAATGAAGACTTTAGGGCCATCTCAAGTTGTCAAAAGGGCTAAAACGACATGTTACGAAATGATAACTTTAGGGCCATCTCAAGGTGTCAAAAGGACTAAAACGAATTAATTTATTTGAGGTTTTATAACTACAATACTATAAAAGATAATTCTACTATCTTTTCAGTGAAACTTTCATTTGTTGATTGAGTGTGAATGCCTCAATAAAGCTTGCATATTAATGTTTAGTTTATGATATATAAAATACAATAAAACATAAAGACATCAAGAGTACACAGTGGAAGACTAAAGATCATAACAAATAAATTAATTAATCGAAAGTATGCGAACGCACTCTTTGCGAATGTCAAATCCCTCGAGCAAAGCAAAACAACCCTCGAGCAAAGCAAAACAAAGAAGTACTTATTTGTGTAAGAATAATGTCTTACAACCACGCTCTTGTACATACGAATTAACCAAACGAATCAAGCGATTGCTAGATCTAACACAAGTCCTCGTTTAAGAAAACGAAACCAAACTCCCTTACAAGTGGGGTGTTCGGCCGAATATTGACTAGAGAGAGAGAGAGAGATCTAGGTTAATTCAACGCATGTTGTATGAAACCCAGAACCTAACCTCCTTATATACTAGTAGGTAAACTTAGGGAACAAGTTAGGAATTAGGCCTTGAGAGGCCCTATGGCCGCCACTAATGAAAGCCCAAAGCCAAACCCATAACTTTTCCAAGTTTTCCATTTCTAGTCCTTCTTTCCATTTAACTATCGTTAGTCATTTTTCCGTTAAATACTTAACGATCGTTAACCGGACTTAATGTGTAATAATTAATCGTAAACATAAACATTAATTATTAACTTTAATTCTCATTCGCTAATGTGTGCATCCGTGGTCACGAGTTCGAATCCGGACATTCACATATTTGTAAATATATACATTTCAACAATCCCCACTTGGATATGTTTACAAACGTGAAATGACATTGGTTAGCGCTCAGCAACACGCCAATGCCCCGGTACAACTCGTGTATGGTTTTCTGGAGAAAAACCAAGTTTGATGATTCATCATCATATTCATCCTTTTATTTCTAATACCATGTTAATAAGAATATGGATCTTACTCATTTCTTAATTAACTATTTTGTTTCTCGCTTTATATGATTGAGTAAGATTACCAATTCTTCTGAACAGAAGACCTTGGGTATGGCCATACAAACATCTTAACAATCCTACGAGGGGCCTAGTAGTATTATACTTCAAAATAAATTTGAAGGAAACAAATCCCATTTTGACTACAAGCGGGATTCATAAATTTCGCAACACTTCGAAAACAACCCTTATAACTACCATTCGTGTAGCGTTAGATTGCTTCACAAAATGCACTACATCCATGACATATCTCTTGTATCTCAAGTCGATGATAAATATCCATGATATACTTAATGACAAAGATCCATAAAGTATCATCATGCGGGTGGGATAAGTCCTATACTCAATTCATTGAATATCATCTCGAATTAGTCATGCTACGCATCAATATACTTTCAAGTATATTCTAACTAATACTCGATTTGTCTTAATTCAATATCATTCCCATGTTATTGATTGACAACGGACTATTTAGAATAACTTAAGTTATTCAAGGATTTAAACATGCAAATATAGGATACAATATTATAAATGAAATCAAACGATACCATACTTTAATTCATTATAAATAATAATTGTTTAACATCCTTTATCCAAATACTAAATAGATCAATGCATGATAATACTAGTTAATGAATTTTGCCACAAGTCATGAGAATCATACTTGTTGACAAGGCATAATTTCAATTAACTTTGATCTATAGGAATTATGAGAATACTTATTTCAAGAATTCAATAAGTGAATTTCTTGTATTTGTTTACACATATCTTGATATTGTCATATCATTCCATAAGGTGCGTGATAACCTGAACCACCCTTTTATGACAATCATCCTTCAACACTTAAAGTTTAAAGTATTATTTATTCTTTAATGTATAATGCAACTATGCTCTTAATTGAGCATAACTAGTCAACATGGTCATCACCAACGATACCATGACTAGAATTGAGTGCCATCTCAATCATACCAGCATCATTGTGTACAACAATATGCTCTTTAAACATCCGTAAACTTTGAATATTTATTTGTTTGGTGTCATCCAAACCTCAAGTTTGTTGACTATGACAATTACAACAATTTGTTGTATATAATCTGGGAGCAACTCCAGGCTGTGGAATGCAATTCTAAATCCAAACATAAATATTACAATGTTGTTAAATCATCTTGTAATCAAGCATGATACAACAACCTTATACACAACATGATGTTCATGATGAATCTTCAAGTTAGACTTTAAGATCTCATTCATATACTATCTTGTCAAAGATATGTACTCATCATGTTCTAATAGACTCATTTATTTACCGATATGTTTATAATAATAAACATATATATTCCAAGGTTATATATTTTATTTTCCAAATCTTACAAACGAAGTTCATTCTCAACTAAAACTTAATTTAGGTGGAATGTAGTTGCCCATACAACATATAAGATTTAAAAATAATACTCCCACTAGCTTTCGTGAATACTTACGAGCTATCTTATTTTAATTATTAAATCAAACATGGATTTAATTTTAAACATAAGAATCATCTCCTAGATGCATGCATATATCCATTCATGGATTCTTGCAGTTTGTACATATTAAAAGATTATTTGAATTCATAAAAACTCCTTTGCATTACTTATCGTCCTCGCAAAAGTAATTCCAAAACAAAGAGTTTTGATATTCATTGTCAAAATTTCATATCAATGAAACTAAGTATGACAATTATAATCTTTATACTTCTATATAATGTATCTAGGAAAGAATATTCCATCATAATTAATTGCTTAAGTATGATTAATATTATTATCACTAGACATGCATTAAATATGTGTACAATATTTTCCATATGATTTCTACACAAAGATTTAAACCACTAGGGTTTCCATCCTTTTGAAGAAACTCATATTCATTATTAAGATAAACCAAATATCTAAAGTTGATTATCTTTATGGACAACATCTCAACATTCATAGTATGATTGATTTACCACAATTCAACATCCGTAAATTCATCATCATGATTAACAGCTTACCATGATCCTCAGAACTCATAATCCTCAAAGATATTAAATATCGAGATATCCTTACGGATCTTATGAATGACAATTCCATCATTTTGAGGTCAATCATTTACATGTTCAAATTTCATCATGATATTTGCTAGTGCATTTTAGAAGATTATGTATTTTGTAATTCAATCTTTCAAGATCTAAACAAAACTCCCACTTGCCTTTAACAATTTAAAGATTACCTTTAAATAGTTTATCAAGTAGAACAACAATACATTGTTCTCTTTGGGATATTACAAAAACATTGATGCTTCCTAACATTAGTTTGTTACAACTCACTCTATAAGTAGTTTAACAAATTCGAACTTCATTTATAAGACTTAATGTGATTCATCACATTCCATAAACAAATGGTGTCTTATCAATCTTCTAGGTTGGAGTCTTATTGAGTATATTCAATCTATATTCAATCTACTAACCTTGATAACATGTGGAAGAAACTATAGTTATCTTGAATCAAACATGCCAATAGATTTTGATTCTTCTAACTGAACATACCATAAGTATATGGTATTTCATTAGAATTAATATTGTAAGATAATCTAACAATATTTAAGATAACATCTACTATTTGGCTTACCTATTTACCAATAAAGTAAAACTTAATGGTACAATAGAATTACCAAGTCAATTGCATGCATTATAACATAAGTATTTTGACCAAGTCAAAAGACATATCAGTTATAATCCCACTATACGTTATAAGTCATTGATCAACTCATTGACTTCATGCAAATGTCTTAAAACATAGCAAGTTAACGTCTTACTTTATATTGTAAGTCTTGTATTAAAAGACTTCATGTTTGTGACTTTACAAAATCATAAACATTTGTAATTAAAGTAATTATGAACACCACCTCAGGTTTCAATTAATATTTCAAGATAATATTTACTACATATAATTAAGTCATTCAACGAAATACTTAAATTCAAAGTAGTATTAGATTACTTCATTTAATGATGTCATTCCATGAAATGTTCAACGTAAGAAACTTCAAAATCATCCATGCCCGTTCTCACGACACGTGGATATTTTACCTTGGGCTATAATCTAGTTCACGTTTTCACGTAACATAAATTGTAACTACAAGTGTTTCTTAGACATAAATATTTAAAGTAGTATTTGTTATCATCTTGACGCATGTTCCTAATGTGGCAATCATACACATAAAATGTATAATTTTATTGAACGTTATTCTCTTACCTTGCGGTCAAGAGAATCCATTTAAATCATATTTATATGTGTTGTACCTTGCACACAATAAAGATTTCTCCCACTTGTGCATGGAACAACATCATGTAGCAGATAAACAACACGGTACACGTTCGTTTATGTGATTAATATGATTTGTGTCATAGATATAACAAGTAGATGTAGAACTATATTGTTTAGTAAGGAAACGCACATGAATTTTCTTAAAAACATAAGTGTCTACAATTGGAAAGTAATTATCTTTGAAGATAATCTGGTTACTACACAGAAATAAAGCTTGTAGCTCCCACCTGAATTAAAAATCAATAAAATAACTTCTTATTCAAGAATGCAACACAAATGCTCCCACCGAATCGACAACATTGTAAGTGTTGCATAACCAAAGGAAAACAACTTGCTTGCTTTTTACTTTCCTACACCTTTGAAGAACCATACGTAATCATTACTAAGGTACTAAAAGGTGTATTCTACTCTGTGAATGATGGGTTATCCATCAATGTTATTAACTTGAAAAATTGGGTATGCAATTTCTTCCTTACTAGGTCTACCATCCCCATACTGGTATGTAGCACCTTTAAAGGCTAAAGCAAACCAACTAGATAAATTAAGCTAGTTTGCCTTTTACCAATTTTCGCGGTAATTAGTCTAGCTTCTAATTTAGTAACTTATATACATGTTTTCCAGCTTAACCAACATTCATGTTTGTTACAAAAGGATTCATTCACCTAATAAAGGTAATGAAATCTTTATGGAAAATATGACGCAATTCATTGCTATGAGTTACATTAGAATTTAGACAATTCAAAACGTTCCTATTATACCTTTCTCATTCATGAAAAGGAATAGGATTGATTCTAATGCTTCTCCCATGGAAAAGAGACTTGTTTGTCTTTTCAAGAATTATTCTCGATCAAACATTTGTTTGAAAGCGTAATGGAGCAATTTATCGATCAAAGACTAAACTTTGTTTACGGTTAAATGTTGCAATTATACATTCAAAAGAATTACAAAATTCAATTTTAGTATTTTCGATAATTAACCTTTTCAAGAAAATTAATTACCCATGGTTCATAAGCATATAACCATTTAATTTTCACCGAAAAACTAGGATCCGAATTGTCATAATCTCATCACATCGCTTGATCCGCTAGTAATGAACCTTATACAAAGTGGTAGAGCTTTTGCTCAATTGCCAATTTCAATTGCAATTCCTAGATTTATGGGATTTACATATAGCCAATTTCAATTGCCATGTAAACATGTTTTATCCCATCTTATGCCTTGAGTTGCCGCTCACTACAAAACTCAATTAAGTTGTCCAACTTAAGAAACCGCAAAATCGCCCATGCCCGCTCACGACACGTGGACATTTTACCCTTTGATTACAATCTAAGTCACGGTCTCACTTAAATAAAAAATAATCTTAGGTGTTTCCGCTTCGCTGGATGGCATATAACTTAAATTAAAGGGTAATAGTTTTGATGTCAATCAAATATGTACAAAGATGTCATGCATTCATCTTCGTAATATAGGTTTTATTAAAACATTTATATCTTGTTTTAATGTATAAGCTTTTCATCATCAAACTTTAATTGAGGTATTGGGTTCACTAATCAAGGAATTAGTGTTAATTATCATCCATTATACCGTACTTTTTCATAAGTGTAAACACTTAGTGTTTCGGATAATTACCACCGAAGTGGCGCATGAAATTAACACTAATTCACCCTTAAGATGAGCTTGCACATTTAATGGCTTACTAAGTAGCTCCATTCGAACTTACAGAGGGCGAGGACTGTGCACGAGCTAAAGCACAACCTTAGACATCCTTTCGGCGATCGGCGCACTTCTTTAAACCCCTTTATTAGTTCATTCTCATGGTGAGCTGCTCACTATTTGTACCAAAGTCATCAATCAATTAAACGATTATGATTACTATTCTTAAAATACATGTTTCACCATTGTTTAGGTCATTTATTTTTCTTGTAAAAATACCCTTGTTACAAAACACAAACAAGCAAGTATTTATAAAATAAACAAAACAATGAATGCATAACAAATAAAAGTCATGCATATCAAATAGCCACATGCAAACGGTTTTGATAAATCTTATTAATAACCAATTTAGATCATCAATATGCATATATTTAATTAAGACTTCCACCCGCTTTCATCTATGTACAAGGTGAACCACATGCATCGATTCATCGATTATGTAAGTCAAAACTAAATATATACCACATAGCACATAATTGATTAAATTAATAATTATTGAGGTCTTCCCAATTTAAGATCTATCATAATTTAATGTATATCACTTAAAACATGAAAGACATACAATAAAAAAATGATCCATGATAAAATGCGATAATTATCATGGATATCAATTACACTTAACAATTAATGCAATTAAACAGAGTTACGATATACACATAAAGTTGCATGCATCTTAGGGTTTCTAATCCAATTAAAACAATAGTTTACAAAACCCAATTAGGCACCAAAACCCCTCAAAATTAGGGTTTAGGTTTTGCAAACCCTAGATCTAAGCATACAAATAATAACACATTCATGTTTATTTTAATTATGTGTTTCAAGAATTAATTACTTGTTATACAAGGCTCGTGATGCCACCGCTTAGTTTATGATATATAAAATACAATAAAACATAAAGACATCAAGAGTACACAATGGAAGACTAAAGATCATAACAAATTAATTAATTAACGAAAGTATGCGTAACGTCATCTCTGCGAATGTCAAATCCTCGAGCAAAGCAAAACAACCTCGAGCAAAGCAAAACAAAAAGTACTTATTTGTGTAAGAATAATGTCTTACAACCACGCTTCAGACACACGAATTAACCAAACGAATCAAGCGATTGCTAGATCTAACACAAGTCCTCGCTTAAGAAAACGAAACCAAACTCCCTTACAAGTGGGGTGTTCGGCAATATTGACTAGAGAGAGAGAGAGAGATCTAGGTTAATTCAACGCATGTTGTATGAAACCCTGTAACCTAATCCTCCTTATATACTAAGAGAAACTTATGGAACAAGTTAGGAATTAGGCCTCGAGAGGCCCTATGGCGGCCACTAATGAAAGCCCAAAGCCAAACCCATAACTTTTCCAAGTTTTCCATTTCTAGTCCTTCTCTTTCCATTTAACGATCAGTTAGTCATTTTCCGTTAAATACTTAACGATCGTTAACCGGACTTAATGTGTAATAATTAATCGTAAACATAAACATTAATTATTAACTTTAATTCTCATTCGCTAATGTGTGCAATCCCGTGGTCACGAGTTCGAATCCGGACATTCACATATTTGTAAATATATACATTTCCAACAATTAAATGTCTCCAACCCGGACTATTGTATCAACTTTTTTTTTTTTTTAATGGCTGAGATATTATTAAACTAGCAAGAAGCAAGCACAATAAGTTAAGACGACCCTCAGTAACTTATTCTAAAAATTGCAAAAGTTACACAATGTTTATTACATATCGAAAACTCAAAACTTTAAGCGTTTTAATCTAGAAAAAGATCTTAGTTCTTTCTCAATGATGTTCTTATCATTAAGGGTACACAATCTTTTAAATCCAACCTACAAGTTTTATGTGGTAGTTTTTTCTCAGTAACATGATATTGTTCATAATTTCATATGCTAGTCAGAAAGTAAAATGTGTTGGAAAATGTTGAACTTTTGCCAAAAAGTCGCAAAGATTGACCCAAAATTAAATACAATAATTGTTGCATATGGTAGTTGGGCTTAATTGCCTACATATGGTCCTGCCCAACTTCAACTTTTATGCACACATTAATGTTGTTGGGGTAGAGATATATGCTACTTACAACTAAAGTAAGGTCTTGATGAGTATATTATCGATCTTTATTGTGGATCATGTAATATTTTATTAAACAGTTTTGAAGTACTCTGAAGAACATGGAGGTTTTATATTGAGTTAATAGAATAGTACAATAATGTGAGCAACTTAATGATCTCTGGTCTGTTATCATCATAAATTGAAGTACTGTCTGCACTTTAATTGCAAATAAGCATAGAAGCATTATAGGAAATCAAAACAGCCCTTTGGCCAAAAACATAATACTAGGGTGGTACTTCGACTGACACGAAACCCGACCAAACCGACACAAAATTAATGTGTTCGGGTTGTCTAAATAGATTTCGGTCGTTTGGTCGACCTATCTAACCCGCTTATTAAACAGTCGCGTTCGGGTTGAGAATAAAATAAGCGTCGACCGCCAACCCGCTCTAAGATTTTTTCATAAACTCAAAATTATTTATATTTTATTACGGGTTAAATGCGATAAACAAGTCAACCCAACAACACGTTTAACCTGCTTAACTCGTGAATACGCCAACTTTTGTATATAAAAAGAGTTAAATGGTCAACCTAAAACCCATCGAACCGATTCAACCTGTAACTTGCTTTTACCGCCAACCCAAGTATATATATCGGGTTAATGGGTTAGGTTCAAGTTATGTCTAAACAAGTTAGGTTTGACATACCGACCCGATGATTTAAATGGGTCGCTTTGGCCGGGATTTTCGACCCGCCAACCCGACAACCCGAACCCGCCAACCCAAACCCGACCCGAATTGCCACCCCTACATAATACGAACCGATTCGTACCCAGAAAAATGGGATATCTTGTCTCTTATGATGCATTGATGATTGATGCCCATGTGAACATTGTGGTAGGGCTTTCGAGAGGGTGTGTTACCCTTTTATGTCGAGTAGACAAGCTTTCATGAGAAAGTTATATGCTCGAAGCGCAAAAAAAGAACCCCTTAAGTTTTGTAACTTTGTTCTTAGAGTACATTTTCTAATGCAACATGTCTATCTTATTAGGAAGAAAAAAAGTTGGTTTCAATAGGCACAAATTTATACAAATACAAATTTTGTGCCCAAGACATGAGGACTGAACAAGCTAGAGACAATGCAAGTGTTAACGACGCTTCCTGGCATATCAGATTATTGTTTATGGTGTATTTGTGATTTGCAGACAATACAAACTTCAAACAACAATTACTACATTGTGATCTTGCATTTCAGGTTTTGTTGTTCATAATCTACTTAAAAAATAAAAGAAACATATATTGATCAGTCGACTTTGATAAATTTTTTATCTTTCAAATCCAATGCAGCATAAATTCTTGCACGACAGAAGAACACCCAAACATAAAAATGCACACTCCTCCATGTGAAATATTCATCTTCATTGGAGCTTTTTTGTAGTAGTCGTGACCAACAGCCATCAGTTGTCGGCTCGTTGGTAAGGTGAGAGCTTCAAGCCCGATTTCTGCTGGCGCACCCCCCACACAAGCACCGCCCGACGAAGGGGGGACGGGTAAAGCTACAAGCCCAAAAACTTGGACCCTTAAACTGGTTAGCTTTAGGACTAAACAACCCCGCCGGGAGCCAAGAGAAGTAAGCTTAGGCTGCACATGTTAGATCTGATTCCATTTTTTTTTTTTTTATTCTTATTGTTCCTAGAATAAAAAGATACATTATTGTTCGACATGTTTTGCTTTTGTTAACGAAAGAAAATGATAATGCTATGTATGAAAACGTAGGAAAAGGTATTGTTAACGCACATGACGATACATGAACCTGATACAGTTCTATTACAAGTATCATTTATCAGGTTCAAGATAAATGTTACAAACCAACGAGTACCAACGAGCCTTTGGCGTAGCTTTATCCGGTTGAAATTAGTGTTACAAACCAACTCATTGCGGGTTCAAGTCCCTTCATGAACAAATGTGAGGTTTATCTGGGCGTGTGAGAGTGCATAGTTTAGGTGTGTGGAAGTCCGCCTTGAAAAAAGATAAGTCACGACTAGTATCTGTTGCTTTGATTCGCAAACTCATACCTTCAAACAACTTGAAAGTTTCTAAAACATGCATTGTTATGAGATTAAGTAGATGAAGCACACCCTCTAATATGAGTTTACTTGATTTTCTAATATATAGGAATCTGTCTTGTATAATCAATAACTGGACGTTCAGGTTACCCGGAGAGGTAAAAAATTTTGACTCAAATGTACGTGACCCCTAAATAGATCATTTTATTATGAGTAATGCTACGCAACTATTTTATTGCTGGAGTCACAAACTCATAAAACCAAAGCCAACCTCAAGTTAATACTAATAAAAACTCTCACCCAACATATTCAATATACCAACATTGATAATACAAGCTTAGAGGCAACCCACATGTGTCATCTTATATTTTATCAAGAAAAATGAAAAGATACAAAATACAACCCATATCACTTGTACTTGGACCTACCCATTAATGTTGGTGCAAAGTGCAAACACACCCAATGTTGACCAAAGCAAGATATTAAATAGAAGAAGCTAGATGCAAGTAGCACTACACTACTAGTGTTCATCTATCCATAAATAAGAAATTATCTACCAAAATGACTTTATTAGTATAATATTTGCTCATATAAACTAATGACTGATCTATTGGGTCAATTTTTTATTTGCTCACACCACCCAATCCATGAAGTTTGTGTACCTCCTTCTGCAGGACATACTTTTTTAAGTCTTTTACATCACAATCTTAAACATAAAATATGATATACTCAACCAACCCACAAGGACCAAGTTAATATTGGATTTAGCTAGATGCATGTCCACATAAGCAGTTTTGTTTATCACTAATTCAAATCTAACAAATTATGTTGTCAAGATCTAAGTCTGTCGACTTAGCCTTCTTGCTATCCATCATGACCACTACGAAGATGCTAACACTAGCAAGACATGACCACTAAGAAGATGCTAACACTAGCAAGATATGACCACTACGAAGATGCTAAAACTAGCAAGACATGACCACTAAGAAGATGATAGCAGTACAGAGCACAACTTAGAGACTCTAGCATGCAACCTATGATCACAAAACACCCTCTCATTCACATGAAGCAAACAAATTTCACGTGTCATGACGAGCCTCTAGAAGGAGCAAAACATACTTAAGAGAATCAAAACCAACACCTCATGCCACAATCCACATTAGACACAATCACATCTCAACAGCTTACCGAGTGTTTCTAGCCAATATATTCTATAATCACCAAAACAAATCACATACAACATAGACTCCAATTATAACAATAATAATAACAAATAACCTCCTAATACTACTATATAACTAATTGATTATATCACCCACATTTCCAATCAAAAACCCCGTGATCATCATACTAATAGGGCTAAAGATGACAGTTAAAGCAATTACACGTCTTTGGAGTAAATGAACAAAAACCAAAAGGCCTATTAGGGATATTGCAATTGATAGCATAGCAACAAGGTGAAGGAACACAATACCCTCTACCACCAACACCGCCGCCACCAGAGCAACAAGTACACAATGAGCAAATCTTGAAACTTCCTAATTTTCGGCGACTATCAGTCAAAACCAACTTCATGATTTCATCTTTTCCGGGCTCTATCCATGGCACCATCGTCATCTCTGTTGTCGTAGCATTTTCTGGCGCCGGAACGTGTAACTCACTCGCCTGCAAATTTTACCCAAAATGAAAAACAAAACTAACCCACAAAAGATTTAAATTTAAAGAATGCTATGTCGTCTTTAAATTGGAATAAAATTGAAAAATAAATATGACCCACAAACATCTTATGTTTTAGGCGATGAGCTTATAGAAACATTTAGGAGAGTTTAGCATTTTTGGCAACAAGTATTTAGCTTTTGGATTTTGTTTATACGCTCTTATTTCAAACGCTAACAAAAGAAGCGTTCAGCTATTGTTTAGCTTTTACATCATTTTTAGACTTTATAATTACATATCTTTGTTACCACACAATTTTATATTAAAAACAGCTACACTTTTATGAAACAACTAGCTACTGCTAGTGCAGTTCCTTGCACCTATTGCTAGTTTTGAAAATTGTTAATTTGCTTTCAAATTATAATAAAGGTGAAAAATAAGATTGAACCGCCATAATTTAAGCAATAAAGATTGTTGGTTGCATTCAAAATTGTATAAAAATGAAAAATCAAATTGACCCATATGAAATTTGAAGTGAAAAAAATTGTTAATTGTCTTCAAATTTAAATAAAAATGAAAAATAAATTCGACCCACAAAATTTGATTAGTAAAAATGGCTACTTTGCCTTCAATTCAGATTAAAAATGAAACTTTTATTGTAAAAACTGTTAAATAAAAGTGACCCATAAAAGATTGAATGATAAAGATTGCTAATTTGCATTCAAAATATGACAAAAATGAAAAATAAAAATGACCCACAAAAATTTGAGCAATAAAGATCAATAATTTAATATGATTGGAGGCTTACATCGGAAAATGGAACTCCGGCGAGGATGAGAAGAAAGAGGAGGGAGCAGAGGAGCTTATGAAAAAACATTTTGAAAAGATGGGGTTTAATATGTGGTAATGAATTGGGGAATTGAGTTGATGTGAAATTGGGGTTGAAATATGTAGGAGTAGGAGATTTGATTGTGGTGAATGAATGTAGTTGTAGTTGAAGAAGGTGAAGAAGGTGTTTGTGTTTGTGTACTTTGATGAGTGGCATAAATGGGAGTGAGTGTGGGTGTGTGCAATTATGTCAAACCTTATTAAACTCCCCCCTTTTCTTTTCTTTTGTATAACTATTTGTAATGCATTTTGGTAAATATCTTTATAAATCTTTTAAGCTTTACATATTTTATTATCACTGATGATTGAGGTGTTTAATTCGTCGACTTAAAAACATGCCTAAACCAAAACGGAAGTGTCATCCTCTGATTGATGATATTTGGGGATCCACTTCTTTACATTTTATCTTTCCTTATCTCCACCTTCCATTTTCCCCTTGTCTTCATTCTCTTGTTAGGCCTCTTTTAAGGCATACCAATTAGGTCCTTAAATCATTTTCATTTTATTACATGGTTAATGGCACGAAAATGCATCATACTTATCACTTTTTTCTATTGTGTGTAACGAATTTTATTTTTTTCAATTTTGACACCAACCTTTTAAATTTGTGCTATTGTGTGTATTTTGTGACCATTTTACTTTTACTTTTTTCAAATTTTGAAGGGTAAAATGGTCATTTTACATGACAAAATAGTCACAAAATACACACAATAGCAAGAATTCAAAAGGTTTGTGTCAAAATTGAAAAAAATAAAATTCGATACACACAATGACAAAAAGTGACAAGTATGATAGTCTTTTCTTGTCATTAACCCTTTATTATACTTAATAATTCATATAGCTAAATTATACACTACATTAATTACATTATAATATACACTAATGATATATTAAATTTTAGTATTAAAATAGATGTTATAAACTTACAATAATACATATTTATAGTTATAAACTTTATCATAAACATTCAATTTTTACTAAGTAATAGATATTTATAATTGTATTAATATATTTTACGAAAATTTAAACACACATTTACTCTTTTAAAAATATTAAACTGATAATCATCAAATACCGACTATCATTGCATACCGCTTAAAGATCAAGATACGACAAAAACTGCATATTTGATATTGCCGCTTTTTGTGTGGGTACGATGCTATTATTATGAATGAAAACATAGTTTAGTGTCTATAACATGGTTAAGTGTATGTTATTGAGTTAAAAATTGAAGGAAAAGAGAAAAAAGGAAATGTTTTTTTTTATTTTTAAGCTTGATTTAAAGAAAGAAATAACGAAGTGGAGAGAAAGATGATGAGAAGAATTTATGTGTAAAGACTAATTTGCTTTTTTTATAAGATTTGTCACTAACAATTAACGGGTATACATGTAATTTGAACAAGATATTTTTCTTTTTCTCAAACTTAAAAACACGATTTATGATTACTTTCATTTCCTTTCATCTGTCTCATAAACTTATGAATCAACTATTATTTTACATAGTTCCAAAAAAAAAAAAAAAAACTATTCTTTTACTTTTACTTTTCATTTTCTTTTTCCATTCTTATCTTTTTCATTTTACATTGACTTAAAACTTAATAAATAGTGTAATTGAAACTTCTACAAATTTATGCTCATTTTACTATTCACTTCGTTGAATATTTAACTGGAAAAAGCATGAAATATGTAAAATTATAGTAGTCAAGCTACTCGTGAGAGACTCGGAATTGATTTAGTCAAAGCTTAGAATGAGTCGAGCTTCAACATGCTCAAGGCTTCTTAGAGGCTTATCTAATTAACAAGTTCAAGCCTCATCTAGTGATCGTTATAAACGCTGGTCTCTACAAAGGTATTTCGATAAATACTTCTTTCTCGATCTCTCATTTATTTTATGCTGATGACGTCGTTTTTGTTGGAGAATGGAACGGTTCAAACATTAAAACTATTGTTAAGGTTTTAAAGTGTTTCTACTTAGCTTCGTGTCTTAAGACCAATTTTCATAAAAGTAAATTGACGGGGTAGTGGTCAATTCAAGAGAAGTCGAAAGGGCGACTAATTCGATTGGTTGCTCCACACTTTCCACTCCTTTTAAATACTTGGGCGTCAGCGGGTGATAACATGTCGAGAGTTAATTCGTGGGAAGAAGTCATCTCCAAAGTATCTTCGCTTTCTAAATGGAAACTTAAACCCTTTCGATTGGTGGTCGGCTTACTTTATTAAAGTCGGTTTTCTTCGATTCCGCTTTATCATATGTCCATTTTCAAGGTCCCTATGGGTGTGCTAAAAAAATTAGAATCCATTCGTAGGAACTTCTTTAATGGAGTTGACGGTTCGGATAATAAAATAGCGTGGATAGGATGGGACAAGGTTTTAGCTTCTAAGAAAAACGGTGGTCTCGGGGTTTCTAGTTTTTATGCTTCCAATCGTGCTCTTCTTTTTAAATGGATTTGGCACTTTCTTACTCAAGAATCTTCATTGTGGACGTGTTTCATTAAAGCTATACATGGTAGTCAAGGAGCTTTAGATTCTTGCATTTCGACTTCCAGAAAATCGCCTTGGCTGGATATTATTCGGGATCTTCATTCTCTCAAGTCTAAAGGTATCGACCTTATGAAATTTTTGAGAAAAAATTGGCAACGCGAGAATACCTCATTTGGGACGACTCATGGTTAGGCGACGGGTTTTAAAATCTTTACACCTAGATTGTTTGTTTTGGAGACATGCAACCATTAGTGTGGCCGCCAAATCGAGACATCCTCTTTGTTTCACTCGCTTCGTAGGGTCGCCAAGAGGAGGGTGGAAGAGGAACAACTTAACTTGCTTAGTTCTCGTATCATTGGTGTCACTCTCCTAATATGTGTGATCGATGGATTTGGTCTTTAAGCATCCGGCTTGTTTTCGGTTAAGTCTACTCGCAACCACATTGACGATAATCTTTTGCCTAAAGTCGATGTGCCCACTAGATGGGTCAAGGTTATTCCTATCAATGTGAATGTCCATGCTTGGAGGGTTTGCTTGGACAAAATCCCTACTAGACTAAACCTTTCGATTAGAGGAATTGATATACCATCAATTTTATGTCCTCTTTGCAACTTGGCAGTGGAATCCACGTCCCATATTTTCTTCTCATGTCCTTTAGCTCGTCAGGTTAGGAGCAAAGTCATGCGTTGGTGGGAGCTCGAAGATATTTCTATCAACTGTTATGGTGAGTGGATTAATTGGCTTGTCAACACCCGCTTGCCTAAACATTTGAAGATGTTCCTTGAAGGTATTTGCTACATCATGTGGTGGCTTATTTGGCGATTTAGAAACCAACTTATGTTTGGATCCAAGCAACCAAGGCGAGAACTTTTATTTGATGACGTTGTGCATTTGTCTCACATGTGGTGTTCTAATCGTTGTAAGTTTAAAATCAATTGGGTTAGTTGGTTAAAAAATCCCAATTGTATTAATTTGTAATCTTTTCTAGCTTCTTGCTAGTTTTAATAAATTCTGCCGTTCAAAAAAAAAAAAAAAGCTCGATTAAGTTCGCGAGACTAAAAAAGTCTAAACAAACCTAAAATTATATATACATTTTGAAATATATTTAAACATACGTCATATACGTATAATTATATAAGTACTTGTATATATTTTTAGATAAATGAGCTCAAGCTTAATATACTTAACAAGGCAAGCTCGAGTACAAATTTATCTCATATAGGCATTAATGTTTTTTGAATTATGATATCGGATTAATGTTACAAGGTAAGTTTAAGATTGCAAACAAGCTCAGCTTTTATTAAGCAATTTGAGCTCGTGTTTGAGCTTGACTCGATCGAGTCCAGTTTTATCGAGCTCAAGCCAGAGCCCGAGCCCAAAAAACCAGTTTGAAACATATAACGAGCCGAGCTCAACCTTTTATCGAGCCTTCAAGAACATATATTTTTTATTATACATGTTTATATAAACAACTTAAAGGTTAACGTGAATATAGATATAATAATTAAATAATTGTAGAATGACTATTTGAAACATAATTCTCCCGAATGTTTTGTTTAAGTTCTTTTCTTTAGAGTTCTTTCTTGAATTTATTGATGAGTTTGGCTATCAAATTTATTGTTTATATATAAAGGGCTTTGCTAAACACTGCCAACTGGGCAATATTTATGGCATATTAAACAATTTGCTTTTTTTCATATTTAAAGTAATTATGCATTTAATACATAATAAATGAATACAAAAATTAACTTAAATATATGTCTTTTTTAGTTTAACAAAGTCCAAGTTTTCTTTTATATTCATACTAAACATTGCACAGTGGGCATTGTTTAGTTAACCCAATTATTCAAGCCTTATGATTTGTGCTCGAGCCTTACTCGAACCGAGCTCAAACCTAAATGGTTAAAGCTCGACAAGCTATCAAGCTAAGCTTAAGCATACCTTATAATTTTTGAGCTGAGCTCAAGCTCTGTCAAGCTCGAGCTCGTCTTGACTCGATTACAGACTTTAAATTTGTTGAATCAGTATTTTGTAGACGTTCATAGATGGTTTTTGGTAATGTTGATCGGTTCACGCGTCCTACTGAACTGAAAGATAATATCTTTTCAAAGAGCGTTTGTCCTCTTTAGATTATAATACGGTACTTATGAGTAAAGTTTTCTAATTTGTTTGTTGAAAGAGTAAAACTTGAATATTACTTACAAGAAAGTGCGAAGTTAAAATTACATTGAGGTGAAACTAAAATTGTAAGACGCGTTTGTTTTAAAATGAGTTATCTGATTTTCGTTTTAAAATAACAAATAATAAGTTTCTAGGATTTAAGTATTGTAACTCATTTAAGTCATGATTATCCAAGAGGCACGTAATAAGTTCTAGGATTTAAGTATTGTATTTATATAAGTCATGATTATTATAGGGTCTAGTAATAAGTTTCTAGGATTTAATTTCTGTAATTTATTTAAGGTAATGATTATCAAAGAGTCACGTAATAATGTTTTGTTACAACTAAGCTTTTACATCATTGAAATTTAGTAAGAAACCGAGTTAACTGCAAGTACGAGAGTAATATGTATACTTTTCTTGTATTTGATGGTTCAAAATGGCTTATTTTGGGAGTTGTCTTTCGCAACTTAGGGCATCAAGAGGCGTCCGATTACTATGTGTTTCGTTAGGTCTATTTGATTTCAATGTTTGAGTTAGTTGGTTACGGTATATGCATAAATGCGCAAGCAGTGATCGTTTTCATACTTATGTCGCAGTGATCGTTTGAGTTAGTTGGTTACGATATATGCCTTTCTGCAACTTAGGGCATCAAGAGGCGTCCGATTACTATATGTGTTTCGTTAGGTCTATTTGATCTCAATGCTTGAGTTAGTTGGTTACGATATATGCATAACCGCGCAAGCAGTGATCGTTTTCAAAATTATGTCGATATACATTGATGATGACAATTGTCCCAATTCTTGTTGTAACCTCAACTGTTTTTTTAAGAAGCCAACTTTTTTGCAAAACAATAATAAATGCATATCTTTTAGATATGCAAAATTGATTATTTCAGATTGTATTGGATAACATATACATTTGTTTTTGTGATTCAAAATGTGATTTCTGTAGAAAACTTTATCTAAATATAATTATTGAATTTAATGTTGGTGGCATTTCTTTGGTACGAGACATAATTGTTAGTATGGGTGAATGGTGTAATGTCAAGGCTCATAAATAAGAATTGACTAGCCTTTAGGCGTTCCATATAAATGTGTACCAAATATAAACGTAAAGGCTAAAGCAAATATGTAACTGTGTATGTTCATGTGTTTCTTCGGATTCGGTTTGCATTGAGTTAAGCTTTTATCGTACGTGTGTTTACATTTATTTTTACGGTAATGTTGTTCATTGACTATAAATCGCATCAAACAAAATCGAACCAAACCCAAAAGTCCAAACTGAAGTTCTAATGGTATCTTAAATAATCTACTGTAGTAAAATTAGTGTTTAAATTTGTGGTATAATTGATGTTAAGAATAAACCCGAAAAACTTGCACACTACTAATACACCCAGGTTGGCTTAAAAATTTTGTATATGATTGGGTTCCCCAAACATTGTTTTAATGAGTCAAAATATCAATTAATATAAAGTTTTACATATACTACCACAAAAAATAATAATTCGAAAGTGTTATAGAAGAGAATATATTAAACATGTAACGAACCAACACTACTAGGCACAAAAGATCATCAAATTAAGTCAGACAATGTTATAGAGGAGGGTAGAAGTATGACGATAGAGAAAACCCAAGAAATAGCAAACCACCAACTGTTGCAACGGTGCCTTGTGAGATTTTTGATGCTAACATGCTTCCACCGACTACTGCTACTGATGTACAGATAGTGTGACCTATTGTAGCCCCAACAGCAACCCCGACTGCATTTTTATGGGTTGCTAACTGCAACGTCAAGGGTAATTTTGTTATTAGATGTGAAAATTTTGATAAGTTTACTTGTATACAAGGTCCTTTGCATTGTGCTTTTATCTAAAAAGGGCTCAATAAAGGAATTTAGCTAAAACAGGATTGCTTCAAATGAAAATCAGCCCAACCCGCTATCATTTTTTATTTTTTACTTTATTTTCATAAACGTACACATTATAACAATATCACATTTATTTAGCTCAAAAGGATAAAGAAAGAAAGAAATATATCTTACAGCAATAGTTGCTATCTGGCTCCGATCACCCCACTCGGCTAAAAATGTCAAAATGAATGACTGCAAGCACAATACAAAGAAAAAATGCAGGTCAATCAGCAATCGCATAAAGCAAAAAGGATACCATAAAGAAAAGATATTATTAATCTCAAATATAATAAGCCAAAATCTTTAAAACATGGCTACAACGTGGACTATGCATACACATATACAAAGAAGAATATGTTTATTAGGCCATGTTTGGTATCACAAAAAATATGATTCCATTAATTAACTTTCCGTGCATCTGATATGGCGCGATGCAACAATAAGAAAGTAAATAAACATAAATAATATGTGATGAACTGCAGTACTATACATACCTCTAAGAAGATGGGGGTGCAGAATCTAGAAAAGAACCGGCGTGCGGCTGTTTTTCCTTGTCCAGACTCAAGTTTTTCTTCTACCTGTATATTTTGTTTTAGTTAACTTAGAGGATACATAAACTAATAATAAATGAAGAGACCACACTTGCATGAGCAATCAAAGTTTATTAAAGACCACAATTAAAAAAAAGTGGACTTTATTTTACCTAATGTACACTTAAATCAGGCACACTGTAACTTAAGTTACAGATTTGACATTTTATGGGAACAGTTTTCCAATTAAATTGAATTGGTTCCGACAATAAACAGATACAAACAGCCTTCTGACAAGTTCAGCAAGAACAAACCAACAGGGTCACTATATAAATGAAAGATTATATTTCTAATTAATGATTTCATCTAGAATCATGTTTTCCAAAATTTATTTGGCACAAAAAACAAGGGCAGTTATATTGCAAGTTGATGTCAACCGCAACAATCCAAAAAGAACAGCACCTAATTACAACTTAAAGACTACATTGTGAAAGTTGCAAACATCAATACAAATTAGAGTGACTAGTTTATATAGCTGAAACCAATTTTAGAGACAAATTTCAGAGTAAAAGAAAACATACTTCCTCCATCTCCTTCTTCTGAGATGCTTTTGAATCTGATCTCCATGCAATATAGAGCAGACGTAGTCCAAAAAATAGATAAAGAACTGCATTATATAATAACAGTTTAGACGTATGGCAATCTTTTCATATTTTATAAAAAAACCGAATATGCGAATGCGATTAAGGTTCATATGTGAGAACTTTTATTTTGGACAAGTATTGATGTCAAATAATCAACATTCAGGTCAAATTACATGCCTGTAGCAGCACTGTTTGTGTGCTTTCTTGATATCAAATTTGGAACAATCCTGCCGAGCCCTGTAGAAAGTATCTGCATACCAAATAAACCCAAATAAACCTCAATATAAAAACATTACAATTAAAATGTATAATCTTTTAAAAGGGTATTAACAAATACTATCAATAGCAGAACTAAAAACAAAGCAGTAAACATACCGTCATCACAAATAGTGCACTGAGAGCACCAGATAAAACAATTGATTTCGGATGTCGCATAGCCATAAGAGCTGCTATAATAAAAGTCTCGTCTCCAATCTACATGAAAGCAAGATAGACACATTGGTCATGTATCTTGAGAAATAACTGCTCTAGAATTAGAACAACCAGCAACCCAAATAAAATTTAGCCAACACCCATACACCTGACAGGAGATGTAACTGTTAGTAGTGAGCATTCTAGTGCAGAGTTTAGGATATCATGTAACTTTTAGTTACCGAGAGGCCTTTAAACAATGGTCAAATATACAGGTGGCAAAACAGTTATAACGGATTAAATGGGGTCGGGTCGTAACAAGTATTTTTGGTACAGGTATAACTTGTCGGTTTAGGATGTCCCAAATACTTTCTGACAAAAAAAAATTATTATATTTTGTAGCAAGTGCCAGAAATGTTTACAGATGTTATATTTTTCCGACATAAACAATGGTAAACGCTCAACAGCCCGTTTAACTCATCTGACGTGTTGCTTATCAAGCTGATGTTTTTATTTTACCTTTTTGACTCATTAAAGATGAAACATAACCCAAATCAACCCATTCATAGGTAAATGGGTTTAAATTGCCGCCTCTAGTGAAATGTCTCGATACAACCTGTTCAACTCTCTTGGAAGAAATTTTTGTGTGTGTTCTAATTATAAGAACAAAATAAAAATTAGAACATAAACTGCTATTTCATTTTCATCTTAAGTTATAACCAAGCACATACGAAATTGTATGTCTGCCTTGAACAACAATACTCTTCAGCATTAATAAATAGCAGTAAACTAGTGTTTGGCAATCAAAAAACATGAGAAAAGAACACAAACCTCACTGACAAGGATCATTGACAAACTAGCAAAGAATGCATCTAGAACACCAAGACCAGTATCCAATTCTAGTACAGCTTTTGGATCAATCTTGACATTGTTTTTAAGTGTATCCACAACAACCTGTTCAAAAATACATTCAATTATTAAGATGTATATAGCAAGAATAATTAGCATATTGCACAGCACAGTTTGACATATAGCCAAAGCGTCAATTTTTTTTCTCGACATACATAAATTATGTTTTACAGCTTCTATTCGCTAAAATTATACTTTATATCAAGATAGTTTATAATCTTGATCATGTTGCATATAAGTGTGTCACAACAACACTAAATTTCAATAGTAAACAAATAAAAGGTTATATGTGGCGATAAGCAATGTTTGTCAATAATTATCAGACCACTAGAATAGAAGAAAACTCTTTGAGTACCTCTGAAATATTTAGGACTTGGAACAATTTCATAAAGAAAATAACCGTCTCTAAAAGCAAAGCTTATTCGAGACCAAAAGTAGCATGTAGTTTCCTTTAGCTCAAAATTCACAATTTTCAATAAACGACTAGCCTAAAGGTCAGGCGCGCAACAAGTTATAAACAGCAGTTACTTATCTTTTGTTTACTCACATAAGAGCCTCTACTTATTATATGCAATTTTATATCATACTCAATAAGGGTATCAGTAAGATGAACTTAGTTCAATATCATATGCGTAAGTTATGTGGATGAGCAATAGCCTCCGTGCATTTGGGTTTATAGCAGGTCTAATAACAATTACTCTGACAAAGTTCAAATAAGTTTTAACCTCTTCTTTATTCAATTCATAACTCGTATATGAGTTGAAAAGAAAATAGACCTTAAAGTTGGAAAAATAGTGTGTGTGTGTGTGTGTGTAACATACACTTGATTAGCCTCAATAATCAGCAGATTTAAAGCAAATGGCAGACACAACGAATGCCACAGTTACTGAATCAGTATTGTACCCTTTAGCCACAAACAAATCTAGCTCGCAGATCGTGGCTACTGTAGCAAATTAGGTAGCTAATAACTTTGCACCAGACCCTCATATAAGATCATAGATCAAATGGAAATCAAAACATCTCTACCCAACTTACCAAAGGTCTATATCTATAGCCTAAACCAATAACTGCCTAACTGAAGTAACAAATCTCCTCAGGTGTAAACGACATCATTGAGTTTGAACTAGTCTTGGATGAGGAGTCCTAATATGACCCATGGAGAGTAACTAAGAGGAGGAGTAACTAGACCGGGATAAATAGACATGCGTTTTTGACACCGGGATAAATAGACATGCCAAATGACCCATGGAGAGTAACTAAGAGGAGGAGGATAGTTGACTTACCCCCATTGCAAGGTCAATTAAAAGTTCACGCATACTAATACTTTCAAGATTTGTGTACCCCCAATTGGTCTTTCAAGATGGAATCTAAAATTTTAAACTTTGTTAGTATGTTGGTTTGCAGGCTGGGATCATAGTTGTTCCACGAATAAAGATCAAGCATGAAAAACATCGTGAAATAAGTGACATATGCGATTAAGGTGTGCATATTGGAACACTTTGATGTGTTGTCGCGTTAAAAATAGTTACACGTAGTATGACAACACATCAAAATGCGCATATTGGAACACTTTATGAAAGTTCGTTACATTTAATGATACTTTTTATAGCGCACTACTTTGTAAAAAGTTCGTTGTCATTTTATGACCTTTTAAATACAACAACAAACCCAATCCAGCCGGGGCAGGGTATTGGGGAGGTAAAATGTAGACAGATCCTACCCCTACTCCCGGGTAAAGCCGAGGGTAGAGAGACCGCTTCCAACGAGACCTCCGGGTGAGACCTTTTATATATTAAACATAACCACAGGCGCTATCATATTTCCCCAGCTTTCATATCTAAACCGACATATATCTTTCCACATAATAAAATCATTATCAATAGGATGCATTATAACACAACATAAACATTGAAAAGACAGCAGAAATTAGTGAAATTAATAAAGGGTTTAGGGTACTAACTTTGCTACGACGACCTAGATCTATGATAGATCTACTACTTTCCTCTTCACCTTCATTCTCATTCTCCTGAAACAAATTTATAAAATTAATTCAACACATTAATAAACACAAAAGTAAACATAAATTGATTTTATAAAAATGATACCTACCTGAGCATAAACGGTAGATGTAACAATAAATACGAAGATGAATAGAATTAATAGAAATTTCATGGTTTTGTAAATTAGATCTGTAGATTTAGATCTTATTGTTGAGATTTGAGAAGAATGCAACTAACTAACTAACTAGTATTGTTGCATTTCTACCGACGAAATATCTGTTGATGATGGTATTATATAGGGTGTTTGTGTGCGCGTTTTTTTTATTGAATTATTACTACCGGGCGGAAAGGTGAAGGAAAGTGTTAATTTTGACCACTTTTTATCTTCACGGATCTTACGCTGGTGTTTGGTATGCTTTCACATTTATACAAGGGTTTATACAAGGATGTTTAGAAAACTACCGTAGTTCGTTAATCAGAAAATTCAATACGAAATTATAAATTCGATCGTTTTTCAATAAAAGGTGTTAAATGTGATTATAAGATGTAAAACGACATAAAAGGACATATTTATAATTGTAAACAAACGTTTGGAGGGATATCAAGAATTTAAAGTTTTAATACCTAAGATGTTTAAAAAGTTTCATTAATCGCCTTTTCATTTAGGAGCTATTTGTTGGAATAAAAGTCAGTTAACGATCCAAACTGAGCTACTTAATTTAAATGAGATTATTTTCAGAATAAAAAGCCTAACAACTCCCCAAAAGCCTCCCGCCAAATGCGCCCAAAGTCCAAAATATATTTTTGCTTTGTTTCAGATCTCGCTTTATATTCATATTCATAAACTTTTTTTTAGTATAAACTCATTCCTCCGTTAGTAAAGTTGGTATAAAACCATTCCTCTATTAGTAAAATCAGTCAATTAAGACTAACGGTGCAAATTATTTCTCCGTTATCTCTTAACGGAAGAGAGAATATTTGCATCATCAGTCCTAAGAACTAACGGTACAATTTATTTTCATAAATAAATTGCATCTTTAGTCCTAAACACTAACGGTGCAAAAAATATTTTAAAAATAAATTAAAAGGGGGCCAATAAGGCTCGAACTCGGGTCCTGAAGCCCCAAAATGAACGCCCCAACCACTGGACTAAGTGTCCAGTAATGTTATTATACCAAAACAAACTATATTTTAACCACCAACACAACCACAACCACCTCCACCCACCATCACCACCACTGTTACCCACACCACCGTCGCCACCCACCACCATCCAACGCCACCACCACCACCCAACGCCACCACCACCGCCACCACCTTCATCGCCACCACTGCCATCACCACCGCCGCCATCACCACCACCCAACGTCACCACTACCCACCTCCATCGCCGCCACCCAACCTTCACCACAACCACCACCGCCACCCACCACAACCACCACCTCCATCACCCACAACAATCACCATCTCCTTATTGGCCCCCATTTAATTTATTTTCTAAAAAAAAAATTGCAGCGTTAGTCCTAAGGACTAACAATGCAATTTATTTTCAAAAATAAATTGTCTCGCTAGTCCTTAGGACTAACGATGCAAATATTCTCTCTTTCGTTAGGAGATAACAGAGAAATAATTTGAACCGTTAGTCCTCATTGACTGACTTTACTAACGGATGGATGGTTTTGTGCCAACTTTACTAATGTAGGGATGGTTTGTGCCAAAAAAAAGTTTTAGGATGTAAAGCGAGACACGGGACAAACCACAAAGATGTATTTTGGACTTTACTATTTATATAACTACATTAATAGGATACGGAAAAAATGTTGTCATCTCAGCATTTTTTTTAAAACTAGAACCTATAACTCAACACAAAACATCCTCACTTCAAAAGTTACAAGACAATTTCTGGCCCCACATAACTCAATCAAAACACAAAGAAGAAGAAAAAATGACAGATCGCTTAGCTGGTGATTCCGGTACCAAACCCTATGGCACGAGGTATGGTGTCGAGCTCGCGTGGCTGGTGGGATGGCGCCAATGCTACCAGCCACCCACACCTACTTCTCTAAATAGCATCAAGATGCTTTTAAAGAATTTCACATATGTGTAACTAGTTTAGGCTAAAGGTAATAGTGACCAATATTATCATCGTCACCTCAGCTTCTCTCCCCACGACCAATATCACCACCAACATGTGTAATAACACTACCAACATCATCACCCACTTATACATAAATATACCCTACATAAACAAATTAAACAACTCATACAACCGACTTCACAACTTGGTCTTGGGGATGAACGAGTTTTGCCTTCTTTCCCTTCAATACGTGTCGTATGGGGGTCGAGGTAATAGGTGAGGATGCGTCTAAGAGGGCTGGAAGATGCGTGCATATTCTCTTATTACTACTAGTC
The DNA here is from genome assembly GCA_022545495.1 of Chrysanthemum lavandulifolium. Taxonomy (NCBI): domain Eukaryota; kingdom Viridiplantae; phylum Streptophyta; class Magnoliopsida; order Asterales; family Asteraceae; genus Chrysanthemum; species Chrysanthemum lavandulifolium. Next base: position 63,151,385 of record CM040244.1, on the reverse strand, counting down.
TTATATACCCGAGAAATCATGGGTATCTCAAAAGGATATATTCATGAAGTGGTAATGTGTGTAGATACATTAACAAATAACAAAGAACGAAAATAGGTAACATTGTTTTTTGAAAGAAAAATAAGTAATGTGGCAATGAAATTGTAAACAACTTTATGTGTAACAGTTTAACAAAATAAACATGTATGTCTCATGTTCTCCAATTGGTATATAGTCTTAAAATGTAAAACTACGAAACCAATGTTAATAACTTGAATAGTCTATGTAGATTGAATGGTGTCGGATATATGGCGATGAGCCAAATAAAAATCCAAGGCATGATAAATCTAAATGGTGTCGAGATATGCAATAAGTACTTCTTCATTCGATCTCTCGGTGACTCCACTCTTCATCCTTTGCACAGTTGGAACTCGTAAATAATACCCAATTGTCAAATAATTTATAACGAACATAAATGATAGCTCCATCATCCATAACATGGATAGGGATCTCACCAACATCGGAGGTACTAGAAGTACCAACACCCAACTTCCATTTCCTACGGACCAACGAGACCAGGTGCTCTTCATCTTCTTCCTATTCTTGCTCAACTTCATTAGCATGGGTCATGGTCACCCCTTCACTGATTATTGAATTTGAGAAACATTAGCATTTGGCCTTGAAGGGTCAGCCACTTAGCCTGACCATAAGGAGCCTCGACATTTGACACAAAAAATCACAGTTTGTGTAACACCCCCAAAAATGGTTTGCAGCGGAAGAAAAAGTTTTTGGGATGCTACTCAATTGGATCATAACACAAAGTGAAAAATAAAGATTTTTCTTAAAAGACTTCATTTATTGAAGTACAATAAAGTTTACAAAGGTTGATTTGTTGCGGAAAAATTGCCTATTAATAAAATGTGGTCCCCATACGTAAATCAGAGTCATCTATGACCATGTCATGCCAATGCCCAAGCGCCTCCAGAGTTAGCTATCGCCTTTTTATACCTGAGATAAACATGCTTAAAAAGATCAACACAAAAGTTGAGTGATATTCATAGGTTTAATAAATAGTTGAACACAAGTAAGAGATGATAATTGCTTCAAAGACAATTACCATAGAAAACAGAGATTATTATTATGCACTAAGCTCATGACACCAATACTAACTGCATACACCTAATTACTGGTGTAAGTAATAAAATTGCCCCCCAGATGTAATAACCAATTACATAGAGATAATCAAATATGGTGCGCCCCGGTTATTTCCGATAACCGAGTCTGGGTCGTCAATTCCCATAGTACTATCCACAATATTTATGCTCACTGCAAGTGATTAATGGTTCATGATGAAGGGACTTTTGGGTGCAACTTAGGCTATAATAATAATAATCAGGCAAGCATACCTTTTATGAAAAGACTTGTGTTCTAGTTTATAGCATGTATCTCCCTCAAAGAGTTTATAAAACAGTTAAAAGAGTAAAAGTGGGGCTATGAACTCACCTTAACAAACAAAATCCGAGTAGTGTAAAATCAAGTAGTAGGAGCACGAAGTACCGTCATGCGACCTATAGTAGTATGGCAATACTTTAGTTTATTGTTTTTATCCATGACTTAATGTATCGAAAATGGTTTAAGTATTCTTGAGAGTTTGTGTTTATTATTGCTTGTGTGGCAACGGTTATGTTTAAATAAGTTTCGAAACGCTTGTAAGTTTTGGCTCTTGGAAAAGTGCTAATGCAATTAAATATATAAAAATAGTCATGACGAATAAGTCCTCGGTTTGAAAGCAACCGAATGACTAAGTACGGAAAAATATTCACAAGTAAAGTGTTTGTGTTATTTATACGTCATCGGTAAACAATAAATGCTTAAGTTAAGTATTTATAGTTTAAGTGTTTATGTTCTACGATAAGTGTTTATATGTATATATATATATATATACTATATTAAATTAGTGGGTGGTAAATTAGAAATTAACTATGGTATATTTGTTATAAATGATTTTGTATTATCTTAGTCGCAGTTTATGAAAACATACAAAGTATAGAAATTTGACAAAAATCGGGCATAACCCATCCGTAATGTTTTCCCTTTTATTTATCTAATGTTGTAATAATACTCTTAATCACGGCAATCTATAATTTACATTATAACTTAACCATATTAAATGTGGTTTGTGTTAATTTAGTTGAAGATAACAATTAACTCTTATTACCTCAAAATATTAGATGTGCACAAATTAAAAATAATTTGAAAGTGACATGGACAAGGTTCGAATCTTGTACCTCATGTATAGAATGACAGCGCTTGAACCACTAGACCAAACAACCTTTTGTGTTTTCAATACTGTTGGCATATATTTAGCTTTTAATATAGTGATTTCATTTTACACATATAGCAGTGAGTATGTTCTAGCTTATTTGTGCTTGAAGTGGGTTTTATTTGGACAAAGCAAGTTGGTAACTCTTGTTAAGAAGCTTCAAAGTATAAATAAGTACTTATCAATAAGCCAAACGAAATAAGCAATTCAAACACCCCTCTTGAGGTTGTCTCGGCCCAACATGGGTCAACTAGGAGAGAAAAGGAACCCGGTCCATTTAACGAGTCGGTTTTTACGATAATAAGTTATGTATTATTTTCATAAGCTAAAAATAAACAAATAAGCACTTTGTCCAATTGAGCCAAGTCTTATATTTATGTTTAGATGTATGATTTCTCATGTTTCTTTTTGTCAAAATTGTCTAATAAGCTCATATATTTTTATATGTGTCAATTTTTATTAAATAAGCTATAGCTTATTTTTGTTTTGCTTATTAATGTTGCACAACTTGATTGTTACCACACAAGCTTAAACACATAATCTTAGTCACTTTTGCATGCATGTCGAGTAGTATATAAACTTTCAGGAACATGTTTTAGCTTTCCAAACTTGAATATATTAACGATATGCCATGAAAATCCAATGCACACATTTAAGCTCAAGTGCAAGAAAAATAGTTTTTTTTTTTTTTTTTTTAAAAGACCTTACAGTGATCTTGAGGATGGATCGAGCAAGAAAGAGACCAAGGACAATGTTTATAACCCAAAATTGCTTCCAAGCTTTACCCAAAATTAGCACCCAAGCTTAGCCAAATTTCCCAAGCACCACATAAGCAAAGAGTATTAGTTTTTAGTGAAAATTTGAAAGAAAATTTTGAAGTGAATGTGTGCCTTGGTGACATTCGGTTATAAGCAGGAAAATGAGATCTTGCATGGCCCAAAAAGACATTGGTTAATAGCATGTTGTTTGCTTTAAGTTCATTTAACCATGTAACAATATGCAAAGTATCTTTATCACAAGGATTAAGAGAAACATGTGACATGGGTGGGTTGTCAAGGGCGGCAAAACCAAAACTTTAAAAGGAAAATAGTTTTGAATTTTTCTTGATGTATTTCGTGTCCCGTTTAAGCTTAAGTGGGTGTCGCGGTGTCCCGGTTTGACGCTTTTGACGAAACGTGTAATATATAATTTTGAGCATGTTTTTATAAAGGTAAAAATAAATATAAAAATATTAATTCCAACACATAAAATTATTTATTTGACTTTAGTCGTGATTAACTGAGTGTCGGTACGCGTGCGACTCGTAAATTGAGATAATCTCTCGTGGACGTGTTTTGTTCATCAGTAAATATCAGGAATGATTTATTCTTACTATTCATTTATCAACGCTACTCGGGATTGCATAATTTATATAAAAAGTAAAAATTTGCATGCGGAAATGCTTAAGTTGATTCGAATAACTCTTGATAAATGATTAATTCGTTGTTATAGCAACTAATGACATTGGAAATTCGTTGTTAACTTATCAAGGGAACAATGTTGTTGAAGCAGTCACTCATTTGCATGTGTTTGTTGGAAGTTTTGCTTATTTGGTAGAATTCATGGTCTTAGAAAACTTAGGAGAATTTATTGATAAAGACCTCACTCAAGTAATTTTTGGAAAACCTTTCAAGAGAATGACTAGGTTGAATGAACGTATGACTGATGGTCTAATTACATTCTCTGATGAAGTTGAGGACTTTGTCTACCAAATGCCACGTGCTCATCCTAGGTTTAAACACAAGGATATTGAGGCGTGTAATAGAATGACTCCTATTCCATTGGTTAGTGAAAGGGATAAGCAAAGTGGACTTAGGTACCCATATGAGAAAACTAAGAGGTATTACAAAAAATGCCTAGAGTTAGAAGATGATTACAAAAAGAATGAGAGAACCTTGGAATGGCTTGGGTATGGGCACGTAAGCGTGCACGAGACCACGTAGGGGCACGACTTCGAGTCTAGCTACATGACTCATAAATAAAGCAAAGCGCTTCGTGGGAGGCAACCCATGCTTAATTGTTTGCTTGTTTGTGTCGTGTCTCTTTTATTGATTGTTTATTCTCATGTTTAAATTTGTAAAAATGCTTTATTTTGTCTTTAACCTCGTCTTAATTACATATAAAGGTATTTTACGTAAGGGATAAGTGTAGGAGGATTACACACGCTTTCAAAAGAAACGTAAACATGTGAATTACAATTAATTAAAAGATATACATGTGTGTTTGTTCGAGTCATAATGGATGTTTTGCAGAAATTTTCCGATTCTAAAGATGTAAATTTTCCGTAATTTTTCCAAAATCGCATCAATTTTTGTCAGATAACTGACGGTGTCGAGATCGCAACTGACGCGCCAGAAAGAGCAAAAACAACTCGATTACTTTTCTCGCTCGAGCTACTTATAAATTTTGGAATTTTCTGTGTCTTAATTTTCTAGAAATTCAGTAAATATCCATTCCACAAGCATTATATCCTAGTTTAGTAGAGTTCTATATATATTATTACCGCCGATTTTACGCCGGTTTCGCTTATTTTCTTAATGTGTGCGTGTTTAATTTACCAAGAAGAAGATACATAAGATGAGAAGGAGCTTTTCACGCAAACGCTCTTCTCAAGAAAGATGTAACCACCACTTTACACGGATCCTACCGAGCTAATCAGGGGAGTATTAGTTTCTTTCGTTTTTTATTACCTTCCATTATCATAAATTTGATACTTTCGGGGAACATTGGGGACAATGTTCAGTTTAAGTGTAGGGAGGGAAAATAAAACGGGAACTTTGAAACTATGGTTATCCTTGATTATTTGCTTTGTCCAATTGCATTTGCGTAATAAACCATGAGAAAATGTCGATTAAGGTAATTTTGGCACCAAATTTTCAATTTTTCATGACATATAGGAGTGGGCCATTAGTCTTAATAAAGCGTCTCATGGATAGGAAATTGCATGACTAGCACAAAAAACCTTTTACCACTTAAATTCCACCCAAAATGTGAGGATCACCCTTAGATTAGTAGGAATTAAAGCATTCATCTTTAATGATTAGAGTGTGAACCAGTAGTATAATAGATTCTAGAAATTGTTTTGTGATGCATTTCGAGATCGCTAGTAAGACTACACTTGTGTAGTTAGGAATAACTAAATGATAAGAGGCATTAGGGTAACCCTTGTTTGATACCCGTAATATAATTACTTCTTCCACATCGGTTGAGTAATTCCCCCACACCTTGCATTGTACTCATCTTTAGTACACGATACCCCTAATTAACCCCTCAGAGCCTATCCTTTTCGCGGTTCTCGTGATGTTTCGGTTTTCCAGAATATCAATGAAGAGCATTGTTTACACCCCACCACCAAATGCACACCCAAATCGCCTTAGCCTACCTTGTATGCACTCACTTTTAGTGCATTATTGTTATCACACTTAACCCTTAGTTCAATTATCTAGTTGCTTGCATAAGTTGCTAAGTCGAGTCATATCCTTTGTACACAGTTTTGGAACGATTGGGACTCATGGGGAAAGTTAAATTTTATGAGATGACGGGAAGGGAACGTTAAATTCACATTCCCTTTATTTGCATAATAATGTACTCCAAGTGTTTTGATCTTTTCAATTCGGGTCATATTTAGTGTTAGAGTAATAAAAACTCAAGTGTAGGGATGTGCCTATAAATCCCTATCATTTTGATGTTATCGTAGAGGATGGTAGAGTAAAAGTGTATGAAAAAAAACATACGGGCTACCATCCTACATCTATCTTTAAATTTATGTTTGTTTATTTCAGTTATCTAGAGTTTAGAGTGTCGAGTCTTGGCTTAGCAACGCCATTCTTCGCATGCTTGTAACATAAAGATTTTTGACTTGCCACCACTAAATAGCCTATCTCACCAAACCCTTTGTTTCCCACCGTAGCCTACATTACAACCCTTTAAAAGACCTCTTGGATAGTCTTTCCTAGGTGCTTATGCCAAAGCGATGGAGGTTTGATCTAGTCTCAAGCCTATGGTAATCTATGTACTAGGACCGTTAATGAGTGTTTATCTTCCATTTCCAACTTGTTATATTTCATATACACCCGAGAGATGCGAGTATCCAAACACCCCATGAGGTGCTAGTATGTAATTTCCGTGCTTGTTATGACTTTCATGGGCTTATATGTGTTGTGAATCATTCTAAACTAATGCTTCATGACCTCTAACTTATAAATTGATTGGCTAAATGCACATTTGTTTGAGGACAAGCAAATACCAAGTGTAGGGTATTTGATAAGGTTTTAAATGTACCTTTTGAGGGTCGTTTAAACCCTTATTTGATCACTTTTGTATCCGTTATTACTTAATATCGCCTTTTCACTTTTAGGTATCTTGAAGGCAAAATGTCGGAATGACACTTATTCGGACGAAAAGGCGCGAATATACGAAGAAAATGGCCAAAGTCAAGAATCGAGACACTCAGTCGCCGGAATCAAGGTGACGGCGTTAGCACAACTAGTGACGCCGTCGAACAACTTTGAGACGACTCAAGAGCAAATTGCTCATTTACAAGTGACGGCTTCATGTTTTAAAAGAGTAGGGCATCGCAACTCGACGGCCTAGATTTGATCCAGACGACATCGAGATCAAGGGACGGCCACAAGCATAAGTGATGCCGCCGCAAGACTAACGCGCCAAGACGAAACCCTAATAACGGCGGCGACGGGCCACAAATCAAAGGTGACGCCTTCGCATGTGTAATCTTATATATAGAATCCGAATTTTTAGTTTTGAGTGTAGTCTTTTAGTAAAACCTAAACCGAACTAAGGTCGCCTTTGTACAAGATTTTAGGTTCCATACCCCATCTTACATCAAGATAAGTGTTTTACTTCATTAATTTAATTATGTCTTCAATTAATTGTGTGTATGCTTGCATGTTTCCCATGTCCCGCTAATTTACTTGTGTGTTTGCTAGGAATATGAAACTTAATTATTGAATATTGATTGGTTATCTCTTATCTTAATTGTTAATGATCTAGTATTGCGATAGATCATCCGTTGTGTAGTTAATGCTTGATTAATCTTTGTGAACCTTAGCTTATAGTACCTAGAGTCATTGTAGGCTAAACCATCCGAAGAGTACCTTAGTGTTAAGTTTATAAATCATAGAGATTTTGTAGGCGATAACCTTTGGTAGTTTCAAAGAGTTAGGGATAAACGCATACCCTACGACCTTAGACACACAACGCGATTAAGAATAAGGACGTGACAATTCAACCATCAATAGGAGATAATTAAGGAGTAATAATACCTAAGTAAACACATCTTTAAATCATCATATGAGCACACAATAATTAGACATAGACTACATACACCTTAGATTAGATAATTAGACGAATAGAGTAATCGGTAGAAATACCAACCCCCAAATCTAATACCCCAAGATTCGTACCTTTCCATTTCCTAAAAACATAAAAAGATAAAAATAATCTTCCTCAACCCCAACCTTAGCGTAGTAACTTCTCACTAACATTCCTATTCCCTGAGAACGATATCAATTCCTGTGGCTTACCCTAATACTACACTACAACGATTAGGTTCATCGCCTAGGTGTTGAAAAACTTGCTCGACTAAAAGGAAGTTCCTTTGACCTCGAACGACGCGTAGCATTATCATTGTGGGACTTTTGGACACCGGTATGTGATTATATAATCCCCGTGATATGCCCTTACTATGCAAGATCCCATACTTTGTTAGGTACAATTTAAGTCGTGTTTGTAACTTTCTCTTCAAACCTCGCCACCACCGCACCTCTTCCTACCGACCCGAGAGAGTCATAAAGGTAAACAACGCCAAGGCGGATATGGAACACAACGAGTACCCAAAGTGATTTCCGCTTCATTCAAGGGAAACTACACCTAATATATAAAACAAATGCATAATATTATAAGCTGTTTATAACTGTAGTGTTGTACGATAAGAGTCTGCCAAACTGACCTTTTCAACATCTCGACAAGCCATAAGTGGTAGGCATTTTTCCATCTAGGATTTGAGTGCAGAAATTACACCCTGCCAAAGCCCAATCTGCATCGGTTGGTCTAAACAGCCACATCAAATCATCCCATACATCCAAGTGTTGTGGACATATAAAAAGTACGTACAAACGGCCCTTTTAGACTGAAAATAGTAGATATAAACTTCAACAGCTACTTGAAAAGCTTAAGATAAGATATAAAAGCTTAAAGGTTAGAAGTACTTGTATGCTAGAGAAAATCAATTCAAACAATACCTTTGTCACAATTATCAATTTCCGGTCATTTCTCAAATTTACTATTTATCTCGGGAATTTACTATCCATCGGTTACTATTCATCATTTTATTATTCATCGTTTTTTAAGTCGGTTTGAGACTTTGAAAGGTTATTTCAAAATTTCACTATTCATAAAACACTATTCATTCCCGGAGAAAAATCACTATTCATGATTCACTATTCATCATTTTTCGTAAACTAGGTTTACGAGTATCAAATTTGTGTAACCGTGATGGTTTAGCTGCGTATTCATTAAAAATAATTAAGGACATTTCATATAGACTAGATTTAGTCTACATATCATCAGTATTATCATCATCATATTAGTTCATGCATGGGTTTGCATTTTTCATGTACGTATATTTTCCTATTAAATAAACGCTATCGCATAATCATTTATTTTGAATAATTGATCCGACACTTCCAAAATTATCCTATGGTGTGTTTGGTAAAGTAGTATGAGTCAGGAGCAGGAGTCGACAAACCACCACAACAGCTTCTTAAAGAAGCATTGGAAAATGAGCATTCCTAAAAATAGCAAAGCTCACCGCCTTTGCCAAACGAACAATAAAATCAAAAGCTCATTGCTCACCGCCATCGCCCAAAGCTCCGCTAAACATAGCCTAATATATTTTTATACTCATTTTAAGACTATAAAATTATATTATTAGTTTACCCGATGTTTTGAATTTATTTTGTATATATATATATATATATATATATATATATATATATATATATATATATATATATATTTACGACGGTTTTCAAAATTCAACTAGATAATTATTTATTCACTCAATTCTTGTGAGAAATGTATTTTATAAATTCTATGACTACGATATATTTTATTTTGTTCCGTTAAAATCTATTTCTAGCTAACGCTACACTAAATACCTATTTACATTTACAAACTACACATTATACCCAACAAATAATACATTTACATAACAAAATTACCCAAACCCTCCCCATGTAACCCCATAACCGGCCACATCCCCCCTCCATGACTCACCAAGTTTACAAAATATCCTAACTAAATGTACACCTATTCAAAATACTAGATATTTACTTAATACTTTCATATAACTAGATATTATCTAAAACAAACACATACATCACACATTAAAAGGTGAAACAAGAAAGAAACCCTCTCATCCCTCCTCCATTATTCGTCCAAGCAAGAACCAAGAAGAAAACATAAGAGATTTTCAAGATCAAGAGCTTATATTAACACTAGATTACTTCTATTTAGGTTTTGAAATAAAAACCTAGAGTATTTAGGAAAACCTTGTTCCATAAACCTCATCATCATATTAGTAAGCATTTCATGATCTTTTCTAATCTTTCATAATCTTTCTTGAGTTATTTTATCATTTTAGTAAGAAAACATGCAAGTTTCATGTGTATCCATACCACTTTTTATTGTTTTTAGTACTTATAATTAGTATATATCATCCTATAATTAATCCCTTGAAACATATCATTTTTGATGATGTTTAGGAACCCATGACACCCTAAGAAGGTGTATGGTAGGTTTAGAATAGATTTGGTGTTGATTTGAAGCGGTTAGAATAAGTATTATACAAGAGAAATCATTTTCGACAACCTAAAAATGAGGTCTGATCATCTTTGTAAAATCTGGAAAATTTGACAGGTTATAAATTATTTTGGGTTATATTTCCAGAAAATAGACTTTAAAACGAAACCGTGGTCGCTTGAACGGGTTAAAACGGATTTATAACGAAGGTGATACGCTATTTTCAAGTTTAGCGGCAAAAACTATATTTTCAGAAAAATGCAAGCTGTCAAGAGTTGTTTAAAGGGCTAAAATGAGTTTTAAGCGTTATCCAAATGAGTCAATTTGTCAAAAATATTCAAGTATACTTTAACACGAAGCTAAGGATATATAAAACGTAGAAAACGGACTTATAACGACTAAATTACACGCGTTTAAATAAGGATATCGTAACTATTAATAATAACACATGTATATTTTCTATTAGTCAAAATGGTTGTCGCTAGTGACCGTGTTTGGAGTCATTTTTCATATCGATAGAATAGTTTTGAGAAAACGATGTCTTCTAGTAAAAGTAAGTTCGCCTATTCTATTTTCCAAAATGGTTAACCGTTTGTCAAACGAAGGTATAACGAATAATTTACGATCACTCAAAAATTAGTCATTTCATGAATTGTCGAAGTGTATTATTTTGCGACGAAAAACTATAACTTCATAATAAATCACTAAATGACTATCGTAGGATATCATTTCAACGTAAGAACTTATAAAGTAATTTATAACTTGTTAAGACATTATAAACTTATTTTTCGACGATAAACTTTATTTTCAAAATGCACAAGTGGTATGGATATCATATGAGTTGCATGCATAACATAACATCATGACTTGTATTAGAATCATATCATCATTAATAGGTCGCGGTTAGATATTTGCGCCTCATTTCAGTGTATCCACTTTTGCCATCACATTATTGTACCAAGTGAGTTTCGTAGCCCCTACTTTTGTATGTTTTGAACTATTTTGGGGGAGATACATGCTTAACTATTTTTCACAAGTACTTTAGATTTTTAAGGATAACTTCTATCATGATCACCATCGTTTCAAAACCGAATGTTGTACTATATCAATTATTCTTGTTTGCGTGCTATAGTTCTACGTCGAATAATGTGCTATATCAGTTGACTACTGATACATTGAGTCATGTACTATTGATTATGTGCTATGGTTCTACGTCGAGTTAGGCACTATTGAGAATTCATTTGACATCATGTGCTTGAACATAAACTATACACATTTTGGCAGTGGGTTGTAAACACAAAAGTTGCAAGTTTTGTATGGGCGGAACTTGGAACTGAGTGGATTTGCAATGCCTTTGTTGCATGAACGTTCTTTAAAGGTTTTTCATTACAACACAAACTCTATGAACTCACTCAACCATTGTGTAGACACTTTTAGCATGTTTTATCTCGTATCTAAGGCATTCGCTCATGGCATGCATGTGGACTTATCATAGAGTCGCGGTGTCGACGCTGCCTCACATATATTTTATGCACTTAACTATCGCTTGATTGTACAAACTCATTTTGGTACATTGGCAATCTGGGACCTATGTTTTGCAAACTCGATTATTTTACTTAATCAAACGATATTTTCAAACGACACTTTAGGTCGCTCGATATAATCAGAACTTTGATGTTATGATGATCATCCCCTGTATTCCATTCACGCAAAACATGTAATTGGGGTGTGACAACCTTAAAATATCATAGAAAAGTAGTCCTAGCAAGCAATAGTTGCTCCATTTGCAAATCAATGTCTCACATTCAGAACACCATTCCTCCTAAATATATCTAGAGTATAAAATAAGATATAATAATTTAGATACAATAATCAATACCGAGCCTGATTCACATGTTTTTTAGCAGAACATAATTGCATCAAATTAAGAAATTTAGAAAACCTGAATTTCGATTTAGGGGTGATAACCCTAATTTTGACTTTCATCAAGGGAACAACCACAAATGCAAATTTAACTAAAATTACATATTAAATCGAAGATAAAACACATTAAGTAAATAATAATAAAAGATTGTGTTTGGATACGGGCAATTTTGAGAGGATTCATTTTTGACACTTAAGTAGATAATAAAAAGATTTCTTTAGGTGATTTGAATTACCCAGAATAAGAACAGCCACCGCACGTTAAAGGTTCAATTGTGTGGTGGTGCCACCGATGGTGGTGGCGTGTGTGGTGGTACCGCCAGATGGTGGTGGCGTCGGGTTGTTGGGTGGTTGTGGTGGTGTTAGTTGTGATGGTTTATGCGGAGGACAAGAGGTGTGTGAGTATGTGTTTTGTGTGGGCATTTGATTTTTTTTTTTTTTTAAATGTAAAATGACCAAAGTATCCTCGTGTATAAATACAACTTGCCAAAAAATATAAAGATGCCCAAAAAATAATACAAGTTGCCCAAAAAACAATACCTTACAATACATGACATATACTTTCAAAATACGATTGTGTCATAAGTTGTCACCACGCAAATGCCACCGGTCGGGTCCAAGAAAATCGGTGGGTAACCGGGTCTAGTTTCAAATTAAAAAAAGGCGTGGTACGAAAAATGATAAGACTCAAGGCGCCTGGTCTATTTGAGTCATTTTCCCTAAAAAGTGTTGTCAATAAAAGTAAAAAAGTGTCAATAAAAATATACAAAAAGTGTCACTTAGATTTTCATGTGCTTCTCTTGCACTTAAAAAGTGTAGTTATAAGTCAAGTACGTAAAAGTATATTTGTAGTGAAAAAAAAATGCGAGGATACATATTTTTGCCTTTTAAGTTACATTTTATTCATAAAGAAGTGTCACTAAATCTTAAAATTTTAAGCTTTTACCTACAATTTTTAAAAAGTATCACTAAAAGTTTAGATTTAGTGACATTTTATGTCTATTTTCTTGTAGTTCATGGGCTCCATGATCCCGAGGCCCGAGCCCAAACCTTTTCTCTCGATGTTTAAATGTTTAATGACTAGATGTCCTATTTAAGCACAGTTACTAAAATACCCTCTAAGTCAAAAATTTAAATGTTTGCTTTTCACCCACAAAACAAATTAAACACTACTTTTATGTTTTTTTTTTTTTTTTTTTTTTTACTTTCTTTTTTCATCCTTCTAAAATTGTGGTTCCTTAGATTATGTTTATTGGTGAGGCTCACCAATCGGTTGAAGTACAAAATCAAATAAATACTCGATATAATATCAAGTTTGTACAAAGTAGGAAAAAAATGCTACAATCTGGTCACCAACCTGGTCACTTGGTGACTTTCATTTTTCTAACCCAATCTGCCACATGTCATGATATAAATGGCTATACATATTTTCTTTGTAATTAAATTAAATATAAAAGAAGTAATATTATATGTTAGGTTGGGTTGTTGATAAATGATGAAAAAGTTGAGATTGGTTGTATGTATTGGTTGTATAAGTGGAGGAATAAGAAAATAATATTTTAATAAAAGATTGGGTTGTGATAGATTGTTTATAAAGATAGTCTTATACTAACCAAAAATAATATTATATGTTTGCAATATATTTAATAATAAAAATTCTCTAAAATTATACATAAACTCTATCATCGTCTACAAAAGACACACACACAAAATAGACGCAACCGAATTTTATCGAAAATATACACCATTATCGCTATGCACGGGTAGTCATCTAGTACATATTAATGTATAGTAATCTAATTATATTCTTGGTTTTTGCTTTTCTTAAAAAAAGAATATTGTTTAGTTATCACACTTTTATCATTTCTATCTCCAATCTTATATATATATATATATATATATATATATATATATATATATATATATATATATATTGCAATTATTTTTCGATATAAGATCATTTGAGCGACAAAGATTATTTATATACCAAGGATCAATCTCCACCATCCATTTTATTTGATCTAATGGATGAGATTAATCTCAACAATTTAAAAACCCACTTTCATCATTTTTTTCAAATGTTAATATCTTTCAAACCGTTAATCGTTGTTTAAAAAAATATATCATTATGACGAGATTTAATTATCTTTCATACATAGGCACTTTGATATACTTTCGACAAAATTTTTTTCGTATTTTCACGCTTTTTAAAGTTTTTCGCTTTTACGCTACTAAAATTTGCATTAAAAATCGGGCAAATCGCATAAAAAGGTATTTTCTTATGCCCAATTTCAATTAAAGGTACTATTCTTTTTTTTCTCAATTTAAGGTACCGACTTTTTTTTGGGCCGATTTAGGTTTTTTCTAACTTTCGTTAACTATTTCGTTAGTAAATTACATGTTTGGTCCTTGAGTTTGTATAGGCATTACATGTTTGGTCCTTCATCCGCTTTTGCAAATTTTCAAAAAAAATCGAAATAAAAAATTTTCAAAAAATTTTTCAAATATTTTTTTCCAAATTTTTTCAAAACAATTTTTCAAATATTTTTTTCCAAATTTTTTCAAAAAACTTTTCGAATATTTTAATCAAAAAATTTCAAATATTTTTTTCCAAATTTTTTCAAAAACTTTTTCAAATATTTTTTTCCAAATATTTTTCGAATTTTTTTTCAAAAAATTTCGAAATATTTTTTCCAAATATTTTTCGCAAAACGGACGAAAATATTTTGAATTTTTTTGAATATTACTAAAAGTTTTTTGAAAAACTTTGGAAAAAAATATTTCAAAATTGTTTTTGAAAAATTTGGAAAAAATATTTCAAAATTTTTTTGAAATTTTTTTTTCAATTTTTTTGAAAATTTGCAAAACGGATCAAGGACCAAACATGTATGCCTATACAAACTCAAGGACCAAACATGTAATTTACTAACGAAATAGTTAACTAAGTTAGAAAAACCTAAATCGGCCAAAAAAAAAAGTCGGCACCTTAAATTGAGAAAAAAAGAATAGACCTTTAATTGAAATTGACATAAGATGAGTACTTTTTATGCGATTTGTTTAAAAATCATATATGATAAACACTAATTTGAATATCACATGTGATATTAGTGTAATATCATATATGATATGTAATATCACTTGTGATATTAGTGTAATATCACATATGATATTACATATCATATATGATTTAACACTAATATCACATGCAGATTCAATTTAGTGTTTTATCATATATGATTTTTTCATGCAAATTTCAAGAATAAAAAAAAAAAAAAAAAAAAAAAAAAGTGAAAAACGAATTTTTTTCTTTTTTCGAAAGATATCAAAGTCATCCGCCTATGAAAGATAATTAAACGCTCGTCGCGACGGTGTAAATATTTTCACTTAACGATTAACGGTTTAAGAAATATTTAAATTATAAAAATAGGTGAAATAATAAACGCTTAATCTCACCATCGATTTCTTTTAAATGAATGACGGAGATGAGTCCCGTGAGAAAAGTTTGTTCTCCTCATTATTTTTCTACAATATTTTCATAGCATTTTTTACGTTGATTTAAGGGTCATAGCAGAAATAGTCAGATGATTACCTGGAGGAAGAAAAGATCATAAAGAATTATTCGTTACTGCTATTTTACTAAATACCATGTTAGTCAAAATACCGGCATTGTTGATCGGATAATTGACCTAAATTAAAGGAAACCTAGCAAATCAAACCTAAAATGAATATTTCAACTTACGGTCCTTTAAACATATGCATGCACACACCATTTCATGGGCGGTGGGAACATGATCAACAAAGAAGGTGATGAATCTAAGGAGCTTTTTCCTTCTGAAAAAACCGTTGTTGTCAACGATGACAAATTATTAGAAACTTTTAAGCCAGCGCCACTTCTCTCGTCTTGCAATGACATGATACGTCCACTTAGTGACGCTGTTCACACTCTTCTTTGTATGAATGTCATCAAAGAAGGTATCACTCTCCCAACAATTGTTGTCATTGGTGATAAATCATCTGGAAAGACTAGTGTTATCGAGTCACTCACAGGAATTAGTTTGCCCCGTGGAGTTTGCACTCGGGTTCCTTTAATAATCAGGCTTCAACGCCATTATGATTATAGTTCTGTTTCACAACGCCGTTTGGAGTATAAAGGGAAGTCTATTCCAGTTGATGAAGACAAGATTCCAGAAGAGATTTCTCGTGCAACAGATCAAATTGCGGGAAATGGCAACGATGTATCCGATGTTTCATTGACTTTGGTTGTGACGAATAGCCGTGTCCCTGAACTCAGCATTGTTGAAATTCCTGGAATTCCAGTTTATGAATCCGGAAAGGCTTACAAAACGATCGTAGGTAAAGATATGTAATTACTTGCCTCATTGATCATTTATTATGAATTATTCATTGCATTACCTTAGGCCTTTGGCCTCATTGATTCTACTATTGTCTACATATCGAGGCATTAAACTCGGATTGAAATGCATATTAGTTCGATCTTCTAATCTTTCGGAAGATATAACAGGATTGAGTGATTGATACAAATTTTGTTCTCTTGTAGGTATCACTGAGAAGTACATAAAGTCGGAAGAAAGCCTCATTCTTAATGTTATGTCAGCAACGAGGGATTTCCTAACCTGTGAGTCAATCAAAATGTCAAATAAATATGACAAAACAGGTGAAAGGACACTTCATGTCTTTACAAATTCTGATGAAGCATCGGAAGATATGGTGGCGATCGTAACAAACACAGGACCTGACTATGTGTGTGTAAGGAACAATTTCAAAGATGAGACGCATAAAGAAGCTCAAACCAAAGAAGCCAATCTTTTTAAAACTCACCAGCTGTTTTCAAACTTAGACAAATCCATATTGGGTATCCATGCTCTTGCTCAGAAACTTGTTCTGATGCAATTAACCAACATTTCAGAATGCTTGCATGAGACTGTTAAGAAGATCAATGAAGACCTCAAGATGTGTGTTGTCAAGCAGAACCAATCACAGCAGCCTTTCACAACTATTTCGGAAGCAATGCCTGCTATTTTCGAAATTATAAAAGCTTCTCGGAAGTCTCTTTACAAAATAGTCGTGTCGTGTGAGTATGATGATTATCAAGATGACACCCAAATGCACTACCACACTCATTTAGTTGAAATGCTGAATGACTTTTCGAAACGGCTTAAAAGCAATCACTTGAATGGGAATGAAAATTTTCTTGCTGATGAGATTGAACTACTTGAAAAGACTCCATGTCCAGAACAAGTTTTTAGCCTTCTTCTGCAAAGAAAGATTGACAAAATCTATAGAATAACGGACTCGTTTGTATCAAAAGTCTGGGATTACATAGAATCAGTAATTCTTAGGGTGTTGGTTTTGCATGCTCAAAACTACCCACAACTCATTCAATCGGTTAAAAAAGCAGCCAAGAGTGTTATTGCAAATACAAAGGAACTCTTTAAGGAAAAAGTGCTCAAGTTTATTGAAATGAAGAAAATGGAAGGTTATACATTTGATCCTCGAGTCATCTCTTCATTGAATACGCTGAAGGAGAGACATGATCGTTTCTTTGAAGCTATGCGGTCTTATGATCAAACAACAGAACTTCTTAATGTAAAAGTACTTGTTGGTCATTTGAAGTCTTATCCCAAGAGTGTTGTAAGTGAAGCTTTTGATATTAAGGTGAGGATGGTAGCTTTGTTGGAGATGGTGCTTCACATGTTCACTGGTTTTGTGGAATCGCATCTTCAGTTAATGCTTCATGGGATGGTGGAACATGAAATGGAGCTCGAGTTGGTGAATGAGCTCAGAAGCGATGGCGGAAATAGATACAAGCCACTGCCGTTGATGACTACAAAGAGATGGAAGTTGAAGAGCAGAATCCCGTTGCTTGAGAAGTTTAAGAAAGTTGTCCAAGAGGCAATGGATGAGATTTCAATTCATGGTTATTAGTGTTCAATTTACTTAAGAGTAAAACAAGCATGGTTAGATCAGTTGGAAAAACTCATCTCCTTTGGAGACAGAGGCGAGGGTTCGATCCTCACTCTCTGTATAAATGGCCGGAGGTCCTCTGAAAGCAGCCCCTCTACCTTCGGGTAGGGGTAAGACTGTCTACATCTTACCTCCTCCATACCCCATGGAAGATGAGATTTGGTACCATTGAATTTAGTTAAGAGTAAGGTATCGAATAAACATCATTATTTGTTTGTGTTTTCGTTCTTTGTTTCAAATGTGCTATTTTTTCTCTTAATACATCTATTATTACGGATTACTGCAAAAACCTTCTAGTCGTAGGCCAAATCTGATGCAGGATGGTTTTACATGCCGCCACACATGTCATACAAAATGAAACTGAAAAGCTAATAATTACATCTTACATAGTCACAGATACCGCTAAACTGATCGAAGACTGTTGGTAAGGAGATGTGAGGGATTATTGGTTTGATTTTTCAAGACTTAAAATTATTATTACTTTTTCTTATATCATTATTGTTATTATTCCCTCCGTCATAATTTATTTGTCCAGTTTTGACTTTTTAAAGTTTTTTTTTTCAACTTCGATCTTAACTATTTATTTATTTATTTATTTATTTATTATTATTTTTGGTTATATAATACTTAATGCAAAATATATGAATAGATTGAGTTTTAAATATATTTTCATTGGTGTAATTTCATCAAGTATTATATAGCACAAACAAAAATATTTAAGATTAAAGTTAAAAAAGAAAGACTTCAAAAAATCAAAACAGACAAATAAATTGGAACAGATGGAGTATTAGTTTTAACTAGCGGGTTAACCCGCGTTGTTCTGACGAGAGTCGTTGCCTCGATCATTTTATTCACGGGAATGAATTTGCTAAATTTTTTTTTTTTTTTTTTTTTTTTTTTGACCGCTCATGCGGGATCGTTTCATGCACGTGCATCGCTCATCCCCAATGAGTTTTAGTATATATATATAATTGGTTAGTAATATTCGTGATAACTAGCATTATGAAACTATATTAAGTATACCTTGATCGTTTAGCCAACTAATTACCGTTATTGAATCACTTTTCCAAAAATTGTTGTCATTGGTGATAATTCATCAGGAAAGACAAGTATTATTGAGTCACTCACTGGTATTAGCTTGCCTCGTGGAGTTTGCACTCGGGTACCTTTGATTATAGGCTGCGACACCATCCTGATCCTAGATATATTTCGCAACTCCATTTGGAGTATAATGGGAAGTCTTTTCCAATCAATGAAGATTGGATATCAGAAAGATTAATCTTGCAACAGGTCAAAGCGCGGGTGTTGGCAAGGCTGTACCATATGGGTCACTGACGTTGGTAATGAAGAAGAATAATATTCCTGATCTCACCATTGTTGATTTGCTTGATCTTCCGGTTCATATGATCAATCGGACTGCATTTACAAGACAATCTATGGTAAAACTTTATAATTACTTATTTACACATTTACCTACGTCTTGAACACCCTATTGCCGATTGTTACTTGCATAGTTGCTATCAAATGACTAGGTTAGTTGACCAAGCCTAATTGTGAGCTTGAGTCCATTAGGTTTATGGTAATACACATGTAATCCTTTCTATGTAATCACACAAAAACATAATCTATAATTTGCTATTTAACATACGTTCATGCCTTTTGTAAAATCAAGATAGCCAAGATCCACCAACAAAATTTGCTATCCTCTCATCATCTACTAGCCGGTAATCCGAAAGGATCCCTAATTCCGCCAAGATCTCTTCGTTAGTTGGGGGAACAATCTGCTAGAATCGCGCTTTTTTTTTTTTTTTTTTTTTTTTTTTTTTTTTTTTTAATTAGGATTTGTTTTTCAGATGCATAAACCCCGCCACACAAAACTTTAGGAGTAAAAATTCACCAAATATGTTAAGTTGCCATCAATCAACCATATTTTTTTCTTCCTTATTAAATTGTTTTCATTGTCGAAAATCATTGTTTATGGTTACTTATTCAGCTACATGTTACATATAATCATCTTATGTAATCACACAAAAACATAATCTATAATATATCTCTTTGCTATTTAACATGGTATCCAAGCAATAGGCAAGATCCACCAACAAAATTTGCTATCCCCCGTCATAGTCTACTAGCCGGTAATCCGGAGGGATCCCGGTTGTTATTGTTTAATTAGGATTTAGTTTTTCGTATGCATAAACCCTATCACACAAAATCCTAGGAGTCAAAAATTCAACAAATATGTTAAGTTGCCATCAATCAACAATATTTTTTTCTTCCTCATTAAATTGTTTTCGTTGTCAAAGATCATTTGTACTGACAACAAAATTTGACCACCAAATTGTTGCTCCCTCTCAAAGGCAAAGCAAGCCATGACGGTAAAAAATAGCAAACATCATAAAAAGGAGGATACGCGAAATAGTATACAATTACGTCGCTAAATACAAGTCCATCTCTGTGCAAATGAACAGCAAAGAGAAGAAGAAAAATAAGAGAAGAAGAAGCGGCTTTCGACATTCGTTTTAGTTTGTATGTGCGGATGCCTCCCGTACAAACTGCATGGGAGTATTAGATGACTAGTTTAGTAGACCAAACCTAATTGTGAGCTTGGGTCCATTAGATTAAGGGTTATGGTTGCTTATTCAATAAGCTACATGTTTATTATAAATACACATATAATCTTCTTATGTCATCACACACACACACATAATCTATAATTTATCTCTTTGCTATTTAACAGTTGCATTACTGCCTAAGAAATACACTTATAAATGCTTCATAGACGAATAGAGTTAGCAATTAACCAACCCGATCGTGTTCACTGACATTTCTTGCGAAAGTATAACACCCAATACTTTGAACATGTTTTTGATATGACAAAATTAGAGAAAATGTGGTTCGTTTCTTCAAATTCCTAGTTACACTTATTTGTGCCAAATAGATATATATTATATATAGTTATTCTTCTTTTCCTTTTGTCTGAAGGAATTGATCGAAAACCACCCGAGCCACCTTTACATAAATGTATCATGGTATATTATTTTTGGGCTAATTTCAGTCTAATAATCTTCGATTACGATTTTAATATAAAATACCTCAAGTATAAATGAAGTCCGTGAATGTAAGAACATTTAGGAAGTTATCTTCAGAGACTAAAGAAAGTCTCACAACTTTCTGAGGTGGAACTCGGTAAGTGAAGTCTGAACTTAAAACAAAACGTTGTAGTTAGTGAGTGATAGCAATAACTCACTGAATCCCCTTGATCTCCTCAACAATTAAAGGAATTAGATATATAAGAATATGAAAGTGGTTAAAAGACGAGGCTGGAACTTTCTTGAAAAGGTAAGTGAAATGTACTTATCAAATAAAGTCAAAGATGTATAAGAGTATGTAGCAAAGGGCAAATAGTTGTCAACACCATTTTATTAAAATGAGATTAGACACATTCGATGAATAGAAGATAACGAAAGCAGTAGGGTAGCATAGCAGTGTACCTTACTAGTTAGATGCTTGACACGTCGCTATTAACCCACGGGTATCTATCTCGAATTTGCCTATATAAGAGAATATTGCAAAAGAGTAAATATCGTCTCGTACGATCAATGTGCATGATACACATTTACAAGAGTATTTACTCTTCCTAAGAACTAAGTCCCCATTCCTGCAAGAAACTTTGAGTTGCAAATTTGATCCTAAAAGTAAACTAAAATTACTAACATACCTTAGTCTTTTTCTATATCTATTTTAACATAACTTTTTCTTTTCTTAAATGAATGTTTTCCCCATAAGTCATAAATACGCACAACCTACCTCATCTTCAACATCTCATTCTTTCACTCCCTAGCCACTACACCTTCTCCCCCACCTTCAATAATAAATCTAAATAGAAAAATCCTCATTTTAAACTCCATATACAACCCTCGATCAACACATGCAATGAAGAAGTAGCAGACGACGGTGCATCCACCGCGGTACCAGAATTGATATACCAGGAATTTATGTAACTATGACGTAAAACAGGTTAGGATCATCCCTAGGATCCTTCTCAAGTTTTAAAATGAGTGGAAGTGCTATACCAGGATTTTGAGTAACTATGACTTGGTTAACAACACGCATAACATAAGTGTTATAATCTCCCAAAACGACAATTCGGATACAAGAGTTGTTGCTCTACAGATTTCATATATTGAAGTTTAGATATGAATTTAAATGGCTTTTCAAATTGTGAATTCACTTGTTTGATGAGAGGTGGTTTTTCTTTGATGTGATGTGGAGTTTCTTTGACACGAGGTTGATCGTCTTTGGTTGTTGTTTAAGGTTCTTGATTTGTTATTGTGCGAACAAAAGGAAAAGTGGAGTTTTGAACAACACATTTTATTTGTGTGGAGAGAATGAGACTAAGATTTGAGTAGATCATCAATTGGTGAGTTTATAAGACAAGAACCCTTTTTGTTTTGATCGTACACATCATATATTTTATATCAGAGTAAACTATAAAAATTATCCATGTAGCTAAGCCATATTGTAGGTTCTCTGTTAGGAATTAGAAATTCTGTATTAAAGAGTCGGTCACCTCAAGTATATGTAATCATTAGAAAGCTCGTAGTCGTAGTTATTTTAAGTTAAGTAGTATTTAGTTAAGTAACACCGTGGAGGACTGACGGTCTTTACCCATCGTATGCCCGATCCATGCCCGATGTGTGGCGCTTTATGTAAGACTATAAATACTCTCTACCTCCCAAGGTAGAGTTAGAGCTCATAATAAGAATTTTCTTTTCTCTCACTAAAGTTCCCTAAACCTCTAACTTTCTCTCTAGAATTCCACCTATTCGCCACCTTGTTGTTATGGTTTGATGTGTATGTGAAAACTAATATCTTACAATTGGTATCAAGAGCCATGGATAGATCATATCTTGCACATCTTTGGATTTCTAGTGGTTTTAGGTGGTTTTGAGTTTGAAAAGTTTAGTGGTTTGTGCATCATTTGGTTGATTTCTTATGTTAAAGTTTGGTTTTGTTAGTACTTTTATGTTTAGAATCTTCACAAGTGTTTAGGTTTTCATTTGGTAAGCTTGAATCATCTTGGTTGGGTTGTTTTTGGAGTGATAAGTGATGTTTATGTGGTTTCTCTTGCTAGCGACTTGACATTCGGACTTATTTCTTCGTAGCGACTTGCTTCACAATTTTGTAGCGAGTTACAGTCTTGGAGCTAGCGACTTAGACCTAGTGATTTACAGTACAAGTAGTGGACTCTCCACTACGGGTAGCGACTTGGTGGTAGCGACTTGGTCCAGAGCGAGTTGCTCTTTAGCGACTTGAATCTTTAGCGACTGAGTAGCTAATTGTCGCCAAAATTTTGCTAGCGACTTGAGGCTTAGCGAGTTACTACTTAGCGACTTGCATTTGTCTAGCGACTTGGGACTTTAGCGACTGGGGTGTAGCTAATTAGGTGTTAGAGACTTGGTGCATTTTCTTCAGCGACTTGGGTGATTGTTTACGGTTTTCTCTTGATTTAGTAAAACTCGTGAAAGAATCTATTTCCGGTTGAATCATAGAGTTATAAAATCCCGCTTAACTGTTAACATGTCTACCAACGCTCCTACTATCATCTCCACTTTTGCCGAGGATGTTCAAGCAACTGGCTCGATACTCGCCCATCCATGCTTGACAGAATCGACTACGATTCTTGGGCTCAACGAATCGATTGTATCGCCTTGAAAGAAAAATGGTGTCAACATTCTCAAATCCATTGATGAAGGACCGTATCGAGTTGAGACGACCAGAGATATACTTGACACTAATGAAGATGGAACTCCTATTTACGGAATGGATGGACCTAAAATGTATGATGAGCTTGATGATAAGGAGAAAAGAGATTCGATGCGATATCGTGGCTTCTAACATTTTCTTCAAGGTCTTCTTAAAGACATCTACAAGTCGATCAATCACAACACCGATGCAAAGGCGTATGGGATAATGTCAAGATGCTTCTCTCGTGTTCGTAATTAACTATGGAAGACAGAGAATCACAACTCTATGACGAATTTGAACACTTCAAGATGAAGCCGATGAGAGTTTCTATGAGTACTATGTGAGATTTCATAAGTTGGTGAATGACATGAGGAACATCGAATGACTATGCCCAACATTCGCTTGAACTCAAAATTTGTGAACAACATGAACCCGAATGGCACAAGTTTGTCACCTCCGTGAAGCTCACTAAAGGATTGAAGAATACAAACTATGAGCAACTCTATGCCTTCCTCCTTCGTAATGAGAGACATGCTATGTTTGAAAAATTGGTTCTCAATCGCCTCAAAACCAACTGTGGAGAGACAAGTTCGCCTAATGACTCAACCGCCTTCTACTCAAACATCGGAATCACAACCAAAGCTTCACAAGTCATACCCTTGGGTAATGGTAATCACAAACTCATTCCCGATCCTATGTTCAAACAAGCTAATGTCGATGCACACGCTGGTAACTTCATTAATCAACTAGCTCTTCCGATTAGTCAAAACATGAATTCTCTCCCACAAACCAACAACAACCTCGTAACAACATCTAACTCACACAATCAAGCTATCAAAAAGATGGAAGGATCGTGCAACCAGCTCAGAAAGACAAGATGATCGGGAAGAGGTGGTGCCGGTAGAGGTTATGTTGGTAACCGTAATCGAGGAAGGAATGGTAGCCAAGGTCAAGCTAAGCCGATCAAATGTTATAACTGTGGTGGTGAGGGACACATTGCAAGAAACCGCACATCTCCAAAGCGCCCATGAATCGCCGACACGTCAGAGATAAGATGTCGCTTGTACAAGCTCGGGACAATGGTGCCGCTTTGGATGAAGAGGAATTGTTGTTTCTAGCCGAGGCAATGCCAAGACCTATGATGCGATGTGGATGAGCAATTTATTCAGAGATAGGTCACAATCATCGAATGCCTTTCAAGTCGCCGATTGTGATGCATACTACTGATGTGGATGATGGACCCACGACACACACAATTTTTATGGCTAGCATTTCTCCAATGGTTTCTCCCAAGGTCTCTTCTTCACCACAAGTCGCCCATCCAAAGACAAACTCATCTCGAGGTATTAAAACTATACGATGATGTCGATGTGCAATGATGCATGACAAAGTACAATCAATCGAAACTATTGAATCAAATGTTGAAAATATGGGTAATATCGATATTGTCCCATATGATCAATACGTGAAACAAAGTGAAAGTGAAGTTGTACCAAGTGATGCATCTTCCGCATCAACAATGACTATGTTTTGATGAATACACCGCATGCGCCTCGATGATTCCGTAATTTCAACTAAATGCCTATAAAGAACGTGTTGCTATTTATGAACAACGTGCAAAATTTGAGTTGACCACTCGTGAGCGGTGAAATGGATGACCAAGTGCGTATAGTCATTAGAAAAATTAATTTTAGAGAAGAAGTATTGAAACAAGAATTAAATTCCTTACAAGAAAAGCTTTCTAAACCGCTAAGCAAAAACAAGAACTTCAAGAAAACGTGAAAGTGCTTAAGCAAGAATATAATGCAAAGGAATCAAAACTCTTGAAAGATTTTTCTAATCAAAACTTTGAAAACAAACTTGAAAACAAGTTGTACATACAAGAGAACACCATTCGATCGCTTCACATGATCACTAAGCATAGGGTCTTAAGCGATAAGCATAGCATTCCCTTGTTAAGGAACCAAATCCAGAGGTCATTAAAAGGGCTAGAAATGCTCATAAGGTTCTTTATGATGGCAATGAAATCCTTAAACCTAGACAGAAACCTAGTTGCGTTGAGTGCACCGAGGAAGATAAGAAATCGATGAAGTCACTAGGAAAAGATGAACAAAAATTAGATGATCCTAAATGCAAAGAGAAAAAATAATTATCATTCCCCATGACTACAAGAAGGAAAACTGGATTTCCTTGAACATGTTTAAGCCTCGACTTTGTTGACTCCGAACAAGTTTTCGAAAATGGATTTAGATAAGCGTAAAGTCGAAAATATTGTTGAAACAAACCCTCCCTATGGAAAATGCCTAGAGCGACTGTGTATCCTCCTAATACACCAATGCATCTTGTTCCTAGAACAATTGCCACTAAAAGCAAGACCTTAATTAGCCAATATGTTATATTTCAACTATTTGTTGATTTTGAGAAAACTTTCAAGAAAAGGATTACACCCATCGGTATAACGGAAGGAGAAAGGGTTTTGAGCAAATGAAAGAATGTTATTTAATCAAGTCATGCCTTTCTTTAAACTTCTAAAAGATCACTTTGAGAGTCTTAAAAGGGATAGAAACCGATATCAAGGGAATGGAAAAGGAATTTGATGCAATGATAGTCAAGTTAGTAACTATGAGCGACACTAAAATATAATGAGATTGAGAGGAAGAACTTGCATACATTAAATGAGACTCTTATTACCGAATGTGTCGCTCAAGATATTTTTTCAACGCTTCAAATTGCTCTATTAATGCTTCCAAATTTCATGAACTATCTGTTGTCTCGAAAGTCTCCCATGATCGTGTCATTGAGCTTGACAAAACTAATTCTAAACTAAACGAGAAAATTGAACCGGATGATCACGACAATTTGGTTAAACATTTTTCTAAACTAGAAGTTGAGCATTTTAATTTACAACTAAAATATCAACATCTTAAAGAAAATGTCAAAACTTCAAATATCAAGACATCCTCGATGCTCCGAGTTTGATGCGCTTTTTCAAATTAACAAACGTGATGAACAAATTCAAGCTCAAGGCAACACGATCGAAAGTTGAAAGCCCAAATCTCTCAATTAAAGGGTCAAACAAACAATATGACAGCTCCCAAATGCCTCCTCCTTTAGATTCTCGTAATTCTCAAACGTTTCATCTTCAAAACTTAGTAAATGCTTTACAAAAGGAAAACGAAAGTTTTCTAGAAGAAAATGAAAAGGTTAAACGTCATTTCAATGAGTTATTTGAATCAATAAAGGTCACTCAGAATAAAAATAACGAACAAATAGCTTCATTGCAAAAGGAAATTGAGAATCAA
Source organism: Chrysanthemum lavandulifolium (assembly GCA_022545495.1). Classification (NCBI taxonomy): domain Eukaryota; kingdom Viridiplantae; phylum Streptophyta; class Magnoliopsida; order Asterales; family Asteraceae; genus Chrysanthemum; species Chrysanthemum lavandulifolium. The sequence goes on along the minus strand of CM040244.1, from coordinate 63,124,265 downwards.
GAGTCGTAAAAGGGAAAATGCCAATGACCAATGGGAGAATGGTGTATCAAAGGTTCACTCTTGTAATAAATATGCTTTGTCTCGTGAAATATGTCCTCCTCATCTCGTGAACAACAAACTTGTCGCTCAAACATACTTCTCATCCCTTAAGGATTGCCTAGAATGTCTCATGCGAGATTGTTGAAGAGGATAAGTTAGAAACCTCATGATAATGCAATTGGACATGCATGCTTATATGCCAAACGATCTCAAGAAATCTTAGAATGCTTGATCACAATATGCCCAAAGTCATTAGGTGAGAGAGTTAATCCTTTGATTCCATGTTCGATACATATAGCCAAGTCTCGATATTCATTCGATGCCCAATGTCTTGAATATGAACCCTAGTGTACCTATAAGTATTTCGATTTCAGATCCGCTAATGCTATGAAAGAGAACTCAAGTGTGCCTTCTAGAGTACAAATCCCAAAGACTTCTAGCTTTAAGAAAGTGAACCTTAGTGTGCTCGCATGTAGTTCGGATCCCAAAGACATCTAAACAGTGATGCAAAGAGTTGTAAACCCACTAATGTTCCCATTCCTCTACAGGAGTAATCGGTGACATTAAAGGGAGCAGTCAAAGTCTCAAGACAATACAAGGAATGATAGGACCTCGCAAGCTAAGAATGTGCACCGGAAAAGAGTAGAAGAACAATCTAGGAACTTTAAGCTTGAATCGAATAAAACGAATCGTGTTGATTCTAGTATTAGCCATAGGCGCATCGTAATTAATTCAATTCGATACTATTTGCAAACCTTGTAATCGATGTCCGCTTGAATTCGCTTTCTAATCATGAATGTGGTGTTAATGTTTTGCCTAATGATGATAGTGGTCCGCTTAATGTTGCTTATGTTCATGCTAAAAGGCAAAACGAAAGAGAGTTAGAAAACAAAGGAAACACACGTGAAGAACATTTAGTAAGATAGGCTATTATTGGATACCGTTGGTCATAAGAATAATCGACAATGCCCACTAGAAAATGGATGCCTCACCGTAGAACTATTCCCATAAGAAGTGAGCACACCGTGAATGTGGCTAATACGACACTAGAACCGCATCTATTCACAATGAATCCAAAGGCCTTAGTTTCGATATGAATGCTCCTTTCTCCGATGCGGGTGTTCCAACCATTGTTACTAACCAAATGGAACCCATTCTTGCATGGGGATCCCAATTATCCAGCTTATCCATTCTTGTCTGTGTTCAACCGCAGATCGCTCAAATCGCTCGTGGTACCGGACTCAGTTGTTCCAAGCATATGACCGGAGACCGGTCGCGCTCATGAACTTCGTGAGCATATTCATCGGACCGTTAGATTCGGTAATGATCATTTTGGTGCAATCATGGGTTATGGAGATTACGTTGTTGGTGATAGTGTCATCTCTAGAGTATACTATGTGGAAGGTCCGGGTCATAATCATTCTCTGTTGGTCAATTATGTGATTCGATCTAGAAGTAGCCTTCGAAAACATACCGCTTTGTTAGAGATCTTAATGGTAAGGAACCGTTAAAAGGAACTCGTGGCTCAAATCTTTACACCATCTCTATCGATGACATGATGAGGTCATCTCCAATCGCTTGTTATCAAAGGCTTCTAAAACAAAGTCATGGTTATGGCATCGCTGCCTCAATCACCCGAACTTCGCACCATCAATGATCTTACCGTAAAGGACTTAGTTGTAGGTTTACCTAGACTCAAGTACGAAAAGGATCATCTTTGTTCAAGATGTCAATTGGGAAAAAGCAAGAAGTATGCCCATAAACCCAAACCTACTAACTCGTCACGTAAGTTCTTCATATGATTCATATGGATTTATGTGGACCAATGAGGTGTAGAATATCTTTGGGAAGAAATATGTGTTAGTTGTGGTTGATGATTACCTAGATTCACCGGGTAAGTTCTTAAGGACAAAGGATGAAACTCGATATCATCATCAAACTCATCAAACAAATTGCAGTTCGACTTAACAAAACCGCCGAATTATCGTAATGCATAATGGAACCGAGTTTGTCAACAAACAACTTAGTGAATTCTATGAAAGCGTAGGAATTAGCCATCAAAGAAGTGTTCCACGAACTCCTCAACAGTAACGGTGTAGTTGAAAGACGAAATCGAACTCTTGTTGAAGCCGCTAGAACAATGCCGATTTACTCAAAGGTTCCAATGTTTCTCCGGGTCAAGCAATTGCCACCGCATGCTACACACAAAATCGCTCCTCGATTCACACTGCTCATGGAAAACTCCATATGAACTTGTCCACAACAAAAACCTAATCTCTTTTCCTTCGTGTGTTTGGTGCATTGTGTTATCCAACTAATGAGGTCAAGACTTAGGCAAACTTAGGGCTAAAGTCGACATTGGAGTATTTGTAGGATATGCACCAAACAAAAGGGATACCGAATCTACAACAAAAGAACCCGAAATATCATGGAAACAATTCACGTTACGCTTGATGAGTCGACCGTCAAATGGCTCCTGGACACTCCAACTCAGACCCGCACTTCAAAACAGTCCCATTGGTTCATCCTTTGTTCCAAACTCCTCTCAAGAAACTCCATATGTACCTCCATCCAAGAAGATTTAAAGAAATTGTTTGATCCTATGTTTGATGAACTTTATGATCCATGTACTAATGAGGTGTTGATCCCACAACAGAGGTCGCTCATATTCCTTTGAATGAAGTCAATCCTACGCCTCAATATCTTTAAGTCAAGAAGCGTCACGAACCTTCCGTCTCATCAACAAATCATCATTCTTCAAATGTACATCATGGAACTGCTTCTAGCATCAATGATGAAGTTAATCCTTTGCTACTCCTCAAGATGCTCCATTCGAAACGATTTGCTCTCGAATCTTCTTCGTAACCATCTTCTTCAGAGACATCGACTCGCTACTTCATCCCTCAACAACTACCACATGAACACCTCGGAAAATGGACTCACGATCACCCACTAGACAACATCATTGGAAATCCTTCTCGTCCCGTATCAACACGGAAACAACTTGCAACCGATGCCTTATGGTGCTTCTTCAACTCCGTACTATCTAAGATCGAACCAAAAGATGTTAAAGCCGCCATGAATGAAGATAGTCGGTTCAATGCCATGCAAGATGAAATTCATGAGTTTGATCATCTTGATGTATGGGAGTTAGTACCGCCCAGATCGTATGCTATGATTATTGCTCTTAAATGGATCTTCAAAGTGAAACTTGATGAGCATGGTGATGTGTTGAAGAACAAGGCTAGATTAGTTGCTAAAGGATACCGTCAAGAGGAGGGTATTGACTTTGAAGAATCTTTTGCTCCAGCTTGCTCGAATCGAGGCAATCGTAATCTTCTTGGCTAATGCCGCTAGTAAGAACATGATAGTCTATCGATGGATGTGAAGACGGCATTTCGAACGGAGACCTTAAAGAAGTCGCTCACGCCGCCCAACTCAAGGATTTGTAAATCATGAGCATCCTACTCACGCTTATCGTTTGAAGAAGGCCCTTTACGGTTTAAAGCAAGCTCCAAGGGCATGGTATGATACATCACAAAGTTTCTTCTATCTCACGGATTTAGCAAAGGAGCGCTTGATCCCACATTGTTCACCGTGAAGTCGCAAACATTTAACTCATGTTCAAATTTATGTTGATGATATTATTTTTGCCTCGGCTGCACCTAATGGAATGTGATCGTTTTCTAATGAAATGAGTTCAAAATTTCAAATGTCAATGATGGGACAAATGTCATTTTCTTGGGATTACAAATTTCACAAAGTCCCGAGGCATTTTCATAAATCAATCTAAATATGCAATGAGATCTTAAAGAAATTTGGGTTTGATTCAAGTGACCTGTTGACACCCCCATGATTGATCGAACCAAACTAGATGAGGACCACTCGTGGATCATGATTGACCAAACGAAATATCGTAGTATGATTGGATCCCGATGTACCTCAACGCTAGTAGACCGTACATCTTGTTCATTGTTTGCATGTGTGCTAGATACCGTGCTAAGCCTACTAAAAAGCACCTTGAAGCGCTTAAACGGGTCTTCGGTATTCCAAGGAACCATCAATATGGGTCTTTGGTACCAAGGACACCGGTATGTCACTAACGGCCTATGCAGATGCCGATCATGCAGTTGTCAAGATACACGTCAAGCACGTCCGAGGTGCTCGGCTTTGGTGATAAGCTTGTGAGCTGGTCTTCAAAGAAGAAAATGAGTACTTCTATTTCCTCTACTGAGGTCGAATACATAGCCATGTCATCCTGTTGTGCTCAAATCTTATGGATGAGATCTCAATTATCCGACTATGGCTTTGAATTCAACAAAACCCTTTGTACTTGTGATAATAAAGTGCTATTGCTCTCTCATGCAACAACGCTCAACACTCAAGAGCAAAACATATCGACATTCGACATCATTTCATCGTGGAACAAGTGGAAAAAGGTGTGGTGGAACTCTATTTTGTGAGGTCTCGAATATCGCTAGCGTACATCTTCACCAAAGCTCTTCCAAGAGAACGCTTGAGTTTATTCTTCCACGCCTTGGCTTAAAAGCCTTCAACCGAACACTCAAACGCCTTCGTGAGGAAGACGAGGAGTAAAGGTCTATCTTCATCTGTCTCTTGTATATATCTATTCGAAAAACAAAATACAAAATTATAAAACCTTCAAAAAAAAAAAAAAAAAATGAAAATTTCAAAATCTTCAAAAATATTGTCATTTTGTCATGTTTCTCTCGATTCGATTATATCTACGGTCTTGTTGTTGTCATTCAAAGAATGACACGGGACTTTAGATATTGTTCGAATTTTATTATTTAAAAAAATAAAATAATAATAATAATAATAATAATAATTTTGAGAGAAAAAGAAATAATGGTTTATTGTCATTTTCAGGCAATAACCCGGTTTTAAAAAGAAAGAACAGAGCCATACTTTATCATGTTTTCAAAATTCAATGCTCTGATTCTATAACCATTTATCTGCTGAAAACTAACTGCTTTGAAAAATAACTCGGTCTCTATTTTTGATAATCAATAGGACTCATTTGTCAAAATCTCTATTTCTCAATCAACAACCTATGTCATTGATTGAGGGGGAGAATGATTTCAATCAAATTAAAAAGTTATTTGGCATTAAATTATTTTCAAAAGATATACATGCATGTTTTATCAATGGAGTTTAAAGTCTTAAAATCCGATCCTTATCAGTTAAGACGCTTTCATAATCAAGTCACAATTCTCCTTAAAGCTTTCAAAATCAATTTAAATCTATAAGAGATCACAAATCTCAAATGATTTGATAATTGTGATCGGGAGAATGTGATTTAAATTGGATTTAAACCGATTATTCGGTAAATGGTGTTATAAGGATGTACATGTTGTCCTTCCCATGTGACAAACGATTTCAAATTTTCGATGCACATGTTGAGGGGAGCATCTATCTTAAACCTATGATTTGAAACGTGATCATTTATCTCAATGTGCGTGTTCCTCTAGTATGTGCAAAACTCTTTTCAAACCTCGAGACACATATTGAGGGGAGCAAATTTATGGAAACCTCATCCTTCCCGGAAATGCTTTATCTACTTGATTTGATCAAGGAAGTGATGGTGATATTTTTAGAAAATGGTAATCAAAGAAGCAATTTCTTCCTCTTGCCTCCGTGTGCAAAACGATTTCAAACATTTGATGCACATGTTGAGGGGAGCACTTATTCTAAAAATATCAAAACAATTCGGTACAAAATGTTTTGATAATATATCACAAGTATCCGGATTGATTTTCAAATGGTTTTTCAATTGGTTCCAATGGCGTATGAACAATACCAAATAGACCGACCAACTTTACTTTATGTACGGTGATATAAGGATGATAAGGTTAGGTATGTGTTCCCATGATCCGCCAGAACCGGAGGGATCTACCTAGGACTATCAACTAGTTAGTGTAGAGTTCTTAGGTATGATGATAAAAGGAGAAAATGAGATATGGGAAGAGTGCGGATCGAGACCGAGCTAGTAATGAAATAAACCCAACAAGGTTCTTGCAATGAAGTCTCGGTAAGCATCAAGGGTTGAAGAATTAAAAGAATTGAATGAGAAAAGGGTGAAAACAAATAGCCTCCATTTATTCAACCTTAGGCGTAAACCGGGTTCAATTCATATGCTACCGATGGTAACATCGGTATTGAAGACAAGACGTCATGGACCCAAAGGACGCACCGCACTTCAACTTTCCAAACCACTCAAGTTCCTCTTAAAGGACTTGTTTCATTCTCACGGGAACCAACATATCTATCGACTTTCTCTTAGAGATTGTTGATATTGAAGAAGAGACCCTCTCCTAGTCTCCCAAGACAGATCCAAATATGCACAAATTGAGTCTAGAGCCACGAGATCATCAATAAATCTCATTAGGACACTTTCAATGAAGACTCTCTGCTTCACACAATGTGGAAAGAGAGATTATATCTTGAGTCCCACGCATTATCCTTGTGGTTTTGCTCAGACATCCGAAAGTGATATGTGAACATATTCACAGTGAAGATGAAAACCTTCGAGCCAACATCAAACAAGCTCCCGGTAGGTGGCATGTGAGATCTATTATATAGATCAACCATGTGACAACCGAATGAAACAATGGGCGATTCAATCTCTTGAATCAATCTCGTTCGAGTTATGGATTGACGGATACCTTTGAAAACCGGTCTTTGTGCTTAACAACTCTTTTCTTTAGCACATCGACCGTACTCATTTTTCAAATCAAAGGTGTTTCTATGATTGATAATTGATTTTCAATAAAACCCTCGTTGTATTGCAAAACAATTTCTATAGAGCAATACACGATTGTTTTTCAAATCTCTTTTCATCAATCGCTGGACTTAAAATTATTGGTTCACTCACTCCGTGTTGTCTTCTTTGAGATGCTCCGGTTTGAGAACGGCTAGAGCAAGCGCGAAACCTCGTCAAGGAAATTCTTGAATTATACCGATCACAGCAAGATTTGTCTTCGATCAACGGGAACCGGGCCGTGTACCTCGATTCAACGAAGTGATCAAAGACACTTTCATGCACTTTATTGCTAATCGTTGTATGCAGTACACCCGTCGCTTGCGTAATGATCGTAATGAAGCGGTCAATCCATAGCCGCATGCTCACTTAACACATTCATCTCAAAAGAAATCATGATTAGTGCATCAATGACTCGATATTTCACTCCATGCTTCGCTACACGCCGCCAATATCATGAATCAACTAAAGCTTCCGCAACTCGATGAGAAGATATTATGATCCGAATGTGAGCATGTCGGTCCTAAAGTCACAACATCACAATGGATGTCTCGAGATTTTTGTTAGTGATGATCTCAAGAGTCGGCTCAAATTTATTAACACGTGGATCAAGAAAGACCTCCACTTGGAGTGACCAATCATGCAATGTGAAGAATCAATGACTACGAGCTTAGGAGCAAAGTACTACATCAAGAATGCAAGAACAATTGTTAATGTAATATCTATCTGTATTCAATGTAATTTTAGTACATGATTGAGGTGACTTCCCTTAGGGGGAGATTGTTAGGAATTAGAAATTACAGGTATTAAATAGTCGGTCACCTCAAGTATATGTAATCATTAGAAAGCTCGTAGTCGTAGTTATTTTAAGTTAAGTAGTATTTAGTTAAGTAACACCGTGGAGGACTGACGGGTCTTTACCCATCTGTATGCCCGATCCACACCGATGTGTGGCGCTTTTATGTAAGACTATAAATACTCTACCTCCCAAGGTAGAAAGTTGGAGCTCATAATAAGAATTTTCTTTTCTCTCACTAAAGTTCCCTAAACCTCTAACTTTCTCTCTCTAGAATTCCACCTATTCGCCACCTTGTTGTTATGGTTTGATGTGTATGTGAAAACTAATATCTTACATTCTCTTTACTCTATTTTAGAATATAAAAGATATAATATGTGTGATCAAAACAAAAAAGTCTTATAAACTCACCGATTGATGCTCTCCTCAAATCTTAGTCTCATTATCTCTGCACAAATAAAGTGTGTTGTTCAACTTTCTCCACTTTTCTTTCTTCAATTTGTTTCTAACCAATAACAAATCAGGAACCTAAAACAACCAATGTAGACGATCAACCTCTCGTCAAAGAAACTTCACCTCTCCTCAAAGAAAAAAATACCTCTCATCAAACAAGTGATTTCACAATTTGAAAAACCATTTAAAGTCATATCCAAACTTCAATATATGAAATCTGTAGAGCAACCACTCTTGTATCCGAAAATTGTCGTTTTAGGAGATTATAACACTTATGTTATGCGTGTTGTTAACCAACTCATAGTTACTCAAATTCCTGGTATAATACTTCCACTCATTTTAAAACTTGAGAAGGATCCTAGGGATGATCCTAACCCGTTTTACGTCATAAGCTTTGACGAGGTAGACCATCAACATTGATGACTACAAAGTGATGGAAGTTGAAGAACAGAATCGCGTTGCTTGAGAGGTTTAAGAAAGTTGTTGAAGGGGCAATGGATGAGGTTTCATTTCATGGTTAGTGTTCAATTTGGTTAAGAGTAAGGTATTGAATAAATCTTTCACATTATTGTTACAGATTATATTGCAAAAACTTTCTAGTCGTAAGCCAAATCTGATGCAGGATGGGTTTACATTCCACCGCACGTGTCACGCAAGATGAAACCGAAAAGCTAATAAATACATCTTACATAGTCACATATACCGTTCTGATCGAAGACTGTTGATATGGAGATGTAGGGGATTATTAGTGTGATTTTTCAAGACTTAACATTATTATTCGTACTATTTTTATATCATTATTGTTATTATATTGGTTTCAATTGGTTAGTAATATTCGTTATTTATAATTAGCATTATGAAACTATTAAGTGTATCTTGATCATTTAGACAACTAATTACTGTAATTGTTGGTTGGAGATAAAGACCTAAAAGAAAAGGAACAAGTAATGCAAAAAAGAAACCTAAAAAGGAATATAGCACACACCATTTCATGGGCGACAGGAACATATCTGTTGCCACAAACATGATTGACAATGGCAGGGTCGTTTCGTGAATTATGGTGGCCGTGTGCCATAATTCATAGTGGCCTCACTAACACGAGAAAAAAAAAATACTATATACTAAAAAATCATTGATGTTGTGGACATACTTGACTAGAGTGCCACTTTAAGAACTAATAATAGACATTTATTCTTTTTCTTTGTTATCCTTTTGATATCGGATTAATGTCTTATGAAAGTCGTTAAAATTGTATGCGCCTTTTATATACCATTTGTGATTTGTGTTCCATATTACAGTTACTAATTAAATCACCTAATAGGCATAATTTTTAAATTGGCATAATAACCATATAGATGTAATTTTCCTGATTATTTTATACACGGTAGTGTATATTACAATATCCGTTTAAAAAAAAATAAATAAAAATAAAAAAATCTCAAGTTAATTGCTACATCATTACTCCTATTTTTCAACAGATAGTATGAAGTCTATATTTTAATTTGTAGAGTATTATGATTATTTTGTCTGAAGTTCTTTATCTATAATTAACGTTGCAATTGTCAACTAACAATTCAAAGGAGAAAACAATTTGTAGCAACCAATAATTAAAGGAGAAAACAAACATGCTAAAAACAGTAGTCAGATTATAAAAGTAATTTTACATCATCTAAACTAGCATAGTGCTAAACATTAACAAGTCCTAACTTGACTTAAACATCAACGAAAGTAAATGAAAAAGTGACCTAAAATAACCCAACCACACAAAGATAGATAAAGTAAAATGACATTTCATAAAAACTGCAAACTCTGCAAACTCTGCATTTCCTTCATTTCCTTTTGGACTTCTTTGAGAATCTCACTCCTGTTCTTCAAGTTTACTTTGTTAACGACAGGCTCTTCTTTCAGCAACTCTTCATCTTGGAATTCTTTCAGCGTCACTTGTTCGAGTCCTGATATTATTTTCTTAACTGAATTAAGTAGATTTAAAGTGAAATAATCTACAATATGTTTAACAACTGCGTCCCAATAAGCCAACATCGTAATCTTCATTTCAAATGCCATGTTCCAAGTTCTTTCCGATACATGTTCAAGATGAGCAATATCAACTAAACCCAAGTTTGGGACATCAAGAAGACGGAGCAGGAGCCCATCTTTAACAACAATACTGATGTCACAGTTGCCAAGTTTCATCGTATCCACCTTGGAAACAATTTCAGAATTGCAAGTATAATGAAATTGTTTCTCCAACTCCATTATATCATACACTTTTTTAGTAAAATCAACCTTCAATTCCTCAGCCATATTTTGACCCATTTTTTTGACATCTAAGCTTAACTGGGGGTAACGTTTGGAATGGTCTCTTAAGACCCTTAGAACAATGCCTTTAATGTCGCTTCATACATCAAAAATAGCAAACTCAACAACACTAGACACACTTGAAATAATTTCACCCAACAAAGAGTCAAATAAAGTATTAGGGATTATATTTGCTGAGGAAGCCAATTTTTCTTTTGTTTATGAGTTCAATTTCTTTAGTAAGAAATTCAATTAGACAATCCTCTTTCAGATGGTCTTTGAGGGAGACATGTAAATATTCAAAACTCTCGACCATTTTGACACTTCCATGACAACTTGGCCTAGTTTTGTAATCTTAAAAGCGTTTGGTGATAAAGAGTTCTTTCATAGTGCTTTCAGCAGATTTGACAAGAGAAACAAAAAAAGGTCTAGCTTCATTAAGGGCACTCTTTTCGATATTAGTAAATTAAATTTAGTAACTTTTTTTACTATCAAAGATGATGGATGAAACGTTATCGATAGTAAACAAGAGCCAGCTGTTTGGCTAAAGAATTCATTCCATGATAATTGTCAACTTTTAAAAAAATAGAGTTTTCAAAAAGTTCTTTCTCCTTTGTTTGACTTTCCTCAAAAGTTTACCCTAATTTTTTTTTCAACATTACTAGTTGTCAATTTCTCAGCAAAAGACTCAGATTAGATATCACCTTTTGTTGCAACACAAAGTATTTTTGCCCCAGTGGCATCCAGTTTCTTTAACATTTCTGTTGAGTTGACTGCCAACAGATTAAGAACTCACATGTAAGATCATAAATTCTTCATGTTTCATTTGACCAAAGATAAGACCTACAAAAACAAAACAAAACAAAGATATTACTACAACAATATAAAACATGATGATATGAAGATTAGTGGTGTATAATCAACTTAAAACTAATTATAAAACTCCTAGTTACCTTTTATTTTATGATCTTCCAACAATCTGCTTGTAATTCCAGGTATATCAATAATCTGTAGATCTAATACTCCACATTCCTCAGCAATAATCTCTACATAAAGATCCATTGTTTTGTTGTTGAGTATCAATTCAGCAACTTGTTGAATTGCTTTACTTAAAGCAGCTTCATCTTTTACCTCAACATCTCGACCTTCAACCGTGACATGAACCTTGGTAGCATCATGTTCACGAGGAAGATTTTGAAATTCAACACAAGGGGAACTTTTATGTTAGACAGAAAGGAATATTTACATGTCTCCTCAAAGACCATCTAAAGAGGATTGTCTAATTGAGTTTCTTACTAAAGAAATTGAACTCATAAACAAAAGAAAATTGGCCTCCTCAGTAGATATAAACCATAATACTTTGTTTGACTCTTTGTTGGGTGAAATTATATCAAGTATGTCGGATGTTGTTGAGTTTGCTATTTTTGATGTATGGAGCGACATTAAACGCAATTAACTGAGGGTCTTAAGAGACCATTCCAAAAGTCACCACAGTTAGGCTTAGCTGTCGAAAAAGTCGGTCAAAATATGGTCGAGGAATTGAATGTTGATTTTGCTAAAAAAAAGTGTATGATATTATGGAGTTGGAGAAACAGTTTCACTATACATGCAATTTTGAAATTGTTTCCAAGGTGGATACGATGAAACTTGGCAACTGTAAAATCAATACCGTTGTTACAGATGGGCTCTGCGCTGTCTTCTTAATGTCCCAAACTTGGGATTAGTTGATATTGCTCATCTTGAACATGTTCGAAAGAACTTGACACATGGCGTTTGAAATGAAAATTGCATTGTTGGCTTATTGGGACGTAGCGGTTAAATGGATTGTAGACTATTTCACCTTAAATCTACTTAATTCAGTTAAGAAAATAATATCAGGACTCTAACCAATAATGCTGAAAGAATTCAAAGATGAAAATTTGTTGAAAGAAGAGCATGTGGTTGATGTTAAAAGAGAAAACATGAAGAAAAGGAGTGAGATTCTCAAAGAAGTCCAAAAGGAAATCAAGGAAATGCAGACTGAGTTTGCAGTTTTCATGAAATGACAGTTTACTTTATCTATCTTTGTGTGGTTGGGTTACTTTTTCATTTACTTTCGTTGATGTTTAATTCAAGTTAGTACTTTTAATGTTTAGAGCAGTATGCTAGTTTGGATGATGTAAAATTACTTTCATGTCACTGTTTTAGTATGTTTGTTTTCTCCTTGCTACAAATTGTTTTCTCCTTTGTGTTGTTGTTAGTTGACAAATGCACTGTTAATTATAGATAAAGAAGTTTAAACAAAGTCATCATAATACTCTTACAAAATATAGACTTCATACTATCTGTTAAAAAAATGGAATAATGATGCAGCAATTAACTTTGAGATTTTTTTTGAAACGACAAATGTAACACGCTACCGTGTATAAAATAATCACGAAAGTTACATTATGAAGGTTCACTACAAGAAAAAAGGGCTATAGTGACGACAGGAAAATCATCACTAAAGGTGGAAAAGTCGTCACTATACCAGTTTAGTCACGAAAATCAAGGTCGTCACTTGTCGTCACTATAGCTCCGTCACTAAGTTAATAGTGACGAAACTGGAATTTGACACTAAATTTAGTGACAAGCTAAAGTCGTCACTTATGGGTGTGTGACAACACATTTCGTCACTTATGTTTCGTCACTGAAGTGGCTAAAGTCGTCACTATTTGATGCGATTAGTGACGAAAGAAAGGCGTCATTTTTTGGCTAAACTAACGGAACCTTAACGTTCAATAGTGACGAGAAACGTTGTCACTTACAAAAGAGCCATATCCTAATGATACAGGTCCAAATGGATATTTGTTGAATGCAAATGCAAATGCAAAATAATTTTTCGCAACCAATTACTTGATCCATACCGGAGTAGAAACATTACAATTATGTCAAACAATTGTCCCATTTATTGCATATATTTCCAACAATAACGGTACAAAGAAAAGAAGGAATAAGTTATTTGACAATTGTAGAATCCTTATGTGGCGAATCTACTTCTACCAATATATCAAGCATCCAAATTTCAACTACACATCATCTCGAGCCTCAACGTAATATTCATAATCTTCAGCCCCCTCAGTCCCCTGCATAAATATATAGCTATAAGAAATCACTAAAACAGTATAAGCTAGGTTTCATTTGTTGATCATATTTGCACTAACCTTTCATGACAGAATTGAAATTATATGATTCTTGTTCTTTGACTTCCAACCTTTTCATGCAAACTATTATATAAAGTTCCAGTTGAGCAATCTGCAACCAAACCATAGATTAAAATCAAAATAGCATATAATCTCAGCTCATGAAAAAGAAACGTACAAAAATACGCAAAAAGAGAAAAACATAAGGTACGAACCCCGAGAGATCTCATCGATACAGGGTCCTCATCTGATTTCAGCAGGATTTGAACCTCCCCTGTTTATGGTTCCTCCAATTCACCGGTTTCTCCGGTAACCCTTGACTTCAAATTTGCACTAACCTCTGCCGCCGCTGTTTCAAACTAACAATAGCATACATAAAACATCTATTAGTCAATAATACAGTCATAACATAAATAATAAACATATCCACTAAAACTGCATGACATATATCCCACGGTACACTTAACAAATAGACTGTTAAAGTAACCAGTTGGGCGTTTGGATAAAAACAACAGCTAGTAATTATTTGCTAATTTAAGTGTAAAAAAACAGTTTGAAGCGTTTAAAATTGCTTACTTATAACCAGTTTAGAGAATCCAAGATTCAAAACTTATCCTCTTAACTGCTTATTTGTGGGCAAAATAAGCAGGTTGTGACCTAAATCTTCTTATTCAGGAATAAACTTAACTTTTTAATCTAGCCCAAAAAGCCCTTAAAAAGATATATGCAGCTCTTAACATTCTTCATTCTACTTCTCAAAAACTAATATTAAGAAAAAACATGAAATATACAAAATCCAAATACCATTTCCAAAACTGCTTACTGCCTATAAGCATAAGAGTTGCCATGTTACCTCTTAAACCATTAAATAAAACAAATTACCGTAAAATTAAATAACTGCTTATCTAATTATTATGACGATTAGCTGCAACAAAACACTGCTATTCATCAGTTTCAATAAGCCCAAAAAAAAAAAAAAAAAAAAAACATGTTTTACCAGAGCAAAAAAAGAGGTCTGCAAGTTTTACCAGAGCAAAAAAGTACAACTTGTTGATTGTGATCATTGTTGTAAAAAGGGATTTGCCAACTGAAAGAAATCCCTCCCTAATATATTAAAAAAAAAGCACAAAAGTGTTTCAACTTGTTGATTGTGATCGTTGATGTAAATTTGACCCCAACCTCGAACATTACCTATCAAACAAAGTATCACAGTGAGGATGTCAGCAATTTATTCTGTAACATGAATAGTTGCATTAGAAGTGACAAAATGAACTGGTCATGTGACAGATCAACATGGGTTAGCGTCAAAACATGTAATTTTGGTGCATACTAGAAACAATTTTCGTCCATGATTATTTTCATTATGTGTCAATATGATTCTAAAACTACATTAATAATCTTAATTTTTTTTTAATAAAGTGATTAAGGGCGTTTTATGCATCAAAAATAAAGTTTTGGCTACATTCAACTTTGTTGACCTTTTTAACCCACTTTCATCGAAGTTGTGATTAAAATATACCCATGAGACGCGTCAGAGAAAATCACAACCTGAATCGACCCGTTTCAGTAAAAAGATAGATATTTGCCACCCCTAATTGCAAAGCAGCTTCGTCTTCGCTCAAAAAATAGAACTACTGATTAATACCTTCTATAGTCTTTATTCCCTTCTGAAGATACTCAGTTGACTTCCTTAACAACAACGTTTATGTTGCCGAGGATAAGAGCTGTGGCTATTCCTGAGCCCATCAGACCTCCACCAATCACAGCCACTTTCTTGACGGCCCTTGGCTTGAGACCAACATCGGTAACTTTGGGTACCTATGATGAAAACCAAGTTTAAATTGTAAAAATTCCAACATTTGAGAATATAATATAAATTTTCTGTATATTTTATTAATTATTGTACCTTTGAGATTGTACGTTGTGCAAAAATATATGAACAAGACCCTTTGATGTGTCTGAAACAACAAGCTGGTTGAACGCCTTAACCTCCTGAGGAACAAAACATTCTATCTTTAGCTTCGTAACACAAATATATTTTCAAGGGTGTTAGGATGTGCATTTTGAAAGCGATCATGTGACTTTGGATTACAAATTTTGAGTATCAAATAATGTAATAGCGACATAAGGGTATATAAGTACTACTTATTCTCAGATAACTAATATTGTTGCACAAATGATTAAGTGACCGCTAATAAATGAGACAAATAATATGCAAAGTAGATTACTGAAACACTAGAAACTGATTCCTGTAAACGGATTTTAGAAAACACATCCAAAAAGTAGATAAAGTCAATATACCTTCAAAACGCCATCGTATCCTCCATGAACAATGCCTTCCTCAATCACATCAAGACAAGCTTGATGTTGTGGCATATTCGGAGCCGTCCGTTTGACTAATTGTCTAGCATTTTTAATTATTTCACGTGCTTCAGAAAGGGAACCAATCTTGTATGTCCGATGAAGTGAGCGGACCCATGGTTTACGTGCCTCTGCTATGTCTAACGCCCATTGCCTTGATACTTTCAGTAAATCTTGAGGAGGGACAATAGCATCGATAAGACCTAGCTTCAACCCTTCCTCGGAGAGTATCAGTTTAGACGTCTACAAATGAAATGTTTATATCAATATCAATCAAGTTTATATAGTTTATGATGACTAAAGAATATTTGATATTAAAGGAGCTCACCAACATCATGTCAATTGCCTTCGACAACCCTGCAATTTATATACGTCCCCTGCAATTTATCCAAGACTTAAGTCGATACCAAAATCATATGAAGTAGGCCTAGCCACAACTTGTCTTTGTTGTCGACCTCATGATTGAGGTCTCACTTTCCTGTGCTCTCACTCATTCATATCAGAAAATTGGACTTGGCCTACTGTTACCAACGATGAATACGAGCCGACTTTGGATCTAAAATATATGTCGCTGCTAATTTACAACTGATTTAGTAGTGCATAGTTATCCTCACCTCTGGCTTGCACAGACCGCGTCTCAGATTTGAAAAATAGCCATCACAAACGATAGTAAGTGGTGCATTAGCTATGATATCTTGTCCACCTTTAGTCTTATAGCGCACACCTTTGACAACTCCTTTTTCTTCAACAAGAGATGTCACAGTTCCTTGTTCAAGCCTCACACTGAAAGTATATGAGTTAATTGGCTTAGGGACTGAATAATAGAGTTGTTTTTTGCATGGAAGTTAACAATGATTACTTTGGGACTGAATAATAAAGTTGTTTTCGCCATTAGCAAACATATCCAGTTTAACCAGCCCATTCCTACCATATAAATGCATAATCAAAAGAATTCAAAGGACATACCAAATTAAGCTAAGAATACCCATTCCCTTTCTCTACGGTTTCCCTTTATTATACTCTTAGTCGTAGAACACAATCAATGATCTTTCATGACGAACTCGCAATCAATGATCTTTATTATACTCTTAGTCGTAGGATTTCAATTTGGTCCATCAGGTCACTCAAATTGCAGCAAATTTACAACTTATAACGTGTAAAAAAAACCTTATAATACTAAAAAAATTGCAGCAAAAGGACCGTTGACAACTTAATATAGTGCAAAAATTTGCAAAAAGCAACTTATCATGAGCTTAAAAAATGCAACAAAATGACTTGCAACAATCTAACATCTTATATTATGGAAGAAAACTGACTTATAATCAGAAAAATAGTATGATTTACCTGTGTAAATTCTCCCTTAATATAATCAGGTTTTGCACCATTAAACCATAACAAGACACTCACAAATATTGTAATCAATTTAAAGAAATACTACGTAAAAGATAAGAATATAGGAAGTCACATAATATGATCAATTGAAATAGCTAGCATCCGCAATGCTCAAGTCTTAAAAGGCTTTTCGCTATTCTATAAAGCTTTTATAAGAGGTTTTTACCATTGTGATAAAAGCTTTTTGGAAAGCTTTTTATGAATAGCTTGATAAACTCCAACCGTTTGACAAAAGCTTTTCACTCTTTAAGGGTAAACTGACATACTAATTACACAAAGCCTAGAATAGGTTCACTTCAACAAAGCGACACAACATGGTTTTTTTTCGAGTACTAATTGGGTGCGTCTTTAAACTGATACTTTTGTTTCCGTTAATCAAAAACAAATCGTAGCTCAATTACCTCAACATCATCAGCAAAAAATTTCCGTTAATCAATTATTCTATATGATGCGTCAATGCATACTAATTGTCACAGACAACACTCGTTCAATCAATTCTAATTCTAGATTAAGTAAATCTGCAAAAATCATAATATGATTAAGTAATCTGATTAACAATACCTTATCTAACAAACAAATCATAATCTGATTAAGTAATCTGAAAAAATCATAATCTGATTAACAATACCTTATCTAACAAACAAATCATAATATGATTAGGTAATCTGCAAAAATCATAATATGATTAAGTAATCTGATTAACAATACCTTATCTAAGAAACAAATCATAATCTGATTAAGTAATCTGAAAAAATCATAATCGATTAAGTAATCGATTAACAATACCTTATCTAACAAACAAATCATAATATGATTAAGTAATCGCAAAAATCATAATATGATTAAGTAATCGATTAACAATACCTTATCTAACAAACAAATCATAATCGATTAAGTAATCAAAAATCATAATCGATTAAGTAATCGATTAACAATACCTTATCTAACAAACAAATCATAATATGATTAAGTAATGCAAAAATCATAATATGATTAAGTAATCGATTAACAATACCTTATCTAACAAACAAATCATAATCGATTAAGTAATCAAAAAATCATAATCGATTAACAATACCTTATCTAACAAACAAATCATAATATGATTAAGTAATCTGCAAAAATCATAATATGATTAAGTAATCTGATTAACAATACCTTATCTAACAAACAAATCATAATCTGATTAAGTAATCTGAAAAAATCATAATCTGATTAAGTAATCTGATTAACAATACCTTATCTAACAAACAAATCATAATATGATTAAGTAATCTGCAAAAATCATAATATGATTAAGTAATCTGATTAACAATACCTTATCTAACAAACAAATCATAATCTGATTAAGTAATCTGAAAAAATCATAATCTGATTAAGTAATCTGATTAACAATACCTTATCTAACAAACAAATCATAATATGATTAAGTAATCTGCAAAAATCGTAACGATATGTAAATGAAAAGTTGTACCATACCTAAATTGATTAAGCATGAGTATTTCGGTTATCGACGGTTACGGTGATCAGCTATGGTTACAGTGATCGGCGACGGTGACGGTGATCGGAGAGTTAACAGTGATCGGAGACTGTGACACAAAGTATTTTTGCCCCAGTGGCATCCAGTTTCTTTAACATTTCTGTTGAGTTGACTGCCAACAGATTAAGAACTCACATGTAAGATCATAAATTCTTCATGTTTCATTTGACCAAAGATAAGACCTACAAAAACAAAACAAAACAAAGATATTACTACAACAATATAAAACATGATGATATGAAGATTAGTGGTGTATAATCAACTTAAAACTAATTATAAAACTCCTAGTTACCTTTTATTTTATGATCTTCCAACAATCTGCTTGTAATTCCAGGTATATCAATAATCTGTAGATCTAATACTCCACATTCCTTAGCAATAATCTCTACATAAAGATCCATTGTTTTGTTGTTGAGTATCAATTCAGCAACTTGTTGAATTGCTTTACTTAAAGCAGCTTCATCTTTTACCTCAACATACTGACCTTCAACCGTGACATGAACCTTGGTAGCATCATGTTCACGAGGAAGATTTTTGAAATTCAACACAAGGGGAACTTTTATGTTAGACAGAAAAGGAATATTTACATGTCTCCCTCAAAGACCATCTAAAAGAGGATTGTCTAATTGAGTTTCTTACTAAAGAAATTGAACTCATAAACAAAAGAAAATTGGCCTCCTCAGTAGATATAAACCATAATACTTTGTTTGACTCTTTGTTGGGTGAAATTATATCAAGTATGTCGGATGTTGTTGAGTTTGCTATTTTTGATGTATGGAGCGACATTAAACGCAATTAACTGAGGGTCTTAAGAGACCATTCCAAAAGTCACCACAGTTAGGCTTAGCTGTCGAAAAAGTCGGTCAAAATATGGTCGAGGAATTGAATGTTGATTTTGCTAAAAAAAAGTGTATGATATTATGGAGTTGGAGAAACAGTTTCACTATACATGCAATTTTGAAATTGTTTCCAAGGTGGATACGATGAAACTTGGCAACTGTAAAATCAATACCGTTGTTACAGATGGGCTCCTGCGCCGTCTTCTTAATGTCCCAAACTTGGGATTAGTTGATATTGCTCATCTTGAACATGTTCCGGAAAGAACTTGACACATGGCGTTTGAAATGAAAATTGCATTGTTGGCTTATTGGGACGTAGCGGTTAAATGGATTGTAGACTATTTCACCTTAAATCTACTTAATTCAGTTAAGAAAATAATATCAGGACTCTAACCAATAATGCTGAAAGAATTCAAAGATGAAAATTTGTTGAAAGAAGAGCATGTGGTTGATGTTAAAAGAGAAAACATGAAGAAAAGGAGTGAGATTCTCAAAGAAGTCCAAAAGGAAATCAAGGAAATGCAGACTGAGTTTGCAGTTTTCATGAAATGACAGTTTACTTTATCTATCTTTGTGTGGTTGGGTTACTTTTTCATTTACTTTCGTTGATGTTTAATTCAAGTTAGTACTTTTTAATGTTTAGAGCAGTATGCTAGTTTGGATGATGTAAAATTACTTTCATGTCACTGTTTTTAGTATGTTTGTTTTCTCCTTGCTACAAATTGTTTTCTCCTTTGTGTTGTTGTTAGTTGACAAATGCACTGTTAATTATAGATAAAGAAGTTTAAACAAAGTCATCATAATACTCTTACAAAATATAGACTTCATACTATCTGTTAAAAAAATGGAATAATGATGCAGCAATTAACTTTGAGATTTTTTTTGAAACGACAAATGTAACACGCTACCGTGTATAAAATAATCACGAAAGTTACATTATGAAGGTTGGCATACAAATTACTGTTAGTTATTCGTATTATCAGTATCCGCAGATACACTAAATTGCGAATTTGCTAATGAAAACATCTGAATGCATGCATAAAACATAATTTAAGTTCTTTGTGCTAATTAGCTTAAATAAAGTGACTTGAGGGGCACTTCAAGATAAACAAAACCATTCACTCACGAGGAGCTAATTGTGTATGTTTCAGCTAATTTTGTGATACATGTCAAATTGTGGTGTTGTAGATGATAAAATAAAGTTTGTAAGTTAATTGCGTTTTTTTAGGATGGTTAACTTGGTTTTTTATGTGTTGCATTGATTATTTTAGGATGTTGATGTTGAGAAAAGAAGACGAAAGTAAATCCAATTAGCAGCGTACCTATGTATTGTGGTGACGGGTATCATGTAATTAAAATTCTTGACGAACAATATTTTGATATTATATGTTTACCATGTAATAAATTTAAGTAATATCAAACTATTTAATATAAAAATATTAGCGTATCCACGTGATGTTGCAACAATATGAAAGCAACAATCAATAAAATATGAAGATAGGGATCCAACCCATTCGCAGAATCCTTTTTTCTCATGATTGGATGGTTTTTCTTTCAGTCAATGATTTGACGGAATGGATAGAACCCTAACACCTCAATTAAAAACATGTCAACACGACATCTTCGTTTTATTTCAGTAATGTCCAATGCAAATATGTAACCAGCCAAATACATAAACTCGAAAAAGAGCAACGTGAAGACATACGGGAAGACATCTACTCTATGAGTCACCCACAATACATAAACAAACATTAAATAACCGTGTTACTTACGCACCAACCGCTCCTTCATCCTTCCAACAGCATTCTTAAGAGTCTGCTCATCTTTACAAAACGTAAACCTCACAAGATTCTTCCCTTCATTCGGGTCCAAATAAAACACACTAGTCGGAATCGCCACAACACCAACTTCTTTAATCAAAAACTCACAAAATGAAATATCATCCGGAAGCCCAAACGGCGTATGATCAACAACCACAAAGTAGGTCCCACTTGACGGGTAAACCTTAAACCCAACACTCTTCAATCCCTCCACCAAAATGTCTTTTTTAGATTGGTAATCTTTCCGCAACTCTTCATAGTATGAATCTGGTGCCCGTAAAGCTGCTACAGCTGCATACTGCATCGGGGTTGAGGTAGCAAATGTAAGGTAAGAATGAGCTTGTTTAACGCCCCATATCAAATGTTTTGGGGCTATGGCCCACCCGATTTTCCAACCTGTTAAAGAAAAAGTCTTTCCTAATGAGTTTAAAGTCACGGTTCTTTCGTACATCCCTGGGAGAGAGGCAATAGAAATGTGTTCCATTTCAAAAGCTAATTTGTCATAAACTTCATCACTAAAGACTAGAACGTCATTCTCAATGCATAATGATGCTATTTGATCAAGTTCTTCACGTGTAAACATTTTACCCGTTGGGTTATGTGGGTATTTATGAGAATCGCACGGTATTTTTGGAAATTTTGGTTTGAGTTCTTGAATTGGAAGAGCAAAATCGGGAGGGCAGAGGTAATGCCTGTAACTTTGGCTCCAGCCATTGACAGTGTGGCTTCATAAGAATCATAAAAAGGGGCAAAAACAATTACTTCATCTCCAGGGTTGATTAAGCCTAAAATAGTGGCGGCAATGGCTTCTGTGCATCCAGAAGTGACAGTTATTTCCTGATCGGGATGAACTGTAAGACCTGTATCTTTATGGAAACGATCAGCAATGGCTTTGTTGAGATCGGGAACACCAAATCCACGTGCATACTGGTTTTTGCCGTCTTTAATGGCCTGAATGGCAGCTTCTTTGACAAATTCGGGACCATCGAAATTGGGGAATCCTTGACCGAGGTTTATTGCTCCGTGTTCTATGGCGAGTGAGCTCATTTGTGTAAAGATGGTGGTCTTAAACTTCTCCAAACGCTTTGCAACCTGGACAAATAAATAAATTCAGATAAAATTAATGAACTGCCCTTTCTTATAACCTATTTTGAAAAACATTTACTTTGATTTCACACGATGTCTCTTCTTTTATCACAAGAATGTCCATTTTTCGAGTTTATATTGTAGTTCTTTAACTAATCTTCCAAACACTTAAGCAAGACTTGAAACAGTAGATGTACATCCAAACACTATATCCATAAATCCGTGTTGTTACAGTTGATTACTAGACACTGCGTATTTATTTAATTTTCACATTATCACTTCCAAAACGGACATCTAATCACTACCCTTAGTCTCCATTCTTACAAAGGGATAACGCTAAGCCTCATGGCCCGCAAAATAACCCCAACAGATTCACCTAAAAAAAATTCTATTATTCACTACAATAAAAGTGTTGTGTACACATAAATAACTCGGGTAAGTAACGTACAGTCATGTAATCGATAAATAGATTGATATTTAGCCTTCCTACTAGTCGTCTCTATACTTTTGGACATATTCATAAGCTTTTTGTCATCTGCAAACGAACTTTCTGTTCAAAACCTTGGCTGAGTCCAAGATTATAAGTTATTTGACTCGCCATTTTAAGATTTTGAATATGGTTTCAAAAAATGCTTGGCGCTACTCAGGCGGTCGACTACCTTGTAGCTTGTAATCGGCCTAGGTGGGGAGCAATTGAGGATTAATCGAATTGGAACTTTTATTAAAAAAATTGAAATTAAATGTATAACATGTTGATAAGACCATAGATTTTACACAGGACCATAGAAATATGCTTAGAAACATTAACAAAATTGCTCAAATACTTCAAATCGAGTTTTGGCCGAGTTTGTCTGAGTTAACCACAAATTTTGAGTTTTGACCAAATATGATTTGAGTTTTGACCTTCAAGTGAGTAATCGTCAATTAATCCGTCATTGACCATGTAGCAAGTAATCGCCGATTGCTCGGCCTTGTAGCCCTTGTTTTGCAACACTAAAAGATTGGTACTTGTAGGACAGAAACAACTATTTCAATACACTAATATTACTCGTATAAAAAAAGTTACTTCATTGGGCAAGAAGACAAAAGCTGAAAAACCATAAAACTAAAACGAATTGACAGAGTCGAGCAAAACAATTAACTATACAAAAAGTTGAAAAGGATAATCTTTATACACAAACAGCTAAAACCTTCGGTTTGAGCCAATAAATTGTAGCGGAAAACCAAATGGTCATGTGCATCAATTAAGGGAGCAAAGAAGCAAAGATTTTGCCACATACAACCTAAAAACGTAATATTGGATCACTAAAGCATTAACTGCAGCCAAATAGTCTTTTTGAGATTTTACCTTTAATAGAAAAAAATTGTTCTAGTTAACCCTTAGGGGTAGTATCTAAGAGATCCTAGGTTTCTTTAATACGTCGACTCCTTTTATTGTTTTCCCAATATACTTTTCTTCACACATGTCGTGCATCAAGATGAAATTGCTCAAAAACAAGAACCAAGTCAGGCAGCTAATTAATGATAGCAAGTAGCACAACAGTTTCTCCAATTTAGATCCCACAGAGTACAAAGTTACCCTTCCTCAAGTTACCAAATATCATTATGCTCGTTTAAACTATTAACTATTATTACCATCATTTATAGCTAGACTAATAATAACATTTATGATTATTAAATCAACTAATAAAAAAAAAATGAAATGTTACTATTTTACTAATACAATAAAGGTAACTTGGAGCCTTGGACAATTAGCAATGAATTCTATTTTCAAAGATCAACCACAAATCAATGATGAAAACACAATAAAATTAAAACAACAATTTTGTTATACTCCATGCCAACCAAGCGTGTGGATTTAGCACTTCTAATTTCCTTAAAACTAAGTTCCCTTTTGATTATTCAATTCCTTCAAACCACATGACATCTATAGGTTGGAGTAATTAATTGGAATCAGTAGTGTGACATTATCTCTAAATGCACGAAGAAAAAGAAGCATAGACCATATGGTGAGTTGAGTCAGTTGACATGTAGTTTCTACACCTAGTATAGGAGGACTAGAGGTTAAAGAGAAGATAATATACATATTTACTTTCATGACAATAATACTAAAACACCGAGAATGTAAAACCCTCGTCCCAAGACAGAAAAGGGGTGTCAAGTTCAACCTGAGAGAAGCCATCTATAGCAGTAAAACCCAGCCTAATGACCGTCATATGTGATATAAAGGCTCTCAAAATAAATCTAAAATTTCTCACTGAATTGAAATTCAACCTAAATTATTGTCAAACTTTTATGTGGAAGCCAATCTCAATCCCTTCCTTAAAGACGTAACACTCCCTTCCTAAGACAGAAAGGTAGGTTATGACCTAAAACAATTATGTGATCTTATTTGACCAAGTTTTGATCAAGATAGAAGAAACTGCAAGAATTATCGTTGATCGTTTTAGTTTAAAATTTTCGCTATCGATTGTCATTTGAACAAGATTTGAGCAGCAAGCACCCAAATGATGCTTGAAGAAATGTTTATTCACCTCCATGACTGTTTGGCGTTGATATGGCAACCAAAGAAAATAAAGAAGAGCATTTATAAAATAGAGTTGACATAAACCGATCCTAAAGTTTCTGCTGAATAATGCATGATGGCTAAAAACCACAGAAGTTTGGCGATCTCACACAAACTTTTACGATTCCATATTTCCATATGACTTAAAGTAAAAACTAAGAGTGCATATATTTCTTATAAATTTTCTATAAATTTCCATCTCGATTTTTCTAAAAAAATGAAATGGGGTTTTGCCTCAAGATAAGTGTTGAAAGTTAAAAAACGAGTTTATCTGCTACCGTGCTTTTCATTTTATAACCGAGAAAAAAAAAATTCAATAAAAAACTGGATCTGAACACGTTTTCTATTATTTGAACTATTTCAAAAAAGTTTTCCCGGGGAAAGGCTCATTTTCTACAGATGAACACGAGCACTTAAGAAAAAATGAAACGCTTTCTAGAAAACTTTCCAAAAATAATGCAAAAAAGCGTAAAACATGTTCAAAATGAGTGTTTTCTGAAAATAGTAAAGCAGTTTTCAGCTTCTATAAGAACAGTGCCAACAGGTCGGTTAACTGACATCGATGGCACCACCTCGTCGGCGGTGCGTCGGTTGGGGGTTCTTCAGTTTGGTGACACTAAAAGAGACACACCACCATTGGCAGGGGTGGTTCAGTTTGGGAAGTGCTGATGTGGCGTTGAGGTGACACAACCGACATACAAACTAACGCGTCACGGTTAGGAGTGATTTAACTATTTCAAGTACTACACTATACGCGATAGGGTCAACTGCCTTACTGCCCGGTTGTGTATTAGTTAGTCTAGTAGTTCTTGCACACTAAATTTGAGACATCAAGTTTAATAACTAATCATGAACGGATTAACTAGCTTATGATTTGAAACGACTAAATAGCAATAAACCCGTGAATCATCATTTATATCAACTACTAAAAAACTTCTCAAGATAGAAATATAGCAAAACTTTTCTGCAACTAAACCCAATGCATTACCTAAATGGCATAGCAAAACTAATTAAAAGTCATACAAAAGGTGTCTAGGAAAACAGCGACAACAACAATAATACCCAATCCCGTTGGCACGGTGTACGAGGAAAGTAAGATGTTAACAGTCATACCCTGCGCCTAAACAGAAGTCTAGGACTCTAGAACAAGATATAAAAAGCCTAAATTTAATAATCAACTTAATAATTAGCATAAAAAACCCTAAATTAAATTTAATTTAATTTACCTGCAAGGGTTGCTGCTGGTGACGTGTCACTCCATCTTGAGCCATAGCAGGTTGAGAATCAGTAGAGATTAAATTAACAGAAGAAGAAGAAGCCTTAGTGATTGTGTGACTACGTGGAACAATGTGTGAAGAGGGTTTGTATAGTGTAGATGTTATTCGAAATGAAGGCCTGAACCATGCTGGGATTAGCATCTGTCCAGATTCGATGAATGTCTAGTGGAACAAAACTAGTACTACTAAAAAGGCATGAGTCTAGTTGCTTTTTGGATGGATGACTTGCTAGTTAGTGGTTGGTAGGTGTGTACAGATGCTTTGGGCCCAATTTTATACAATAAATTTAACAAATTTGGGCTCAAAAATAGGCCCAAAAACAATAAATTATTAAAAGTATTGTAAATAGGTAATACTCATAACAGATTTTATGTTTAAACATGGCGACTAATCCCAAGTCTATTACTCTTTTGGATAGCTTGGAGGGTTACTATATGGTTTAAATGAGGCTTAAATTTTCAAAGTTTGCATTAATTTTCTAATTTGCTTTTTATAGTAATATTTTTTGTCTTAAAATTCTAAAACTTTTTTTTATAGGAAGTCCTAAATGCTTTATAATGTAGTATAGATATAAATTGAGAATATAATTTTGTATGAGATTTGGTATATGTGAAGGATTTTTCTTTTTTTTCGCGGATTAGTCTTGACAACTTTCATGATGTGGTGAGTCGACATTTTTTTTTGCATGGAAGCGTGCTATAAATGTTGAGAGAACTTGTAGAAGGAGACTCGGGGGTATTTTGACGAACCATCCAGGACAGTCAAGTCATAATTTTATTTATTTATTTATTATTTTTTTTACAAAAAAGAGTCATAATGTTATATGTGAAGGATTTAGCATTGTCATGTGTACTAATAACCAGGTGGATATACACCGTACAAAGATAGTATATGTTCTTCGAATTATACGTGGCTCGGCACCTCTGAACCACATCTAATATAAAAGGGTTTGTCCGAAAGACCAAATATGTCACTATGTAGGTTTGAAAATTGAAATTAGACAATTAGTTCAATTTCAAATTGGATTGTGCAACAGGTTCATACTTTTGAGACAGTAATTCAGGTCTAAAACTTTCTATGATAATGTTTTGTTAAAACAATTGAAAAGATACGGTTTGGACTGAACTGAAATAGAGCCGCGCTAAATGTGGTTTGCTAAAACAATTAAAGCCATCGATAGTGAGTGCACCTTCTAAATATGTTTAGAATGTACAAATTTTGGTTTTGTTCTACCACACGACTACTGTTAGGTGGTTATAAAACATACTTTTTTCTATAGAAGAAACTTACGTCAGAACAATCTGATCACTAATCACAAAATATAAGAAGTTATACCTAAATGCAGCAGTTCGTTTTTATGCTCTTCATCAAGAAACTTTTTAGTTAAACATCGTCTTATCATTTGGTAGTTTATCTGCTAGAAAAAACTTGTGCCTTTGCCATTTTGCCTGATGGTTTTATTGATCTGTATTCTTATGTTAAGGCCGATTAGATGTGAAAATATTGAAAATCGAACGTTGATAGCACGCAAACAGAATCTTATTACCGAATAGAAGAAAAAGACAAGTAAGAAACTGTAACAGTAACATATTAAAAGTAGAAGTGCTAAGGATAGACAAAAGGTTGGTTGTACCAAACTGAACTAAAATATGACAATAACAGATACTATAGCACAACATTACTTGAATGTTGACAGTTACTAGAATTTCAGGTCCGGTTACCAAATAGAAGACATGAATATAGTTAAGAAATTATATCCGTGATAACACAGAATGTGAGCTGCAAAGGAAAGACGAAAGTTAGTTATACCGAACTGAACCAACATAACCCAAAATGACAATAATGAAACCAAAACTTGCCAACACGAACCAGTCCAACAACCATTCGGTCTCAAACCAAATAAAAACTGCCACTTCAATGTTAAACCATGATTTTGAGTTATACTACTTAACTTCTAGGCTTCTCAACATTTCACAAACACGCGCTACCTGTGTACTACCAGAACAAGAAGTAAGTAACTACCTGTTCAAAAATTTCAAGCAGTTTATATTTGTAGTCCTAGCAATCAAGATTCAAACACTCTTTACCCGCCACAATCACTCGTTGCGTCTACCATTATCTACAGAAAAGATAATTATGATCAGAACATGCTATCAATTATATAAAGATTATTAAAAAGAAAAAGTTAAATTACCTTCTGCAAAGTTGTCAATATTAGGTACAGCTTCTTCCACCTTTCTTTCGCTTTAAAAGCACACATTGATCTAACGGCTGTCAATGGAGTAGCCAAAACATCCTTGGCAATTTTAGAAAGAATTGGAAATCTTTCACTGTTGTTTTTCCACCAAAGTAATATGTCAAAGTCATCATCTTCTTTAGTTACAAGATCCCCGTTAAGGTATCTATCCAATTCTTTCCGGTTGGTGACTCAGCCAGTCCTTCAATGTGTTCAATCAGTTCTACATCAGGCTTAACAAATGCTAGATCATCATTACCGATTTACCGTTACTAATCATGTGAATATATACATTACGCGCAGTAAGTCACATTTCTACCTAAAATGAACAAATCGTTACAACTCACAAACCAAAAATATGTTCAGATACACAAGGAGCTACCACAAGCTTCCCACATAGTTCATCCAGCAGGAAGTAAATTTCTTTTGAAGATTCATGATACTTATCAGAAGCTGAAAACTGATGAATCTTTCCATGTATCTCAATCCAACTTGATCCCGGACTCTTTTTTTCTACTCTAAGGTATTTCATAGCTGACCTTAATTTAGCTACTTCACTCCATCTATTTGCTTCAGCAAACATATTAACTAAAAGCGAGTAATATCCACTATTATCAGGTTCCAATATCATCAACTTATTAACAGCAATCTCAGCAATTTCTAAATTCTTTTGAAGTTTACATCCACCTAATAAAGCACCCCAAATAACAGCATTAGGTTCCATTCTCATGTCCCTTATCATTCCCAGCGCATCTTCCAAGAGTCCCCCTTTACACAACAAATCAACCATACACCCGTAATGTTCAATTTCAGGACGGATGTTAAAATCACGGGTCATACTAAGAAAACACTCACGTCCCTCTCTGACCATTCCGGCATGTGTGCAAGCACTAAGGACACTGATAAAAGTAACCCCATTTGGCTTTATATTCATCTCCACCATTTCATTAAACATTTTCAACGCTTCATTGGCATACCCATGCATTGCAAGCCCATCAATTACTGAATTCCAACAATAAAGATTTTTTTCGTATAAGTTATAGAACACCAAGAGAGATTGGTCTAAGCTGCCACACTTTGCGTACATATCAATCAGGGCAGACCCAATATAAATATCAATACTAAAACGATGATTTTTTATATATACATGTATCTTTTTCCCTATGTCAAGTGCCCCAATATGGGCACAGGCTGAGATAACAGTAGCCATAGTCACTTCATCGGGGCTAATGCCGTGTGACGTCATATCATTGAAAGTTGCTAATGCTTGTTGGTATAACTTATTTTGCGAGTAACAATTTATCATAGTTGTCCATGAAATCAAGTCTTTTTCAGGCATTTTGCTAAACAAATACTCTGCAGACTCGACATCTTTAATTCTAGCATACCCGTCAATCAAAGAGTTCCATGAAGCAAAATTTCTTTCAGGCATCTCATCAAACAATCTAGTAGCAGCAACCATCTCTCCTGATCTCGCAAGCACAGAAACCATCGAAGTCCAAACAAAAACATCCCTTTCCACCATTTCATCAAACACTCTCCTCGATTCAAAGATCTTCCCTAAGCTCGAATACAAATCAATCAACCCTGTCTGAACATAAACATGAGAGTTAAACCCAAACTTCCATATATGCCCATGAACCCCTTCACCAATACCACATTCCCTCCCGACTAAAGCACAACTTTTAACAAGCGACGAAAACGTATAGCTAGTAGGACAAACTTGCACCCTCAACATGTTCAAATAACACAATAGCCCTTTAACCGGAGAGCCACAACAAAGACAAGCACGAATAACAGCATTGTACACAAATACATTGGGATCATCCATTTGGGTAAACGCTCTAATCGCGTAATCCATATGAGTAAACTTGGCGCAAGCAGACACGAACTGGTTTATCATGAAACAATCTTGGTGAAAACTATTCTTAACCATGCACGCGTAAATACATTCGAGGTGTGTCAAGTTTGAGCACATTTTCATGTATTCAACTATACCTGGAAAATAAAAGATGACAAAGACATTTTATCAAACACTTGGTATGCATTGCGAATATTTTATTAAAAAAAAAAAATTAAAATTTGAACCTTGTGATTGTGCAAAATGGGTAGTTGGTAAGTTAGTTAATGTTGTTGTAAAGTAGCATGAATGAAGATATCGAAAATGGTTGTGAAAAATGTAACTGTTAAATCTGTTACAAAACTTCATAACGTGGATGAATGAGTTTGGGTGACTCACTAGTTAGTGGTTGGTAGGGGTGTTAATCGGGTTGGATTGGTCGAGTTTTGGTCGCTTTGAATCGGTCAAAGTCGGGTTGAGGCAAACCATAAAATACTTTAACACAACCGTATTTGAATTCTGGTTAGTCAGGTTCCAGTTAATTTGGGTCTGTCCGTTCAGTTCAGATTTATTCTGGTTTG
Organism: Chrysanthemum lavandulifolium; assembly: GCA_022545495.1. Lineage (NCBI taxonomy): Eukaryota > Viridiplantae > Streptophyta > Magnoliopsida > Asterales > Asteraceae > Chrysanthemum > Chrysanthemum lavandulifolium. The sequence continues at coordinate 63,093,199 of CM040244.1, read as the reverse complement.
GGTCAATCAGAATATGTGTGAATGATAACAGCATTGCTATTTGTATATTATATATATAAAAAAACATATTTGAGCCGATCTGGTAGACCTAAACCCGAGTTAGACAACAAGTTTCAACCCAATATCCGACTCTAATTAGTATTTGGGTTACTCGGATTGATCCGAATACAATTACTGACTCAAGTAATCTGACTCGAATAAGCTTATTGACTTAACACCCCTGATGGTAGGCAGGGGTGTTATTCAGGTTGACCTGGTCGGGTTCGGGTCAATTCGGGTCAAGGATAAAAAAAAACATACCCGAACCCGACCATGTTTAGAACTCAGGTCACTCGGGTCGGGTTAATTCGGGTTCATGTCAACTCGGGTCGGATCAATTCGGGTCGGGTCAGCTAGTGATACGACCCGACTCGTACCAACGTAGCACCACTATAGCGTGTGCGAGCTCCGATAGAAAGAGAAGAGAAAGTTGAGAGAATTAATCTGCTGTAAGCATAATGATTTCATTAATAACGATGAGTTTAAATACTCATTGAAAGACAATCCTAAACAAAGACGAATAACCATGAATACTTATCCTAACACGACACCAACACATATCCTAAACAATTATCCTAAACAAATGATAATGATAAGCATGATGGACAACTCCTAACCCATCACGAACTCCTTCTGCCAACTAGGCACAGTCTTGGTTCTTTTCCCCCGGCCCAACTTATCAGCCTCGGTTGTAACATTCCCTCCTTCTTCGGAAACGACCTTGTCCTCAAGGTTATGATTAGGATATGCAGCTTGAAAATCAGACAACCACTCCCAAGTAGCTTCCTCCGGAGACCGACCAGCCCACTGCACCAATACTTGGGTAACGAGACTTCCATTGCGTAATACCAAACGCGAATCACATACTCGCCACCGGTTGTTCTCTTGGTTGCCCATCTTGGAACTCTTGAGAAACTCACCACCATATCAATACTTGTACCCGTGAAAGGTTTGAGAATAGACACATGAAATACGGGGTGAATCTTGCTTGTAGCAGTGAGAGCAAGACGATATGCCACCTTCCCAATCGCTCTACCACCTCATATGGCCCATAAAACCTCTTTGCCGACTTGTTGGAAATGCGTTTTGAGAGGGTAATTTGTCGGTAAGGTTGGAGCTTAACGAGCACTTTGTCTCCAACGCTAAGCTCAATGTCACGCCTCTTACGGTTAGCTTGCTCTTCCATTCGACTTTTAGCAGCTAGCAAATTATGCTTTAGTTGTCGCAACAGTGTATCTCGTTCAACCAACAATGCATCAACAGCCGCCACTTTAGAAGATCCTGGCGGGTAAGGTATTAAGGTTAAGGGCAATCTTCCATACAAAGCTTGGTAGGGCGTCATTTTAATGCTACTATGGTAGCTAGTATTGTAGCAATACTCACATTGAGTGGGTGACGTACCCATTGATGAGGATGGTCGACACCATAGCTCTCAAGTATTGTTCTAACCCTCGGTTAACAACCTCCGTTTGTCCATCCGTCTGCGGGTGATAAGCTGTACTATGGTTCAGTTGGGTACCACTAAGAGCAAACAATTGCGTCCAGAACTTACTCACAAAGATAGGGTCACGATCCGACACAATAGTTTTTGGTAATCCGTGAAGCTTTACCACGATGTCTAAAAAAACTTCCGCCACCTTGTGTGCATTAAAGCTAGTCGGCAATGATCCAAAGTGAGCATACTTAGAAAAACGATCTACCACTACAAGAATAACCGTTAACCCCTTCGAGGTTGGTAGCCCGGTTATGAAGTCCATTGATACATCCTCCCAAACTGCGGAAGGAGTTGGCAGGGGTTGTAGGTAGCCTCCCGATGCCTGGGTTGAATACTTTGTTTGTTGGCAAACCAAACATCGTTTGATATAATCCTCCACTGACTTACGCATTCCCGTCCAATAGAATAATGATGATAACCCAACTAACATCTTCTTAACTCCTCCATGTCCAGCACTAGGCGTGTCGTGAAATTCACGCAACAACAACATCTTCAGTTTAGATTCCTTTCCCACAAAGTAGCGGTCGCGAAAAATTACAAGCCCTTTTTCTTGACGAAATCCATCTGGCCCACTCCCTTCTTTGATCCGATTATGCAAATTAACCAATTCCTCCAATGTCTCATTTTCCTTCTTCAGATCATCAAGAAAACCAACAACGGGCTGACTGATAGCCATAAAGGCGGCGGTCACAGCCTCCTCGTCATTATACAAACGAGATAAGGCATCTGCAACCTGATTCGTGCTCCCCTGTTTGTACTCAACCACGAAATTAAACCCCATCACCTTTCGAACATATTTCTGTTGAATTGGAGTCTGGATTACTTGTTGCATAAGTTCCTTAAGGCTTTTATGATCAGTCCGAATGATAAATCGTTGTCCTAGCAAATCTGGCGCCATTTATAAACCGCCTCTCGATAGCAAATAACTCTTTCGTGCGTGGCCGCCATAGACATTCGAGGACCCAATTTACGGCTGAAGTAACTAATGGGATGATTATTTTGCAACAAAACCGCCCCTATCCCCGTAGCCGAGGCATCGGTCTCCACAACAAAGACCTGATCAAATTTTGGAAGACTAAGAATAGGTGCTGTTGACAATTGACTTTTAAGCTCTTCAAAAGCTGTCGCCTCTTGTACTCCCCACTTAAATCCCTCCTTACGCAAAAGATCAGTTAGTGGTGCAGCCAAGGTCGCGTACCCCAATAAACGCCTATAATACCCAATGAGCAGAAACCCTCGCTTTTGCCGTTGAGTGGTAGGCGTCGGCCATTCGCGAACGACCTTAACTTTATTTGGATCCACCTCTACTCCAAGCTTAGAGATGATATGCCCTAAATACTCGAGTGACTCGGCCCCAAATACACACTTGGATTGCTTCACATAAAATTGGTATTCCTGCAAAAGCTGAAAAACACACTCCAGATGTTCGAGATGGGCCGCAAACGTGGCACTATAAACCAAGATGTTATCAAAAAAAAACAATCACAAATTTACGCAAATAAGGAGAAAATAAGCGATTCATAGTTGCCTGGAAAGTAGAGGGGGCATTAGTGAGACCGAAGGGCATGACCAAAAATTCATAATGACCATCATGTGTACGAAACGCTGTCTTATACACATCTCGCTCATGCACTCTAATTTGATGGTACCCAGCTCGTAAATCTAACTTAGTAAAAGACTAAGCTTCCCAGTTCGTCGAACAACTCGTCCGCCGTTGGGATGGGAAATTTATCCTTAATAGTAACCGCATTTAAGGCTCGATAATCGACACAAAAACGATAGCTCCCGTCCTTCTTTTTAACAAGCAATACGGGCGAGGAAAACGGGCTTTGACTAAAACGAATAATACCTTGACGTAACATCTCACTAACCAATTTTTCCATTTCTCCCTTTTGATAATGCGGGTATCGGTAAGGCCTCACATTCACGGGCTTAGTTTCGGGTAACAAATGAATACGATGGTCGATAGAACGATGAGGTGGTAAAGAACTCGGTACCTGAAAAAGGGAGTCAAACCGCCCCAACAACTGATCGAGCTCCGGCTTTCCAGACGTCGCGGCTACCATAGGTGCGTCTACGTCACCCGCCTCTAATGGCAAATTATGTATTTCATACACACCAAAGACTTCATCTTGTTCCAACAATGCTTGCATTCGATGCAAACTAATCTTCTTCATGCGCAAGGATTCGTCCCCTTTTAATGTATATGTGGTATTAAGAAGAGTGAATTCCATGGTTTGGTGCGCATAGTCATGCGTAACCTTACCCAGGTGTTGTAGCCATTGAATTCCCAGCACAACATCAGGCCCTTGCATTGGCAACACATTCAAATCCACCTCTATTGTCACTCCCTGCATGTGAAGAGTAACACTGGAGCAAACACTCTCACACAACAAAGTTGCCCCACTGCCAATATATACTTTGAACACCCTCGTCGGTTTTACAGGTAAACACATTTTTTCCACTACATCAGGCCGAATAAAATTGTGTGTACTACCGTTGTCAATGAGTACATGGACATTCGTCTTACCAATCGTTCCCCACAGTTGAAGAGAACGCGGACTTCCGTGCCCAATAAGCGAGTTAAGGATTGAGATATCACCACTCTCGACCACATCATCACCACCATCATCCTTTGTCGTCCCCGGGTCATCCTCCTCGTCGGTCATTAACAACAAAAATTTTCCTGGACACTTATGCCCACGCGACCATCGGTTATCGCAATTAAAACACGATCCTTTGTTGAGTCGTTCTTGACGTTCACCGGAGATATCCACTTAATAGCAAGTGGCTTGGAAGTCGAGCGGAGTTGGTAACAAGGTTTGGTTTAGGAGGAGCAACGAAGTTCTTGATGTGGACACCCCCAAAACGAGTAGTCGGTGCTTTTGACTACCCATAATTGATACACTTTTAGTAGTCATTACGGATCTTGGACTGCTTTGTCATCCAAGCGAGCTTCATGTCGTGCCAATGAAAAGGCATCACCCGAGTTCTTTGGTTTCGACACCAACAATTCCGTTGCAAGTTAAGTTTAAGCCCGGAGATATAGAAAGAGATGAGCGGGGTTTACGGTATATTAGTAACCCTATTCATGAGTTTTCAAACTCACGTTGATAATCCTCTACCGTCGGTTTGTAACAACTTAGATAAATCCCCGGGTCTTCATATTTGGATGGCCCAAATCGATTCCTCACGCGTCCACAAGCCCGTCCCAATCGGTGTCAATCCGTTCCTTGTCATCCATCTAAACCACTCCGCAGCCGCCTTCTAAGTTGAAACCCACAATCCATAAACGTTGATCTGCCGGTGTGTTAAGCAACGAAAGTATTCGATGGCAAAGATCCAACTATCGGGATCGTCGCTTCAGTAAATTTAGGCACGTCGACCGCATAGACCGCGATAATGGTGATCCGGGATCACCACCTCCCCATGACGACCACAGGCGGTCCCCGAGTAGTTTGTAACTCCGCTTTAAAGCCTCAATTGCTCTCGAAAGCGGCTGACTTCTTCTGCTGTGCGCAGCAGATTAGTCGATCCGCTTGCTCTTTCGAGCAATAAACGAACCCTTTTTCATCCATAAGAACAATGAAAGCACCAATTGATACGACCGACTCGCACCAACGTAGCACCACTATAGCGTGTGCGAGCTCCGATAGAAAGAGAAGAGAAGTTGAGAGAATTAATCTGCTGTAAACATAATGATTTCATTAATAACGATGAGTTTAAATACTCATTGAAAGACAATCCTAAACAAAGACGAATAACCATGAATACTTATCCTAACACGACACCAACACATATCCTAAACAATTATCCTAAATAAATGATAATGATAAGCATGATGGACAACTCCTAACCCATCACGAACTCCTTCTGCCAACTAGGCACAGTCTTGGTTCTTTTCCCCCGGCCCAACTTATCAGCCTCGGTTGTAACAGCTAGGGTTCGGGTCTAGGTCATTTAAAAATAGTATAATTTTGATGTTTACATACAAATTAGAAGGAAAAAAAATAAAACTCGGGTCATTCAGGTTGACCCGAACCGGAGTAAGAGACAAATATTATACCCGAACTCGACCTTGTTTAGAGCTTGGGTCAATTTCGGTTGACCCGATTGACCCGAATATAGTTTTGACCCGATTGACTCAACCCAAAATGTCATACTCAGATTCAGGTCGGGTCGGCTTATATGACATCCCTAATGGTATGTGTGTAGAGATAATTTGATTGATTTTGGGCCTTATTTACAATATGTTTTACAAATTTGGGCAAGCCCAAATTTTAGAAATACAATAAAAACTCGATAAATTAATGATCGATTAATTAATAAACTTTATAAAATAATATTTATATCTGGTCCAATTCATTAATTTATAGATAAATTAATATCGATTAATTTATAACTTTTTTAATTAATAAATTTAAGTAGTCAAATGAGTATTAATTTACTGAGTTTCTACTCTATCAGATTACTGAAAATAGGCGATACTGATAAGAAATTTTATGGTTATACATCTTTGGATGCACATCTCGGAGCTGGAGAGATTGAAAGTCAGGAGGTTATTGAGATACTCACATTAGACAAGTACATATTATTAAATTAGTTAAAAAAAAAAAAAAAAAAAAAAACTACGGAGTATCTTTTTTGAGTAACCTAAACGGAAAAACTTAATTTCTTTACCCATTTATTGGAACTCAGAATATGATTTGTACGCCATTGGTTCGACATTGCTATAAATGTAGAGAGAACTTGTTAGAAAGGAGACCGGGGCGGATTTCAGGGAACCATCTTAGGACAGTCAAGTCAAAATACTTCGTACAAAGATAGTAATGTTCTCCGAAAGACCACACTTTTGAGACCAAATACTAGTATTAGTTTAAAACTAATACAGTTTAAAAAATTGCGTAACAGGTTCACACTTTTGAGACAGTGATTCACGTCTAATCTTTTTATGACAGTGTTTTGTTAACACAATTGAAACATTGGTTTGGACTGGACTGAAATAGAGCCGCGCGCCGAATGTGGTTTGTTAAAACAATTGAAGCCATCGACTGTGAGTGCATCTTCTCAAATATGTTTAGAGTGTGAATTTTGGTTTCGTCATACCACACACTAATCTTATGTGGTTTGTATTGTTTTGATGGCTAGTTTGTCAAACAATATTTTGGCTATACTGTCATTTCGGCCATAGAAGACACCAATTACACGATTACACAGATATAGCTACGAATTTAGTTATACAGAACTGCACCAACTGAACCCAAAAATGACAATAATGAAACCAAAAACTTGCCAACATGAACTGGTACAACCATTCGGTCTCATATCAAATATCAAACCGCCAATTCAATGTTGAATCATGATTTTGAGTGATACTACTTGAATTTCTAGGCTTCTCAACATTCACAAACACATATGCTACCAAAACAAAAAGTAAGTAACTACCTGTTCAAAAAATTCAAGCAGCTTATATTTTAATTCATGTTAGGCCTTTCTAGCAATGAAGACTCAAGCACCCTTTAGCAGCTCCAACCACTCATAGCGTCATCCATTATCTACAGAAAAAATAATTATGTTTAGAATAGGTTATCAAGTATATAAAGAATATTAGAAAGAAATAGTTTAATAACCTTCTGCAAAGTTGTCAATATTAGGAACAGCTTCTTCCACCTTTCTTTCGCTTTTGTGACTTGTCTCTCCAATCTTCAGTGCAAACTAATGCTTCAACAATTGAAGGGGGCAAAGAACTTCGAAAATCTTGTAATAAATTACCATATGTGGCTTTAAAAGCACACATTGATCTAACGGCTGTCAATGGGATAGCCAAGACATCCTGAGCAATTTTAGAAAGAATTGGAAATCTTTCACTGTTGTTTTTCCACCAAAGTAATATGTCAAAGTCATCTTCTTTAGTTACTAGATCCTCGTTAAGGTATCTATCCAATTCTGTCTCGCTTTCTACATTACCTTCAACATCCAACTTACGCTTTTTTGAACGTTCTTGAAATATCTCATTTGGTTGTGTGATCCCAATCTTACCTTTGTATTCATTGCACAAATCAGATATTGTAGCAAGTACCAATTTCGCAATCTTTTTCCACAAACAATCTCCGTATTCGTCTTCTTCATCCGATTCATCTTCATCCTCGTCTTCTTCATGCGATTCATCTTCATCTTCGTCTTCTTCATTATCATCATTATCATCAACATCAACATCATCGTCTCCGTCGTCGTCATCATCATCATCATCATCACCATCATCATCATCATCATCATCATCATCATCATCATCATCATCATCATCATCATCATTATCAACATTCTCCTCATCATCACCATCACCATCACCATCATAGATATCTTCTTGGTTGTAGACGTACTTAAAATAATACTCAATGAACGTCATTTTATAACTAGGGTCAAGTACGCTAGCAACACACGTTAGCATATTCAATTCCTTCATATTCCCCCAATACTTATTATATTTTTCTCTCATTTTAAGTGCCATAAGATTAGTCTTAGTATCAGCACTTTTTGCCAGATTTTGGAATTTATAATCAATACGGGAAAGATTAACAAAATACTTATCGGATGTCGCAAACCCAAATATATTTTCAGCTAAAACAATACAGTCACGCAAGATATATGAGATCTTCCTTGCATTTTCCCAATCATCATGATCAGGAACCCCACAAGTTTCTTCCATGTAATTCCTATATCTCGAATCTTTAATCTCAAACATATTGAAAGCTTCCTCATAATTTTCGGATGTAAACAACATCCCAAATGTACAGATCCATTTATTTGGAAAATCAAGACACATAAAATGGTTGAAATCTATTCCACTTTCTTTAGCGCATGTTCTGAAATTATTAGTCCTAGCCGACGATTGTCTCACATATAGAACCGCCGATAGTACGCGTTTAAATGAGTCATCATACTCATTTAATACAGCTTTCACCATATTGTTTAAAACATCAATAAGACATCTAGAGTGAAGAAACTTACCATCCAACACGGTGTTCGTTAATCTTTCTTTTATATAGCTAATTACAACATCATTTGAACTTGAATTACCAGCCGAAATGGTCAAAACATTGTCAATTTCCCAATCATGTAAACACTTTTCAACCAGCTTTCCTATCTCCTCTCCGTCATCACTAAGAATTGGACTGAAACTCAGAATTTTCTTGTGTTTATCCCAATCGTTATCTATAAAATGGGCACTAATGCATAAGTAATTCACATACTGGTTTGGGGTCCATGTATCCAAGGTTATGCAAACCCGTTGATTCATATTCTTAATAAAACCTTTCAATTTTAACTTCTCTTGCAAGAAAAGTTGGACACAATCCGAAAGAATAGTTTCATGAGATGGGATTTCAACAGTAGCACATACGGCGTTCATAAATTCGTGAAGTCCCTTTTGTTCAAGAGAAGATAAAGGAAGTTCATCAGTTATTACCTCTTGTACTAGAAGTTTTCGAACATGCGCTTGATACATCCTTTATATTCCAAGTAAGCACCTAGAAAATACTAGCAAAGAAAGGACCAACATCATATTAAGAATCCGATGTTAAAATCATAAATAAGATCACAGTGTCATCTTGCATTGAAGTTAGATTTTTTCTTTAAAAGAAGTAATAAGGTGATATCTACTCTCCACAAAACTTAACTATGTATAACTTTAGGGGTGTTTGGAATTCCTTCTGCATTCAGTAAATTCCGAGTGTTGGATCAAATCACATTCAGTCGATTCGAGTGTTGGATCAAGATAATGTAACAATGTGTTCCAGAAATCGTAACAAAATGAAGAACACTTGTTAGGAATCTATAGCTTAGAAACAAGATTTGAAACTGAATGCTATTGATAGATTTGAGTGTTTATGGAATGATTAGAATGAACTGAATTGAGAGAGAAAGTGATAACAAATTCTTGGCTAGCCAACTAATGAAGTGAAATGGCGTATTTATAGCCAAATGGTGGAGGGAAAAGTGAAATGGCTATGCGCGTGACCGATTCTAACTCCTCCCACGCGCCTTTAGTTAACGTTCGTTACAGACAATCTTATTTATAAGCACTCGTATAAATAATTCTCGCTGTTTTACCTCTTACAACAACAACAACAACAACAACAACAACAACAACAAACCCAAAATCCGCCCGGGTATGGGGAGGTAAAATGTAGAGCAGATCCTACCCCTTTAAATCCGGGGTAGAGACTGCTTCAACGAGACCTCCGGCAAGTGCGGTGTGCGGGTGAGAGATAGGAGAAGAGAAGAAAGCATAAGACAAAAAAGTAACAAGCACAAGCATAAACGAAAACAAAAACAACGTGACGGGGCACAGGGGAGAGCACATGCTGTTTTACCTCTTAAATAATCTTATTTATAAGCACTCACAGAAATGATCAAGATCTAGCAAATCCAAACACTATCACATGTATTGTGTTCTGTTTCAAACACACAATCACTATCCCAAACACCCCCTTATAATTCTATGATTCTTTAATCACAGCAAAAACATTATAAGCACACATCTAAACACATATATCTTACATGTTCAGTAATTATCAGACCATCAAAGCATAAAAGGCCCAATACAGTTTGCACACGAGCTTCAAGTATAATTCAGTGGGTGTTTGGCATAGCTTATTAAGCTAGCTTATGGGCTTATTTGAATTTTCAGGGGATGATAAGCTCAATTTTAATCAGTATCTTATTATCAACTTGAAGCCATATGGCGTCAGTTAATAAACTTAGACAATGTTTTTAATGGGCGTATAAGACGGTGAAATAAGCTAATCCAAACACCACCTAAAGAAATGTTTATTAGCCAAACCAGAAACTACCAATTACAACATAAAAGAGGCAACACATTTCGTACACGGCCTTAAAAACGATACTTAGAGGGTGCTTTGATCAGCTTATTAAGTTGGCTTATTTGAATTTGAAAAAGACGATAAGCTCACTTTTAATTAATATCTTATTATCAACTTGAGAAAATAATAATCCATTAAAAGTGGGCATATTGGCTTTTCCAAATTCAAATAAGTCCATAAGCTAGCTTAAAAAGCGAATCCAAACACCCCCTTTAAACCCATTATAAAAAACAAAAACTAATAAGGTTTAGCAAAATGACATAAGCTAATAACAAACACCCAAAGTTAATTATAAAAATAAAATAAAAAAAGAAGCAGAAATGAGAAGGATAAATTGGATTAAGAAAAATATACCAGTCGATTGTGAGCAGACACGTGAAGTAAGAATGTCACCGGAGATAAGAAATGACCGGCAGTCAACGATGAGGAAGGGTGGTCAAACGGTTGTAGGTGTTGTTTGGTTTATAATATCGAATTCAGTCAATTCACTATTGGTATAAGTTTGGGGTATGGGTTTGAGTTTAGGATGAAATGGGAATATGGGTATGATATCATTTTCTTATTTTTTTTTTTTTCTCAAATACATTTTTATAAGGTTAAGCATTGTTTAAAACTGGACCGGACCGAGATTGAATTAGACCAGAACCACGGATCGAGGACCAGACCGAATGTGTTCGGTCCGGTCCGGTTCAAAAAGGCATTCCTGGTCGGTTTATACGTAAGACTGGATCGGACCGAGACCGAATAAGGAAAAAGTTGAGATAGGGACCGGACCGGCCGGTTCTTCAGTTCGGTCGGTCCGGCCAGTTTTCTTGGTCCGATTGATTTTTGAGTCTACGATGCTTAGCCCTACATTTTTAAGTGAAGTTTGAGCTTGTAAGAGTGTGTTTGGTTTGGGGGCATGAGAATGAAGGAATTCGCTTTCATTCCTACTAAAGTAGTTTGATTTATTGGTTCTGTTTCAGGGAATGGATATGAAACTCACAAAAAGTAGGCATTTTAGTGAACCTATTATCATGCCTATACTCATAGTGATTCCTTAATACAAGCCAAATGCCCCCTAAAGATCTTCATTTTATAAATATCTTTATGCAATTTTATTATGCATAAAATGTTTGTCCCATTTTGTTATTTTACGATTACTTATAAGTTCTAGCTTCTCTCTAAACTAACTAACTAACCATATTTAAATAAAAGTTACACCTCCAACTTCAACTCTCATAAGTCTCGACATCCGAATAATTTCACCATGACTCTACTACTCTGCACAAGATAGATTACGAATATATCTTTCTCCCATAACTCTATTACTCGTACGACATACTTCTCAAATTAAGGTAAACCTACAACATAAAAAGCCAAACTTACAAATGATTTTCAAATCTACATTGATGTTAAGACCGACCGTAGTGGGGATAAACTGGACGCGTTTTCATCCCACTTGGCAACCAAGAACGCATCGTGCCTTGCTACACAACTCATGCAAGACACATCTAACATGTGTAGTTTGCAAGGACTCGGTGGAAAAAAAGACCGAGTCGTGCGAGGAAGTTTGTGTGTGTGTGATGTTTTTATTAAATGATTTTTGTAGGGTATGTTTTCTGTAGTGATCACGGTCTCTTTATCACACTAAGTTGGTTATAAAAAAAGTCAGAGTAAATGTGGTAGTGGTGACCCACGGTCTGCGGTCACGATTACACTTAAACCTAACTCATTGTAACTCCATAGTACAATGTATTCATTTTATCCAAGGTTAGCAATTTAGCATGAAGGGCCAATAGTGGACAGTCACACTATAAATTAGAATATATTGGTGGGTTGTAAATAAAACATATAGAGTGTGTTTGTTAAAGTAAATGTGGGCAGTAGTCACAGCTCATCGCTCACTGCTTCTTAAAAAAAGCATTAAAAAAATGAGCATTTTTAAAAAATAGCAAAGCTCGTCACTTTTTTGCCAAATGAACACTAGAAATAAAAAAGCTCATTGTTCTCCATTTATTGCCCCAAAAAGCTTCAAAAAGCTTTGCGACAAACATAGCCATAATTAGCTTGTGTTGAAATTATATATATATACTAAAATACATTGGCTCATGAGCGATAAAGCGGGCGTGAGCGAGTCTGCATGAGCAAAGTGCGAAAAAAAAAAAAAAAAAAAAAAAAAACTTTAGCAAATTCATTCCGTGAATAAAATGATCGAGGCGACCTTATTTCCGTCGTCGCCAGGTTAACCCTTCGTTTAAACTATAAATTAAAGTTTTATAAATTAAAGTTTTAGGTGGGTGCAACTGATAAAGAATAATAAATATTGTTATTATATAAGTGGTAATATATTGATGGGTCGTAAAAAAGACACATAATTAACTTGTGTTAAAATTTATGCCATAAATTAAATTTTAGGTAGCTGCAAGTGACGAATAATAATAAATAGTGTTATTATGCTTTCAAAACAATGTGTAGAAAAACTATAACTAAGCTAGCGTTTTTTGCAGCAACATAAGAGTATGTCCCTAGAACAGTTTTTTGTATATGCATATGTGCTTACTTTTGTGAATACTTGTTTTGGGTTTTCTATCCCACACTATCCCACATGGAATCCCACATGGAATAGAGAAGAAATTTTGTGCTTAGTTATATACTATGGTGTCTACAAAACATATAAGTTGAGATTAATGTTATGTTATTGGTTAGTTACACTAATATTTTGTTAAAGTATGTTTAACAAAATCAAAGTGTAATATATCAGTACCTTATACAAATTCTTAGCTTTTATATTTTGTCCTAGTAAATTAATTCTCCTTAGCTTTTATATTTTGTTCTAGTAAAATAATTCTCCTTGATGACTTCGGTAGGGTTAAAATAATTTACAATAATTATAAATAAATTATTATAGACAATATATCTTATAGTGAGAGGGCATGTTTGTCCGATCTTTTTATTAAGTCACGTTTGAAATTTAAATAATATAATGTGAGGATTTTTAATTTAATTACTTTTCATGTTAAGTCAGCTTATCTATACTATAGAGTATAAACATACAGTAGTTCTTAAAACTTAACTTAAAAGATGAATAATATTATCTATACTACATAGAAAGTAAAAATGGTTAATGTAAAATGTTAAAATGCTGAAAATTGGTCAAGCTTTTAGCACATTTAGAAAGTATTAAAATTAAGCCATACATTAAGAAAGTATTGAAGTAGTTTGAATTATTTTTGGATTGTTTCAATCTATGTTACAATTTAATGCATATCGAAAACCGAATTGACTCGGGACGCTTCAAACCCTGCGAGTTGATCCGGCGTAATTTGATCCGTTTTTTGACCCAACCTGTCGAGTTGACCCGGTTTATATTGACATGTTTTTTTTAACTGGAACGGTTATACCGGTTGAACCACCCGAGTTTCAAAATATTATGTTTAATCCACAATCCTCAAGCTTTTATTATTTTTCGTTTATAACCCATAAATTTTTTTTTATCACTAAAACTATTTGTCATTATAAAATCCCGTTCTTTATGACGCAGATCTTGTCTAGTTAGACTAAAATACTCATAATAATAATAATAATAATAATAATAATAATAATAATAATAATAACAACAATAACAACAATAATGCAATCTATTAAATACTTAAATATTTAGTTACAATTTAAATCACCAACTTTCTTCATTATCACTTGCTTCACACCCACATATTCAAAAAATATTGCAAACACTAATTAACGCAACAATAAACTGTTGTTGCTGTAATCGTTTCGTTAATTAAGAAAAAAACAAACAAGAACCTTTTACATGACTTTGTAGATTGAGTTTTAGTTATTAAGACAACTAAGTTAATTCATTAAGGGGAAAAAAAGTTAAATTCAAACACCAACTAAATTTATTCTTTCATGAAGATTGTATTAGAGTGAGGATCAGTGAGAAGTATTATTAGAATAGGAAGAATAAGAAGATATTTGAACCATTGGATCAAGAGATCAATGGCTAAAAGTGAGGGGTGGCATAATTGTAAATAGTATGACTTTATTTTCAATGCATGAGGGTATATGAGTAAAATCAACCAAATTCTTTTATTCTAAACATACTACTATAATTTCTGTTTTTTTCTCACCTCCGTAAGTGACTTTGGATCACAATTATTCCAAAAAAAAATAACTTTGGATCACAATTATTATACAGACTACGTATGCATCTGTTTCGTTTTCGAAGCATGCATCTCTTTGCCAATAAGATTGCATCTAAGTTTATTTGATGTTAAACATTTAATAATTTCATATGCTGTTCTTTTCTTAAGGATATATGTCTTCAATTTTTCTTAAATGAATTGATGAGCCTTTTTAAATGACGAACAACTAAACCATAATTTCATACTATGATATGCATCTTTCTCAAATCAACATGAAATTTAGAGTAACAATTGCATCTACTCTTTTATCATAAGATAATATGCATCTTTAGTTTAATAATCTAAAATGTGAAAATTAGATGCATGGGTGCATCCGGCTCATTAAAACCACAACAAGCATCTAGCATGTTAGTGAGGATCAATGGAAATATAGATGCAATAAAACTTAAATGCATCCATTAATATATTTTAGACTAAAATACACCGTTGTATTGGAGGATCGCGATGGGACGAACCACGCACTTTTCATCGCTACCGGTCCAAACAAAGACCCATTAAATCTTGATTAGTCCCTTGACCGATTTGGACACCAAACCGAGGGTATTATAGACCATTCACTTTTTTGACCCAAGCTAGTTAAAATGTAACCCAACCTTCAACCATATATGTATGAACGAGCAAGAGTGAACCCTAAAATACAATCAACACACATTCTTCCCAAAGCAAAAAGAAAAACAATAATGGCACAAAACGATAAGGGGAAGGGTTTGTTGAGTTCGTTGAGGAAAGCAGACTGCGCAAATGAAAAGCGTTTGGGTGTTAAGAAGGAGAAGGAAGAGGATGACATCTTGTTATCAAAGTTTAACGATTTGGGAGAAAGGATTACAAAACTGGAAATTTTGTTTAAATATCTTAAGGAAAGGAAGGAAAAGAAGGAAAACGATGATAGGAGAGTTGTGGGTCTAGTAAGTGTATGTTTAGATGATAGTAAACATTTGTAGTTATTGAAATCGATGAATAAAATTTTGTGATCTTATTTAATCATTGTGTTTGAAATCGTTTTGCATATCTTAATAGGTTTGACTTACCCAAGTTACAATTTGTTGGTTTTCATAAGTTTGTTTGACTTTGGTAAGTCAAAATTCAAGATGTTACAATACAATTGTCAATACATTGTTGTTTCTCGCTAAAGCGTTTGCCTTTTGAACCCGTGTTTTGAAACCACGCCTAATTTTTCCGATCTGGGTGTGTTTGGTTTTTTGTAACAACTTTTGTTGATAAAAGGGGCCGTTTGGTTTAGCCGATACAACCGGATGTTTTATTTGATACATTATGATTTAGTGCCAAAGTATTTGTATTTTCACCACATCTTTTTAAACCATTGCCTTTGCTTTTCTTGATACAAGGGGTGTTTGGTTCTCTGATTAAAGTTTTGTTGATACAATGGCCTGTTTGGTTTTAGCGATACAAGGGCCTGTTTGGTTTGCTTATACTAATAACACTAAAATACAACCCATATCACAATACAACAGATTAAACAACACATAACCCAAATGATATTTTATCATTAATAAATTACATTAAACATCATAACCAACTACATCAAATCTAATTTACATACCATTTTAGCAAAACTATCACCTAAAAGACGCCTTTATCTACCCCATGGAAAACCAAAAATTC
Organism: Chrysanthemum lavandulifolium; assembly: GCA_022545495.1. NCBI lineage: Eukaryota > Viridiplantae > Streptophyta > Magnoliopsida > Asterales > Asteraceae > Chrysanthemum > Chrysanthemum lavandulifolium. Next base: position 63,076,973 of record CM040244.1, on the reverse strand, counting down.
GTGCATTATGTTCACCATTTTCTTAACATACTCTTGGTTGAACCGAATACCTTCATCTGTTTGACCAACTATCCGTATGAGTTGGGCAAGTTGGTTTGTCTGCCTAGACCGGATTTTGTTGATGCATCCACACGGTCAGCGCGATTCCACGAGGTCCCGAGCTTGATTCTCTTGTATCGCCTCCCTACGGTTGATGATTCTGTCTTTAGATCTGGCAAGACCGAAGAAGTAGCTTCCTTAGAATCCCTTCTCGGCGACCTCATCTTCAAACCAGATGACCATCCGATCATTAAGATTTGGCGAATCACCACCTCCATGAGTTTGTTTAAAATAGGAAATCGCCATTGGAAAGTTGTGTGTGTGTGGAAAAGTGGTAGATGAGTATCTCGTTAGTTGTGCACTAGTTAATATCGTCTCGGTAAGAGACGGTGAAGGGTTTAATAGTTTTCTTTATTTCACACGGTCCCCGAATTTGTGTTGGTTGCCGTTGTCAATTTGTCACACTTAAAACTCCCGCCCAATATTCACTTTAGGATACACATTGGTCCCTCGTTGCCAACTTCAGTAAAACCATTAGAAGTTTGACTTTGTTAAGTCAAACTTCTAAAACATGTCAAATTATCAATTCACTCCAAAACAAATATTTTAGTAATGGTTTTGCAATATTGACTTTACAAAGTCAAATACCATTGTATATATTATTGAACATTCCAACGACCATCGTCATCATCAAACTTCAAATACCATTATGACTTTTGCACTTAATGTTCCAAAGGTTTTCAATCCTTCCGACATTACAACTCTCGCTTCACAGCTAACCCATTCAACATTTTCAAGTATTGAGTAACTAAAGTAAACGAAATGCGGTTTACTTGCTTCAATCAAATAAAATGCTAAATGAAAGTTTGACTTTCGAATGTCAAACTTTCATCACCTAGAATACGCACAAACAACAACATATGAACAATCTAATTTTAAGCAAACCATATAACAAATCTGTACAAAATTAGTAAAACTATTTTGAAACATTAATTGTCCAAGGGTTTTCAACCCAAACTTAAACTACAACCAATCAAAGAAATCTACAACGGTGTGGGGAAGCTCGGGGAGTTTCAATGACTTCTAGCCAACTCCCGGTTGTTCCCGGTATTTTCATTCCCATCATGACTCTATTGCTTTCCCGATATTGATTGTCTTTAGCGACCGGGAACACGAATACACTTTATTAAAGTTATTTCATGCTCGATCCGGGAAAAGCTCAAACACCACCGTCTGAAGCGCCCATGGTCGAATGTGTTTCTATCTACAACATGGAAAAATTGGGCAAAGGTAGATCACTAAGCGTGTTTGCACGAAAAATCAAATAGTGTTGAGATACACAAACATGGCAATTTAGGAATGTTTTATTTGATACATATTCATTACATCATTACACTTACTCGTATCCGGCATTTTCAAATTCGGAGATGACGAATCATTCCAATGGTGAATGCTACCATAACACTATTCCCAAAATCGACATCGGACGACTTAAGGTTAATCGGGAAACAAAGGGCACCTTCATCCTAGGATTAGCTTCATGTATCAACTACAAGAAGTTTCTGATTAAATTTCATTATCATACACATCTCATAACATTATAAGTTGTAAACCGAAATTGTTCTTACCGTGCAATCACCAAAATCCAATGTAAGGGTCTCAAGATTTTGAAGTTTTGTCAAGTGAAAGATATCGGATGTTGTGATTGTGGTGCAACATTATAACGACCTAATGACAAATGTAACTTCTTCAAATTCCCAAGTTTTGCAATATCCCATAGTCTCATCTCGTTAGTACTAGGACGATTCATTTTAAGAGACTCAAGTGAGGACAACCAGCAATAAAGTCCCAAATGCACCGCTTAGAAAATTGACATGAATCAATTCTAGGCTCGATGATTTGGATAGCCATGAAAATATTCCAAAGTAGCCATAGCACAAACATGAAGTACCGGATGTTTCAACTCACCGCGAGAGTAAAGTTGGGTCGGGAACGAATGGCGGGTCACCATACCGGTTTGTAATAATCGACTCCTCAACTCCATTGTCGACCAAAACAAGAGCCACTCATGAATGTGTTCATAATGAAAGTTGTCTATTCCAATAATTGATCTTGGCTCTACAAAGAAAGACAAACTTTCTTATTGGACCCATAAGCCGATTTAAGAATCTAGTAACAAGCCTACCATCAAACTCGTATGTTAAATAATAAAAGAAATTCTCATCAAGTATGACATCGGTGAGCAAAGTCCACTTAGACCTCCGGTTTCTCGCTAAACTAGAGGTTCTCACCGCTTCTAACAAAGGCAACCGATTCAAAATGTTAGTGATCACTTCATCCGGCATGTTGGTAAAACGATCGATCGACATGGTTTTGTTGGAAGTTGGGTTGGTCTTTGAGTTCGAAATAAGGATTTATATTCTTGATTTCGATTTGCGCTTTATCTTTTCGGATAATGTGGTTTTATGTGATTGGCAAAGTTGTTTGTTGGGTGGGTGTATTTGTTCCCGCCAAATTAAATGCAGCGTGTCGTGAAGAAACGGCTAATATCCATACTCACAATTGGTCCCACAGGTTCTAGCTTGGGTCAAAAAGTGAATGGTCTATAATACCCTCGGTTTGTTGTCCAAAATCTGGTCAAGGGACGAATCGGCATTTAATGGGTATTGTTTGGACCGGTAGCGATGAAAAGTCGTGGTTCGTCCCATCGCGATCCTCCGATACAAGTTTAGGGACCAACGGTGTGGAAGAGAGGAGAAAAAGTAGGAAGCAGTTTTTTATTAGATGAATAAGAATGTCTAAAATAGCTTTAACTCTAATGTAAATTGATTAGCTAAGATTACTTCTCATCCTTCTTATTTTAATAATTTTTCTTATTTGATCCTAGATTGTATTAATAACAACATAAAAGCTAACATGATCCTAAACTAATGTTGACACTAATTTCTCGTTCAAAACAAGTAAACAACCAATATTTTGTAACGACATGACCATACAACTGAATATGTATAAATAATTTTTCTATTTGTTATTAATTATGAATTTTGCATTTTATATTTTATAGCCATAACTAAAACTGTTTTACTAAACACTTTTGCAAAACAAAAATCTACACTTTGTTGCCAACAATCATCAACTTATAACTAGCAATTATCACCTTACAATTAGTTTTGCCAAACATAATCTCAAAATGTTTATTTATGCTTCTTTAGAAAGCTTATTAGCTTATATAAACTCAAATAAGGTCACTTGATGTGCTTATAAGCTTATTTATAGGTATGAGTCATCAAAGAGAAATGTTGTTACTAGAATTAAACATGTCGAGGTCGGCATCACAAAATGAACATTTTGGGAGGTCAGCACCTCTAGAATCAAGGTTGATTCTACTCGGTAGTTTGAAGAGTTGCGAATACAAGTTCTCAAACCTTTTAGGCTTGTCAAAACAAAAACTTGTTTTTTGTGCACAATGTTCCTTTGGTTATAACTTCTTGTATGGGGTGGTTATTTGTGTGAAAACTTGGTTATAACTTTTGTTTCCCACATAGGGCAAACAAAAGAACTTGAGCTTCTTTATATAGTGTGGTGTATTTAACTCAAATAAATTGAGATTAGTATCATGTTGTTGGTGTGGATTATCCGTTGTGGTTAAAGCAAAAAATAATCACAATGGTAGATGTTATGCCAGCAATTTATACAAGATCTTGATTTTTTTTGTAAAACTTTTCATATTTGAATTTTTCCGAATAAAAAATAAATTCTAGTCGGGTTAAAGATAAGCTAGAGGTAAGATCACAAAAAAGTGTCATATTTAAAATGCTCAAACTTCTATAAACCGACTGTCAACCTTGATAAGCACATATGCTTAGCTAAATTACTAACTATAACATACGCCAACAAATCTTGTTAAATCAAATATAACCAATTTTGCTACATTTTGTTTTGTTTAGTAATTGTGTCATTGTGTGTCGTTTAATGTTATTTGAATGTTAAAAGTTGTAACTTAACAAACTAATTATCATTACGCCCTTGTTTGATAGTTCATAAAAATCTAAAACTAATCGAAAAATTGTAACTAAACCGAAATTGGTACAAAACCTAATAAAACGACAACATCCAAAGTTAACCCATTTTTACTTGAGATGTTTGTGTATCGCCAAACTAACACACAAACTAAAGTAAGTTGTACAGAACTACTAAACCAACCCAACACAAGAAAATTGATAATAACGAAACTAAAAACCAAACCAACATGAACCCGTTAAGCAACCATTTGGTCTCAAACCTTAAAAACCTCAATGTTCAACCATAAACTTGAATCATGCTACTTGATTTATGGGATTCTTAACATTTCAAGAAACTAATATATATTACATAACATATACCTAACCAACTCTTCGAAGCAACTTAAATACAAAACGATGTTAGAATTTTCTAGCAATGAAGATTCAAGTACTCTTTACCTGCAACCACTCGTAGAATCATCCACTATCTACAAAAACGATAATTATAATATAATCAGAACATGTTATCAAGTATATAAAGAATATAAAATAAAAAAGAGGTTTTATTACCTTCCGCAAACTTTTCAGATTAAGCACAACTTCCTCCACTTATTTTTTATTTTATTTTATTTTTTTTCACTTTTGTGACTTGTCTCTCCAACCCTCAGTGTAAACTAATGCTTCAACGATTGAAGGTGACGATGACCTTCAAAAATCATCTACTAATTTACCAAATTCGGCTTTAAAAGCACACTCTGATCCAATGGCTAACAATGGGATAGCCAAAATATCCTTTGCAACCTTAAAAAGAACTAGAGTACTTGTTGTATGTTTTTAATCCCACATGGAGTAGAGAAGAAAGTTTGTGCTAAGTTATATACTACGGTGTCTACAAAGCATATAAATTGAGATTAGTGTTATGTTATTAGGTCTTACACTATGATCTTGTTAAAGTATATTCGATAATCATCCATTTAATTAAGCAAAAAACAAACAACCTTTAACATGAATTTGTAAATTGAATTTTTACTTATTAAGACAACTAAGTTAATTTCAAATACCACCTAAATTTGTTGTTTGGAGAAGGTTGTATTGATAACAAAATAAAGGCTAGCAATTATCATCTTACAATTAGTTTTGCTAAACATACCTTAAATATATCTATTTAAACTTCTTTAGAAAGCTTATTAGGTTATATAAAACAAATAAGGTCACTTGATGTGTTTATAAGCTTATTTATAGGTATGAGTCATCAAAGAGAAATGATGTTACTAGAATTAAACATGTCGAGGTCGGCATCACAAAGTCAACATTTTGGGAGGTCAGCACCTCTAGAATCAAGGTTGATTCTACTCGGTAGTTTAAAGAGTTGCGAATACAAGTTCTCAAACCTTTTAGGCTTGTCAAAACAAAAACTTGTTTTTTTGTGCATGGTTAACTGGGTTACACAATGTTCCTTTGGTTTATGCCCAAAAAAAAAAGTTGTCTATATGCAATAAATCAATGACAAAATTGTGTTTCATAGTTGTTTAGTCTTAACTTTTCAAAAATAAGTTGAAATTGAAATATCATGTTAATTTAATGTTGTTTTCTTAATGTCGTCCAAAGTATTTTGTCTCAACATTAACCCAGGGCCGGCCCTGGCTATGGGCAGCGTGGGCGACGGCCCAGGGCATCAAAATGAGAGGGGGCATCAAGTTTTTGGTCATGTGAATAGGTTTATGTAGAAAAAGAATAGAAAAAAAAGTTCTTGAAAGTATTACTAAACATTTTTGTGCTTCTAGTTTAGATAAGAAAAGCAAAAAAAAAAAAAAAAGAGAGAAACAAAAATCAAAATTTGAAGTCACGATATTGCCTGACATGGACGCCGGATTACGGCCAGACCTTTGGGAGGAAGATTGGTAGTAATTTTTGTGTGGTTCCCGTGTGTCTAATAAATGGCCCACCTCCTAACTTTCAACTAAATTTGCATTTAGGACCTTTTACTTTCTACTGTATTAGTTTTATTTTTCATTTATGTTATACACTTATACTCGGTATACCCCAATCAATTATTTTATTATTTAAACTACTTTTACTTTGTAAAAGTTGTACCACAAAATATATAAGTTATGTTTGGCAAAAAAAAATTGTTCTTGTTGATGCTTGTATTTTTGCTGAAAAAAATAAAAATTGTATTATTTTTTTTATTGTGTTTGGCTACTTGTAGATTAAAAGCGTAATATGACATAATTTATGAAAAATAATTTCATAATCTTTTAAAAGCTGATTTTGATAACTTATTTTTTTAAACATATATTTTTTAAAATAATTCACAATCCTTGTCACTCAAGCAAATATGATATTGTAACCAAAGTTTATATTTTTTAATAAAATAAACGTAAGCTTCAATAGTTTTTCACAATCTCTCGCGCCAAACATGCTCATAATGTATTTACCTTTAATACAATAACAATATTTATAAAATATTTTGATTTATTTATTCAATTTTAAAACAAATAAAATAAGGTTTTTCGCCAAAAAATATATGCATATTAATATCAGCTGTAACATGTTCCCTACTTTACATCATATATAAATTTCAAATATGACACGAATCTCTAATTTTGTTGTTATCTTTTTTGTGTTATAATGCACGAACCAACCTACAAGTAAATTAAACTTAATAGTCATCTTATGAACATTTTAAATGAATACACAAAGTTTGTTTATATGCTAAACCTCTTGGTAAGGGCATTATTCTGACATCTCGCCCAGGGCATCCGTAATCTCAGGACCGGCCCTGCAGTAACCTTTTACGCTAAGTAAAATTGTACAAGGGTGATTTATAACTGTATAAAAATGAAAAATACGTAGTAATACTTAGCAAAAATAGTCAATTTTGACCTTCTTATAGTCAAATAGTCAACATATACATTCTATATGTTAAAACCAAAGTGTGCAAATGTACACTATTAAACAAAGTTTATCGAGTATATAAAGAATATTAGAAGAAAATAAGTTAAATTACCTTCCGCAAACTTGTCCAAGATTTGGCACGTCTTCCTCCACTTTTCTATCTCTTTTGTGACCCCGTCTCTCCAATCTTGATTGCAGACTAATGCTTCAGCTACAGAAGGTGGCAAAGAACTTCGAAAATCATCTCTAAAAGGACCACAAGTAGCAATATAACAAAGCAGACTCCCATCCAACAAAAATGTTTGAAAGCTAATCCATTTATCCGGACAATCAAGACATACAAAATGTTTGAAATCTGCTATACTTTCTTTGGCACATCTTTTGAAGTTATTTGTCCTAGCTGATAGCAACTACCTCACGTACACATGTAATCGAGTCACCATATTCATCTAAGGAACATTTCACCATATGTTTTATTACGTCACCAAGACATCTTGATTGAAGAAACTTACGATCTAACACAGTATTCGTTAAATTGTCTTTAGCATAACTGATGGCAGCATCATTTGAACTTAAATTACTGGCCAAATGGTCAAAGCATTGTCAATTTCCATATCATATGAACACTTTTCAACAACTTTTCTTATCTCCTCTCCGTCATCACTAAAAATTATTGAAACTCAGTATTTTCCCGTGTTTAGCCAATTGTCATCTATAAAATGTACACCAATGCATAAGTACTTCACAAATTGGTTTGGAGTCCGTGTATCCAAGGTTAATCAAACCTTTGATTCATGTTCTTATTAAAACTTTTCAACTTTAACTTCTCGTTCATGTAAAGTTGGATACAATCCACATAAATCATTTCATGAGTTGGGATAATGCTAGGACCTACGGCTTTCATAAACTCTTTGAAAAAAAATTGGTTCAATAGTAGATAAAGGAAGTTCGATAACTCAGTCATAGGCAAATATAAATAAAAGGAGTTATTATGACCCTAGAACAACTTCTTATATGCGGTGGTTATTTGTGTGAAAACTTGGTTATAACTTTTCCGTCCCACATGGGGCAAACAAAAGAACTTGTGCTTAGTTATATAGTGTCCTGTATACAACCCAAATAAATTGAGATTAGTACTATGTTGTTGGTGTTGGCTATCCATTTTAGTTATAACAAAAATAACTTAAAGTGGAGTTCCGTCACCCACAATTCATACAAGTTCTTGAATTTTTTTAAACTTCTTTTTTATTTCAATGTTTCTTTATCAAAAACAAATTCTCGTCGAGTAAAAGATTGAAAAGTATGGCTTGTAATGTAATTATTGGGGGTGTTTGTAGCTTATTATAGATGACCGATTAGCTTATATAGCAAAGATAAGCTAAAGGTAAGCTCATTTAAAGTGTTTATACTCTGTATAAGCTGGTTTAGAGAGTTAATAAAAAGTACTTTATTTTAGACTTTTGGCCCATCAAAATCTCATAAAGTTTTCACCTGCAGCAACTTCATAATCAAGAGTGTTACTGACTTACTGCTTCATTGCCCTTATCAACCTTTGGCTCCAAGGTTTGTTATGGATATGTTTTGCTTTCGATCTAATTTAAGACTACTCAAAAAATCAAACTAAACCAGAAATTCTTAAATACTCTTTTGTCCATAAAAAAACCAAATAACAACGACAACATCAGAAATCTTAACTCATGTAACTTCAAACGTTCGTGTATTGCCAGAATAAACACACAAACATAATGTGATTACTAAGTAGAAGACAAGCAAAAGTAATTAAGTTCTACAACTCAACCAACTCAACATAGAAAAATGACAATAACGAAACTAAAAATTAAAACCAACAAGAACCAGCCCAACAAGCATTTGGTCTCAAACCAATCATAAATCACGCTCAATGTTGAGACATCAATTTGAATCATGCTAATAAATAGGTTCACAAACACTTGCGGTCATTAGGTTAGCACTTATGTGTTAGACACTGGAACTTCAAGCTGATTGTTTACCTTGGAAGTATACTATTTTATCTACCATCTTTGGTATTATTTAGTATCTTACCGGACCCTATAAGAAATATCTTCATTATCTATCTTTTAACTCGGCCTTTTGTCTTGTTTTTATTCAGCCATCAGTAAGAAAGCAAGCAGCAAAATGCTCGTCACAACCACAAAGGCAGCCTCGTTCCATTTAACTCAATAGCACATAGCAAAGATTTCTAATCATGATTCTGACACGTATAAATCCATCATATAAATAAAAGGATTTATTTTGACGCTAGAATAACTTCTTGTATGGGTTGCTTGTGAGAAAACTTGGTTATAATATTTCAATCCCATATTGAGCAAGCAAAAGAAGTTGTGCTTACTTATATAGTGTGTGGTGTACGCAACTCATGTTAATTGATCGATAAGTATTATGTTGTTGATGTGGGTTATCCATTTGAGTTGAAACAAAAAATAACTCACAACTCAATCCATTACAACAAATATATAAGCTCTCAAGTTTGTTTAAACTTCTTTAGATGACCTATTAGCTTATATAGCAAACATAAGCTAAAGGTAAAGCTCATTTTTGTTGGAATTTTAACAGCATGACAATCATAAACTTCTTTATATTATGTTGATGGTGTTGGTTATCCATTTTAGTTAAAAACAAAAGAAAATAACTAAGGTGGTAGGCTCAGTCGCAATTTATACAAGTTCTTGATTTTATAAAACTTTAGTTTATTTCAGTCTTTTTATATCAAAAACAAATTCACGTCAAGAGTAAAAGATTCAAGAGCATGTCTTGTAATGTAATTGGGGGTGTTTGAATAAGCTTATTATATTTAAATGACCTATTAGCTTATATAAGCTAAAAGTAAGCTTATTTAAGGAGCTTATTTAAATGACTTTCATAAACTCTTTTAATCCCTTTTGTTCAGTAGAATATAAAGGAAGCTCGATAAATCCGTCATAGTTAAATATAAATAAAAGGAGTTATTATGACCCTAGAACAACTTCTTGTATGGGGTGGTTGTTTGTGTGAAAACTTAGTTATAACTTTTCTTTCCCACATGGAGCAAACAAAAAAACATGTGCTTTACTTATATAGTGTCCTGTATACAACCCAAAGAAATTAAGATTAGTACTATGTTGTATGTGTGGGCTATCCATTTTAGTTATAACAAAAAATAACTTAGAAAGAAGGTCCAGCACCCACAATTCATACAAGTTCTTGATGTTTTAGGGTAAATGATTGAAAAAAGTATCATACTTGCCATTATTTATTTTTTGGGTAGTGAACAATTTTTTGTTTTTAGAGCACTTTTCTTTCAAATTCATTCTTTTAGGGTATTTTATAATTTTTGGACATTTTGGCCCCTCATAATTAATAGATTTTTTTTTTCCGAAGGGCAAAAATGTCACATAGTACCCTAAAGAGGATAAATTTGAAAGAAAAGTACCAACAAAAACAAAAAATTTGTTCGTTACCCACAAAAACAAATAGTATAATACTTTTTTCAATTATTTGTCTTTTTTTTTAAACTTCTTTTTTATTTCAATCTTTCAATATCAAAAACAAATTCTCGTCGAGTAAAAGATTGAAGATTATTTCTTGTAATGTAATTAAAATGAGTTATTATGACCCTTGAACAACTTCTTGTATGGGGTGGTTATTTGTGTAAAACATAGGTTATAACTTTTCTGTCTCACATGGGGCAAACAAAAGAACGTGTGCTTACTTATATAGTCTCGTGTATACAACTCATATAAATTGAGATTAGTATTATGTTGTTGGTGTAGGTTATCCATTTTAGTTGAAACAAAAAATAACTAAAGTGGTTAATGCGTAGCCTCAATTTATACAAGTTATTGATTTTTTAAAACTTTATCTTATTTCAGTCTTTCTATATCAAAAACAAATTCACTTCAAGAGTAAAAGATTCAAGAGCATGTCTTGTAATGTAACTGGGGGTGTTTGAATAAGCTTATTATATTTAAATGACCTATTAGCTTATATAAGCTAAAAGTAAGCTCATTTATGGTGTTTATATAAGCTAATTTAGAGAGTTAAAAAAAGTAGTTTATTTTAAAAATAATGTAGAAAACAAAGCGTAAACATAAACTGATACCCTCTCCTTTCTCTCTCCTCTAACAAACCAACCAAATTAACCGACAAAACCATCCGCCATTAAAACCTCAAAAAAGCTTCAATTACGTCAAAACTAGCTATCATTTTAAAAATCTAATCCGATCAATCGATTTAGATTTTCATTCGATCATTCCTATCTTGTTTTCCCCAATTTTTACTGAGTAATTTGGAATTTTAATTTTGGCGCCAAAATTGAATTTCTTGAATTACTTTTGAAAGTGTTATCTCGGGGTTATATTAGCTATCTTCTAGTGTTAATACTGTGTTTTAAAGTCATTTTGAGTTGAATTTTACAAAATGTCTTCTAATAGGCATGGATTGAAAAGCAATGTTAGGATCCCTAAGAGATATGAGAATTCTGAAGTCAATACTGGGAAAAGAGCAGTTAAGGTCAATAATGATAGCAAAAATGGTAGTGGTAAGGGAGCTGAGAATGCAGAGGCAAATCAAGGGGGTATGAGTCAGTTAAGTGTTGGTACAGAGGAAATTGTGGAATTGGATATGGAGAGGGATGAAGTTACTAGTGACAAGGGAACAGAAGTAATGAATAATGGTGTAAGTATCACTCAAATTGCTAATTCAACTGATAATGTTGCAATTAATAATGATAATGTTGTTGATTGTACAAATGAGAATGCTAATGTTGATAGTAGTAAGATTAGTGATGTTGCTAATGGTAATGTGGTTAATGTTGAGGAGGATAAGGGGATTGCTGATAAGCCTTATTATAATGCTGTTAAGAAGAATGTAGTTACTATTGATAATCATTTGATTTACATTGCACCAAAGATTAATGAAGATGGTTTAGAGACTGTAGTGTTTGATGATGAAATTGTCCAAAAAGGGTGTGTTAAGTGGCAAACTACACTGTGTGGTTACTTTGTTGGGCAAAATATGGGGTTCAATGAATTGAGGTATCATATAAGGAGAATGTGGGGCAAATTTGGGTTTAAAGATGTAATTGTGAATGATAGTGGTATCAATTTGTTCAAATTCAAGGATATTGAAGGTATGCAACTAGTACTAGCAAAAGGTCCTTGGATGGTGAATAATAGACCACTGTTTGTAATGAAATGGAATCCTGAAATTGGGTTGAAGAAGGTTGAACCAGTGAAATTGCATGTATGGGTCAAATTACATAATATACCAATGGAGGCATGGAGTTTGGAGGGGATAAGTGCTTTAGCTAGTGGATTAGGAAGGCCTATTATGATGGATGAAATGACAGCTAGAATGTGTGAAAATGGGATTGGAATGTCTGATTATGTAAGGGTACTGGTGGAATTTGAAGCTAGTAAAGTACTGAAAAATGAGATCAAAATTGTATACACTGATAAAGAGAAAATGGTAAAGGGAACAAAGTTGGTAAATGTGGTATATGATTGGAAACCTGATTGTTGTGATCATTGCAAGGTGTTTGGGCATAGCACTGAAAACTGTAGTATTAGGCCTAGAACAGTGGAGGAATTGAAACAAAAGAAAGATGAAGAGATAAGAATGGAAGAGGCAAATGCAACAAAATTTGATAGGGAAAATGGAATGTGGCAGCAACAGAAAAGAATTGGGATGGGAAGAAGGAATAATGTTAGGCAAGAGTACAGAGAAAAAGAGGGGATAATGCAAGTGTGGAGAATAATGCTTTTAAAGAGAAGAATAAAGCTAAGATGACTCAAGCATCAACATCAGGCACTAAGAATAACATGTCCCCTAAAAGTAACAATCAATTTGAAGTTCTAAACAGTGTTAGGGATGAAGATGAAAATGATTTAAGGATTCTAAAAGGCAGAATGGTGGTGGATGTCTTCTTAAACAAGAAAGTGCAGCCTAATTGTGTAGAATCAAGCAGTTGGACACAAGATATGATCAGATACTTTAAAGAACAATGGGAGTTAGATAGAATCAAAGAAAAGGAAGTTGGAAAAATGAATAAGGAAGATGTATTGGAAGGAGGGAATAAATTAGCTCAAACTATGGCTGCTGATCATGTCATAGGCTTGAGTAAGTCAGTGTTGAATTGAACTTTGATTTGAGTTAGAATAGAGTAGCAGTCTTTTTACTACTTTTATATGGATCTCAATATTGTTTCTTGGAATATTAGAAGTATGAATAACTTGAAAAAACAAAAAGAAATAAGCAGAATAATAAAGGAAGATGGTATACAAGTATGTGCTATTTTAGAGACCCATGTGAAACCTCATAAGCTACAAAAAGTGTGTGATAAAGCTTTTGGGAGCTGGAGTTGGGTGTCTAATGTTAATCATAGCATGAATGGGTCCAAAATTCTAATTGGGTGGAATAATATTATGGTTAACATGATGGTGGTGAGTAGTTTTAAATGAGACCATCTTTGTGTGTTTTAGAGACTATTCCACTAAAGTCAAATTATATTGTAGTTTTGTGTATCTTGCAAAACACCGGTAGAGAAAGAAGGAGGTGTGGCAAGAATTAAGGAGAGCTAAATATGTAAGTTACGGATGGCCATGGTTGGTTATGGGTGATTTTAACACTACAATAAAGGTCAATGAACACTCAATGGGGATCCATTATTACATCGATATGCAAGAGTTTATTGAGTGTATTAATGATCACGAGATTGAAGCTCTATGCAAGATGCAGGGCTATACTTTACATGGATCAAATCTCCTTTGAATCCACATAACAGTGTTCTTAAAAAGCTGGACAGAGCAATGGTTAATGAGAAGTTCATGGTGGATTTTACCAATGCTATAGCAGATTTCCTTCCATTTCTTACTTCTGATCATAGTCCAGTAAAAGTAAGTTTCCCTCAAGCTCTTACAAAAAAGTTCAAACCATTTAGATTTGCTAACTATATAACAAATAAAGAGGAATTTTTACCAACTGTGATTAATGATTGGAATATTGAGGTTAAGGGATGTAAAATGTTCTATTTGGTGAAGAAAATGAAGAATTTAAAAAGAATGATGAATAATCTCAGCTGGAAAAATGGGAGTTTGTATGATAGAGTTAAAAGGTGTAGAGAGAATTTGAAAGTAGCTCAAGAAAATTTGGTGGCTAGTCCTCATTGTAGTGTTCTAAAAGATTGTGAAATAACTGCTTTGAATGAGTACAATGAAGCTATAAAGGATGAAGAAGAGTTTCTCTTTCAACAAGCAAAAGTTGATTGGATAAGCAAATGGGACATAAATAATGCATATTTCCATAAGTTGTTGAAAAGTAGAAAACAAGCCAGTAGAATTTTAAGTATTTGGGATGAGAATGAGAATAGATTTGAAGGAAAACCTATGGAGGAGCTATTTGTGAATCACTTTAAAAGCTTTCTTGGGGCAAGGTCTGATACAAGTGATGACTGGAATTTTCATGGTTTATTTGGTACTACTTTGACTACTGAGGAGGCTAATTTGATGGTTAGTAATGTTACTGATAAGGAAGTGAAAATGGCTATGTTTGATATTGATGGCAATAAAGCTCCAGGACCAGATGGATATACTTCTACTTTTAATAAAAAAGCTTGGTCAGTGGTGGGGAAAGATGTATGTTTGGCAGTTAAGGAATTTTTTGAGACTGGTAAATTGTTGGGTGAAGTTAATGCTACTTTATTGTCCATGGTTCCCAAAGTAAACTCTCCTAATAGAGTCGCTGATTTCAGGCCAATTGCATGTTGTAATGTCATTTACAAATGTATAAGCAAGATCATTACAGATAGAATTAAGACTGGTTTACAAAAGCTAGTCAACTTGAATCAAAGTGCATTTATAAAGGGAAGGACTATCCAGGACAATATCCTCATAACACAGGAACTCTTAAGAGGATATAACAGGAAAAGTGGACCTAGAAGATGCTGTATGAAGATTGATTTGGCTAAAGCATATGATACTGTTAATTGGAAGTTTCTTGAGAAAATTCTGGTGAAGTTTGGATTTCATGAAAAAATGGTGAGGTGGATTATGATTTGTGTTACTACAGCTAAATTTACAGTATGCATCAACGGTGAAAGAAAAGGCTATTTTCCTAGTGGGAGGGGACTGAGGCAAGGTGATCCAATATCACCTTACCTATTTACTCTTGTAATGGAAGTCTTAACTCTGCTAATGACCAGGAATACTCAGAGGAGCAACAATTTCAAATATCATGCTGGATGTAAAGAGATAAAGCTTACTCATTTGTGCTTTGCAGATGATTTGCTAGTAGTATGCAATGGAGATGTGGAATCTGTGAAAGTGATTAAGGATACCTTCTTTGGAATTCGGTGAAATGTCGTTTGATTCTAATATGTCTAAAAGTACAAGATTTTTGGCAACATCAAAGATGAATTGGGAAGGGAAATTCTTCAAATTCTTCCTTTTAAGGTAGGAAAGCTGCCTATGAAATATCTTGGTGTTCCTCTAATCACTAAGAAATTGGGAGTTAATGATTGCAAGCTGTTAGTGGAGAAGGTAAAGAATAAAGTAGAAGATTGGAAGAATAAATATCTGTCTTATACTGGGAGACTTCAATTAATTGCATTTGTCTTGTCAACAGTGAGTGTATATTGGGCAAATGTATTGTTATTGCCTAAAGCCAGTATTAAAGATATAGACAGAGTTCTTAAAGGTTTCCTATGGTGTAAGGGTGAGTTGAAAAGGGGAAAAGCTAAGATAGCATGGAAAGAAATTTGTAAGCCTAAGAGTCAAGGAGGATTAGGATTAAGATTGCTTAGTGAATGGAATGAAGCTCTGATGATTAAGAATTTATGGAATATAGTGATCTGTGGTGAACCGTCAAGTCTAATCACACAAACTGGCCACTTGTGAATGACCAGCCGTAACAGACTTAAAACAGTTCAGACACAAATACAATGAAGATCAGAGAATACAGTGAATTCCCGGGTCGTTAAGTCCCACGGAGGATGAATTGGTGTTAAACAACTTCAGATGTCGAATAATCACTAAGGATAGTGATCGATGAAGGTTTTGAGAAATTTATACCTAAAGAAAAATCTACAAATTACAGTGACTTAAATGCAAATTAAAAGAAATTAAAAGTTAAAATATATTAAATAAACGCTATCACTATTTTTAAAATTGATGAACGTTTATTTTATAAAACAAAATAACTTAAATAAACTATTTTAATTAAACGTAAACCTAAATAAACTTAAACGTTATTTAAAACGGAACGAGCGTTATTTATTTAAAATGGCATTTGGAGCGCAAGATAAAACGTAAATTTTATGAAATAAAAGGCCTATGAATGTAAAATCAATTTTCTTACTTACTATATGATAAAAGAAAATTTTACAAAAAGAATTATATTTTTAGATTATTATTTTATTTATTATGATTTAAATACTATAAAACACTAATTAATTGATTAAAATATTAAAACTAATTAGAAAAATCTGCAAAATCATAGAAACTACTTTACACTATGGGAATCTAAGAAAATAAAAGGGCCAACAACTTATTGGAATAAGTGGTAAAAGCTAAATGGACAATAAGCTCTTAAGTATTAAAACGGTATAAAAGGAACTAACATGCAAAATATAACACAAAAGACCCAAGGGCATGTTGGTAGTGGAGTGGTGTGGTGGGCGTGGTGAGTCAATGGAGGTCCCTAGTTCGAGTCCCACTCTTTCCTTTTGCTTTTTATTTTTCCTAACTTAACACTACATATCCTTTAAGGCCAAAGCTAAGTTAAAAGATTACACAAAGTGCTCGAGAGAGCAGTTGGTATGGTGGGGTTGCAGTGTAGGCAGTGTGTTAGTGCACGAGACCTGTGTTTAATTCCCGGTTCGCTACTTTTTGCACTTATTTATTTTTTTGATTTTTTTAAAACCGAAAATATACAATAAAATAAGCATTTTTATAACTACAATTTTTATGAAAATGACTAGAAGGCACTTAACTAGCTTAAGATTTTTCAACAGTGGACTAATAAGAAAAATGAATATGCACAAGTTGTTTTAAAAAAGGGGTCAAAAGAAGCTGATGAATAAGCACTGAATAAGCTAATTATAAGTGAACTACTATTTTTCTAATTTTGTTAAGCAGCTAAACTTCAATATCCCAAAAGGATTTAAGCTAAATATTAGTAATAAACACACACTAAAATTCTAAAGTTTATTAAAAAACCGACTAATAAAAATTTGACTTTTAAAAGAAATGAACTAATTTGACTTTAATGAACTAGGGATTGATTTTAATGATTGAATATATTATAATAAGCTAAAGTAAGACTTGTTTAATCAATTTTATCAACTTGTACACATGAAAACAAGATTATGGATCATGAAATTCATAACAGTGGACAAGTAGATTAAAGTTAGAAGCTATTTTGACTTTTACTCAAATAAGACTTGGTTTTTATGACTTAAATGAGCTATATTATCCTATTGTAACATGTATCAACCAATAACAAAGACATTAACAACCTTAAACACAGTTTAATAAGCAAATCCAAACGTCCCTTTATAAGGCAGTTTTGAAGCTTTTTAAAGCTAAACACTGATTTAAGCAAATATACTGATTCATACACACATTTAATGTTATAAAGGACTGATTTAAGCTCATAAATACTGATAATAACAACTAATACCTACTAATCATTATTATGCAATATTACTTAGTGAAATATTGAAAACTCAACAACTGAGAAAACTAAAGAACAAGTAACTTATTTTAAGTAATATATTGACTTATCAATACCAAAGAAGCATTAAATCACATAAATAAGCAGTATATAAGCTTTTAAACAGTAGTTGGCTAAAATGAAGGAATAAGCTTACAAATTTGAATTCAAACATAAACAAAGAACCAAGGGCTGAGAATCACTCCTATAGCTTCCCAAGAAGCTCTAAACCAATAAGCAATCCATAGTCAACATGCTTCAGCTTTCTTGCACCTTCCCCACTGAATTTTGATTTTCAAGCTATTTTTGAATATTTTTGTGAATTTTTCTTTTTGAAACTAAACTGAGTTGTAAGATTCCTAATAGCTTACAGAAGCTTTATAAGAGCTTTTAAGAGCTTACTGAGTTCAAAATAACAACCACAAACAACTTAAGCTAAATTTGAGATTTTGGCTCAAAAATTGCATAAACTGGATACGTAAATAAAACTTGAAATTGAAACTGAAAATATGTTTTTATTACACTGAAATAAGATTACAAAACACTTGAAAACTTAAACATAAACTGAAAAACTTAAATTTATTAAAAACAACATACGAAAATTAAATTACACTACTACTTCTTCTCCATTGCACCTTTTCCCATTTATAATGATCCTTTATACTCCTTGTCGACTTCTGAGTTAATCCCATCATTTTTGAACCATTGGATCCATCCAGCTAATCAATTGTGACAAATGTCATTTTTGGCGGGAAAGCTTTTTGAGTGGGTTTAATCAATTAATGCGTTTTGGGTGGATGTGATAGGTGTTAGGGAGTTGGTAAGGAGCAGTAAAGGTGGAAGGGTTGAGGTGGAAAGGTGAAAAAACTGTGGGTGAGATGGTATGGTTTTGGTTTACAGTGTGGGTGAAGAAGGTGTAAAGTAACACTGGTTTGGGTGGCGGGTTTTATTTTAAAAGGTGGGTCGGGTTAACTGGATTTGGGCCTGGGATAAGCTGGGTTGTGTTTTGGACTTGCTTTGTGTTTGTGTTGGATTGGATTTAATAAAACAAGGACCATGGTTGTAATTTGTGAAAAGTTAAGGACTGAAACTGTAATATTTCCAAACTTATCACAAGGGCTAAAATTGTAACATGAGAATAGTACAAGGACTAATATTGCATAAAATTTCATTTTAAATGTCCAAGGACTAAAACTGCCAAGTTTGAAACTTTAAGGGCCTAACTTGTAATTTTCCAAAAGTTTACCATAAGGACCAATTTTGTCATTTATGAATAGTACAAGGTTTATTTTTGATTATTTTCACTTTTAAAATTCACCAAGGACTATATTTGACATTTTTCAAAGTTGAAGGACTAAAGTTGTCAATTTGTGATTTTTAAACTTAGAAGGGTTTGTTTTGACAAATTTTGAATCCTATGGACCTTAAATGACTTTTACAAGTTTTTGAATTTCGTGGACTAGTTTTGACAACTTTTGTAACTTGGGGACTAAAGCGCCAATTATGCAAACTTGATACGTTTTTCACCAGATTTTGGTGTTTTTGCATTTAAAACATATAAAACACTTGTTTGTGATATTTTTATCATTTTGAAGCATTTCAGAGTGTTTTCAGATGTTTTTGCAGTCTAGATAGTACAAAAATGATAAGTATTTAGACACTCATCATATAGCAGCTAGAAAAGAGACCTTGTGGGTTAAATGGGTGCATGCTGTTAAACTCAAAGGTAATAGTATTTGGAAAATTAATGAAGAATACAATGACAGTTGGATATGGAAGAGTCTGCTAAATCTTAGAGTGAAAGCTAGAAAGCATATTGTTCAAGTGATTGGAAATGGACAGAAAACTAATATGTGGTATGATCAATGGAGCAACTTTGGAATTCTTAAAGATACAATTTTGACTAGGAGCATCCTTAATGCAAGACTTAATGAAAGCATGAAAGTCAATGAAATGATTTACAATGGGATGTGGAAATGGCCTCATGACTGGTATACTCAATACCCTGCCCTTGTGAATCTAGATGTTCCTCAACTTATGCTCAGTGAAGATACTACAAAATGGAAGGGTAATGATGGAAGGTTGTATCAATTTTCTTCTAGAATGGCATGGGAGCACATATGTCAACAGGAAAGCAAAGTCAAGTGGGACAAGGTAGTGTGGTTTTCTCAGTGTAATCCAAGAATGGCTTTCATTATTTGGATGGCTATTAAAGGAAGATTACAAACACAAGACATAATTCAGAAATGGAACAATGATCCTAACATGAAGTGTTCTCTATGCAGTAATGTGATTGATTCTCACACCCATCTATTTTTTGAATGTGACTACTCCAAATTCATTTGGGAAGCTCTGAAGGATAAAATGGAATATGCTAAAGTTTCTAATACATGGGAGTCTATTATTGATCTATATTCTAATGAGAAATGCAACAACACAATTGGAAGCATTCTCAGAAGAATTTTCCTGGCTTCAAGTATATACCATATTTGTAGATAACATCAAATTGCAGCTTGTTAGTCTGAAAGTGATGAAGTCCAAGAATGTAATAAGGGTTGCTGATAGATGGAATGTGAAGATGAACTATGCTAAGGATTAGAGTCTAAAGTAAGGCTGCATCAGGTTGAATATAGTTTTGTCATGAGAATTCAAGTTTTGAATTTTAGAACATAAGCGAGCCATTACAGTATGCTAATTCCTTGTACCTTGGAGTTTCCCTGATATGACTGTACCTTGTTAGTATCCTTAAACTGTCAGATTGGCCTTGGGAGGAATTTGGTCAGTTTGAGGGGAAAAGAAGGAGGTCTAAATTGGGGAATTGTACCATAATGAAGGGTTAGATACTGTGAAGGGTAAGTGGTTTGGGCGGGTGATGCATGATGAGAGGAATAGAGAGGTGTGCAAGATGAACCTTCTTGGTCCTCTCAATGCATTCACCATAGGAGGTAAGGTTGGTCATCATGGTGGGTGTGTGTTTCCATTCAGCTGAAGCCTTTCATTGAGAAGGAAATGTAGGCTGAAATGGAAGAGCCCCAACATGGATGGGTTATGGTTCCTAGTGAGGCCACACATCTGTCATATCTTAGCTATTGTGGGTGATTGCTGAATGGCTTTGATGGGGAGATGATGTGGAAATGTAGCTAGATGGTATGTGCTATAAGGTGAATCAAAGTGAGAAGCTGGCATGGAAGCAACTTTCTTAACCATGGAATTATCAGCAAAGTATGTATGGATAATGAGCAGTATGTTTCAATGTTTAACAGTTTCAAATAGTTGAACATGAAAGAATATAGTATGATAGTATAGTTGAGTTGTATTTCCTAATGAATGAGGCATGTCTCACTTCAGATTGAGGATCCATGTTTTGTAATTTGTGGTTTTGGAGATTAATATAATTGATTCACCTTTGCACCAAAAAAAAAATAAACACTCAAAATAGTATATTCTTGAAATAGAAAAATAATTAAGAGGGCATAAAAAGCATATATTTCATCATAGTCATGTCAAGACAAACCGGGTCAAACTCGAATAATAACAAATAAAACTTAAAGGTATAAGAAATAGTTCTCTCTTATTATCAAGTTTTTTTCAATGCTAAATTATCAATCATAATAAAGGGCAACAAATCTTGTTAAATATTGTCAATTTTGCTACATTTTGTTTTGTTTGGTAATTGTATGTATGTTTAGTGTTGTTTGAATGTTAAAAGATAGTAACTTAATTACATAAGATACTAATGACCATTCTGCTATTTCGATTCATTAAAATTACATAAATTTTTCACTCGCAACAACTTCATAATCAAGATTCATTAAAATTACATAAAATTTTAAGTACCATTGTATTAGTCTTAGTAACGGCACCTTTTGCCCAGTCACAGAATTGGTAATCGAAACAGGAAATCCTAAGAAAATACTTAACACATGTCACATCTAACCCAAACATACTTTCAGTTAAATGATAAAAGTCACCCAAGATTCCCGAGACATTCCGTGCATTTTCCCACTCATCATGATTCGGAACACCACAAGTTTTTTCCATGTAATGCTTATATGTAGGATATTTAATCTCAAACATATAGAACTGCTATGTGTGATTGAGTCATCACACTCGTCCAATAATGCAACTCTCACCAAATTCTAATTTTATCACGTCAACAAGACATCTTGACAGAAGAAACTTACCATTTAACATAGTATTCATTAATTTTTCTTTATATAACTGCTGGCAACATCATTTGAACTTAAATTACTGGCCGAAATGGTTAAAGCATTTTCAATTTCCCAATCATATAAACAGGTTTCAACAACCTTTCTTATCTCCTCTCCGTTATCACTAAAAATTATTGAAACATACTATTTTCCTGTGTTTGGCCAATTGTCATCTATAAAGTGTACACCAATGCACAAGTACTTCGCAAATTGGTTTAAAGTCCATATATCCAAGGTTAATCAAACCTTTGATTCGTGTTCTTAATAAAACTTTTCAACTTTAACTTCTCGTTCATTTAAAGTTGGATACAATCAACAAAAATCATTTCATGAGGTGGGATAACACTAGGACGTACGACTTTCATAAACTCTTTAAAGCCCTTTCGTTCAATAGAAGATAAAGGAAGTTCGACAAATCCGTCATAGGCAAATATAAATAAAAGGAGTTATTATGACCCTAGAACAACTTCTTGTATGGGGTGGTTATTTGTGTAAAAACTGGTTATAACTTTTCTGTCCCACATGGGGCAAACAAAAGAACTTGTGCTTGCTTATATAGTGTCCTGTATATAGCACAAATAAATTGAGATTAGTATTATGTTGTTGGTGTTGGCTATCCATTTTAGTTATAACAAAAAATAACTTAGATGGTAAGGTCCAGATCCACAATTCATACAAGTACTTGATTTTTTTTTAATTTCTTTTATATTTCAATCTCTCTATATCAAAAGCAAATTCTCGTAGAGTAAATGATTGAAGAGTATGTCTTGTAATGTAATTACTGGGGTGTTTGATAAGCTAAAGGTAAGCTCATTTAAGTGTTTAAATAAACTAATTTATAGAGTTAATAAAAAGTACTTTATTTTAAACCTTTGCCTCATCAAAATCACATAAAGTTTCACCCGCAGCAACATCATAATCAAGTGTATTACTGGCTACTGAAAGTGAAATAAACAATCTCATTAATAAGTTTGGGAGTTTCCTATTACAAACTACTTATATCGGTAACTCATGGGATGCTAGTATCAGAATACATGCAAAACACACATAATGTTTGAAATCTGCTATACTTTCTTTGGCACATCTTTTGAAGTTATTTGTCCTAGCCGATAGAATCGCTGAACGTACGTACACATGTAATCGAGTCATCATACTCATCTAAGGAACATTTCACCATATGTTGTATATATTACGTCACCAAGACATCTTGATTGGAGAAACTTATGATCTAACACAGTATTCGTTAAATTTTCTTTAACATAACTGATGGCAACATCAACTTAAATTAGTGGCCAAAATGGTCAAAGCATTGTCAATTTACATATCATATGAACACTTTACATATCATATGTATATCAATGCATAAGTACTTCACAAATTGGTTTGGAGTCGATGTATCCAAGGTTAATCAAACCTTTGATTCGTGTTCTTATTAAAACTTTTCAACTTTAAGTTCTCGTTCATGTAAAGTTGGATACAATCCACAGAAAGCATTTCATGAGTTGGGATAACACTAGGACGTACGACTTTCATAAACTCTTTTTTAAAAAATTTGGTTCAATAGTAGATAAAGGAAGTTCGATAAATCAGTCATAGGCAAATATAAATAAAAGGAGTTATTATGACCCTAGAACAACTTCTTATATGCGGTGATTATTTGTGTGAAAACTTGGTTATAACTTTTCGGTCCCACATGGGGCAAACAAAAGAACTTGTGCTTAGTTATATAGTGTCCTGTATACAACCCAAATAAATTGAGATTAGTACTATGTTGTTGGTGTTGGTTATCCATTTTAGTTATAACAAAAAATGACTTGAAATGGAGTTCCATCGCCAACAATTCATACAAGTTCTTGAATTTTTTTAAACTTCTTTTTTATTTCAATGTTTCTATATCAAAAGCAAATTCTCGTCGAGTAAAAGATTGAAGAGTATGGCTTGTAATGTAATTATTGGGGGTGTTTGTAGCTTATTATAGATGACCGATTACCTTATATAGCAAAGATAAGCTAAAGGTAAGCTCATTTAAAGTGTTTATACTCTGTATAAGCTAATTTAGAGAGTTAATAAAAAGTACTTTATTTTAGACTTTTGGCCCATCAAAATCTCATTAAGTTTTCACCTGGAGCAACTTCATAATCAAGAGTGTGACTGACTTACTGCTTCATCGCCCTTATCAACCTTTGGCTCCAAGGTTTGTTATGGATATGTTTTGCTTTCGATCTAATTTAAGACTACTCAAAAAATCAAACTAAACCAGAAATTCTTATATACTCTTTTGTTCCATAAAAACCAAATAACAACGACAACATCAGAAATCTTAACCCGTGTTACTTCAAACGTTCGTGTATTGCCAGAATAAACATACAAACATAATGTGATTACTAAGTAGAAGACAAGCAAAAGTAAGTTCTACAACTCAACCAACTCAACATAGAAAAATGACAATAACGAAACTAAAAATTAAAACCAACAAGAACCAGCCCAACAAGCATTTGGTCTCAAATCAATCATAAATCACGCTCAATGTTGAGACATCAATTTGAATCATGCTAATAAATAGGTTAACAAACACTTGCGGTCATTAGGTTAGCACTTATGTGTTAGACACTGGAACTTCAAGCTGATTGTTTACCTTGGAAGTATACTATTTTATCTACCATCTTTAGGATTATTTAGTATCTTACCGGAATAGTAAGTCATACCCTATAAGAAATATCTTCATTATTTATCTTTTAACTCGGCCTTTTATCTTGTCCTTTATTCAGCCATCAGTAAGAAAGCAAGCAGCAAAATGCTCGTTACAACCACAAAGGCAGCCTCGTTCCATATAACTCAATAGCACATAGCAAATATTTCTAATCATGATTCTGACACGTATAAATCCATCAAATAAATAAAAGGATTTATTTTGACGCTAGAATAACTTCTTGTATGGGGGGTGGTTACTTGTGTGAAAACTTAGTTATAATATTTCAACCCCACATTGAGCAAGCAAGAGAAGTTGTGCACTTATATAGTGTGTGGCGTAGGCAACTCATGTTAATTGAGATAAGTATTATGTTGTTGATGTGGATTATCTATTTGAGTTGAAACAAAAAATAACTCACAGGTCAATCCATTACAACAAATATATAAGCTCTCAACTTTGTTTAAACTTCTTTAGATGACCTATTAGCTTATATAGCAAAGATAAGCTAAAGGTAAAGGTCATTTTTGTTGGAATTTTAATAGCATGACAATCAAAAACTTCTTTATATTATTGGAATTTTAATATACTTCTTTATATTATGTTGTTGGTGTTGGTTATCCATTTTAGTTAAAAACAAGAAAATAACTAAGGTGGTAGGCTCAGCCGCAATTTATACAAGTTCTTGATTTTATAAAACTTTAGTTTATTTCAGTCTTTCTATATCAAAAACAAATTCACGTCAAGAGTAAAAGATTCAAGAGCATGTCTTGTAATGTAATTGGGGGTGTTTGAATAACCTTATTATATTTAAATGACCTATTAGCTTATATAAGCTAAAAGTAAGCTCATTTAAGGTGTTTATATAAGCTAATTTAGAGAGTTAAAAAAAGTAGTTTATTTTAAACACTCAATATAGTATATTCTTGAAATAGAAAATAATTAAGAGGGCATAAAAAGCATATATTTATGGGATTTCATCATAGTCATGTCAAGACAAACCGGGTCAAACTCGAATAAGAACAAATAAAACCAAAAGGAATAAGAAATAGTTCTCTCTTATTATCATGTTTTTCTTCAATGCTAAATTATCAATCATAATACAGGGCAACAAATCTTGTTAAATATTGTCAATTTTGCTACATTTTGTTTTGTTTGGTAATTGTACGTATGTTTAGTGTTGTTTGAATGTTAAAAGATAGTAACTTAATTACTTAAGATACTAATGGCCATTCTGCTATTTCGATTCATTAAAGTTACATAAAGTTTTCACTCGCAACAACTTCATAATCAAGAGTCATTAAAATTACATAAATTTTTAAGTACCTTGTATTAGTCTTAGTAACGGCACCTTTTGCCCAGTCACAGAATTGGTAATCGAAACAGGAAATCCTAAGAAAATACTTAACACATGTCGCATCTAACCCAAACATACTTTCGGTTAAATGATAAAAGTCACCCAAGATTCCCGAGACATTCCGTGCATTTTCCCACTCATCATGATTCGGAACACCACAAGTTTTTTCCATGTAATGCTTATATGTAGGATCTTTAATCTCAAACATATAGAACTGCTATGTGTGATTGAGTCATCACACTCGTCCAATAATGCAACTCTCACCAAATTCTAATTTTATCACGTCAACAAGACATCTTGATCAAGAAACTTACCATTTAACATAGTATTCGTTAATTTTCTTTATATAATCTCTGGCAACATCATTTGAACTTAAATTACTGGCCGAAATGGTTAAAAAACATTGTCAATTTCCCAATCATATAAACAGATTTCAACAACCTTTCTTATCTCCTCTCCGTTATCACTAAAAATTATTGAAACATAGTATTTTCCAGTGTTTAGCCAATTGTCATCTATAAAGTGTACACCAATGCACAAGTACTTCGCAAATTGGTTTAAAGTCAATATATCCAAAGTTAATCAAACCTTTGATTCGTGTTCTTAATAAAACATTTCAACTTTAACTTCTCGTTCATTAAAAGTTGGATACAATCAATAGAAACATTTCATGAGGTGGGATAACACTAGCACGTACGACTTTCATAAACTCTTTAAAGCCCTTTCGTTCAATAAAAGATAAAGGAAGTTCGACAAATCCGTCATAGGCAAATATAAATAAAAGGAGTTATTATGACCCTAGAACAACTTCTTGTATGGGGTGGTTATTTGTGTAAAAAAATGGTTATAACTTTTCTGTCCCACATGGGGTAGACAAAAGAACTTGTGCTTAGTTATATAGTGTCCTGTATATAGCCCAAATAAATTGAGATTAATATTATGTTGTTGGTGTGGGCTATCCATTTTAGTTATAACAAAAAATAATTTAGATGGTAAGGTCCAGATCCACAATTCAAACAAGTACTTGATTTTTTTTTTAATTTCTTTTTTATTTCAATCTTTCTATATCAAAATCAAATTCTGGTAGAGTAAAAGATTGAAGAGTATGCCTTGTAATGTAATTACTGGGGTGTTTGATAAGCTAAAGGTAAGCTCATTTAAAGTGTTTATATAAGCTAATTTAGTGAGTTAATAAAAAGTAGTACTTTATTTTAAACCTTTGGCTCATCAAAATCACATAAAGTTTCACCAGCAGCAACTTCATAATCAAGTGTGTTATCAAGCATTGCTTCATCACCCTTTCCAACCTTTTCTTCAAAGGTTTGTTATGTATATTTATTTACTTTCGATCAAATTTAAAATTAATAAAAATTCAAACTAAACCGAAATTTTATATACTCTTATAGTTTGTTCCATATAAAACCAAATAACATCGACAACATCAAAAATCTTAACCCGTGTAACTTCAAAAGTTCGTGGATTGCCAGAATAAACACACAAACATAAGTGATTACTAACTAGAAGACAAGCAAAAGTAAGTTCTACATAACTCAACCAACCCAACACCAGAAAATTGTCAATAACGAAACAAAAAACCAAAACCAGCATGAATCAGTCCAACAACCTTTTGGTCTCAAACCAACCATAAATCACGCTCAAAGTTGAACCATGAATTTGAATCATGCTAATAAATAGGATCACGAACAGTTGTGGTCATTAAGTTGCACAGATTTATTAGACTTATGTGTGAGACACTTGAATTTTAAGCTCATTGTTTACCTTGCCTATATCATGAGATTTTATGCAGTTCCTGGACTATTTGCATTTTGGTAACAATCAGTTTGAGGATGTTCAGATTGCTTATCCAAACAGCTTAAATGATTATCTGAAAGTGAAATAAACAATCTCATTAATAAGTTTGGGAGTTTCCTATTACAAACTACTTATATCGGTAACTCATGGGATGCTAGTATCAGAATACATGCAAAACGGCTAGTCTCACCGCTTTGAGACACTGTTTGCACCTTTGGAAGTACTATTTCATCTACCATCGTATTATTTAGTATCTTAATTACCCAATAAGTAAGTCTTACCCTATAGGATGTATCCTCATGACTTCCTTATTTATCTTTTATGTTCGCCTTTTGTCCTATTTTCATTCAGGCAATCAGTAGAAAAGCAAATGCATGCTGGTTACAAAAGCACAACGCAGCTTCTTCCGCATAATTCAATAGCACATAGCAAAGATTTCTAATCTTGATTATGACACGTATAAATCCATCATAGGAAAAATGGAGTAATAAAAAGGGGTTATTATGACTCTAGAGCAAATTCTTGTATAACTTTGTGTGAAAACTTTGTTATAAATTTTCTGTCCCACATGGGCCAAACATAAGAACTTGTGCTTACTTATATAGTGTGGTGTATACAACTCACATAAATTGAGATTAGTATTATGTTGTTGGTGTGGAGTATCCATTTCAGTTAAAACAAAAAATAATTGAAGTTGAACTACTCTCCCAAGAATTGATACAAGTTCTTGACTTTTTTTTAAAACTCTTTTTATATAAATTTTTCATATTAAAAATAAATCCTGGTTAGGTAAAAGATTGAAGAGTATGACTTTAATGTGATTAGGGGCGTTTGTATAACCTTATTTAAATTACGTATTAGATATACATAGCATAGATAAGCTCAAAAAGGTGTTTATATAAGCTAAAGGCAGTGGCGTAGCTAAGCAAACGGAGGCCTTGTGCAAAAGATTATACGATAATTATACACGATGGTTAAAAATATATTTATACCAACTATTGAAACAAAAAAAACATAGTATTTTGATAATCTATCTTAAATTTTAACAAATATTTACGACATTAGATTGTACAACGTTAACCTTTTTTTATTGGAAGTAAATTTTAAGGCCCCATATATAACGGAGTATATATTTTGAGGCCCCTAAAAATTTGAGGCCATGTGCGGTAGCATACCTCGCACACCCTCGTATACGGCTCTGGCTACAAGTAAGCTCATTTGTGGTGTTTATCTAAGCTCATTTTAGACGCTCAAGATAGTATAGTTTTGAAATAGTAAAATAATTAAGAGGATACAAACTACAAAGCATATATTTCTACAATCTCAATTGAAGCTATCAAAAAACTAAAGTGCCATAACTTTAACAACACAATACTCGCAGTTCATCATAGTCAGGTCACGAACCGGGTCTAACCTGAATTAAAAACAAAATTTAACAAATAAAAAGCAAAGAAGAACAAGAAATAGTTCCTTATTACCCTCATATGATTATCAAGTTCTCTCTCCTTATCTTATAAAGTGGGGATCAAATGAGAAATAAAGTTGAAATGAGAAGAATGAGAAGAAATCACAACCGCACATTT
This sequence comes from Chrysanthemum lavandulifolium, assembly GCA_022545495.1. Classification (NCBI taxonomy): domain Eukaryota; kingdom Viridiplantae; phylum Streptophyta; class Magnoliopsida; order Asterales; family Asteraceae; genus Chrysanthemum; species Chrysanthemum lavandulifolium. The sequence continues at coordinate 63,047,658 of CM040244.1, read as the reverse complement.
CAGATGCACCTACAAAAGTAGATGCATTTCACCTAAAAATTCTTTTCTTCATTTAAAATGTGTGGTTCAGAATATTTCTCACTCTTCTCATTGTATTTTCTATTCTCACTAGATCTATTCCCAAATTTTCAATGCTAAATTACTAATCTTTTATATAATAAAGGAATTACATTATTTCGGAGTGATTTTGTTAATTCATTCTTATTTAAAAAAATAATTGGGCCAATAGGAGAGCTCGATTTCGCCACGTAAGTAAAATTGTGTGATGTGATTGGTTAATAAAAGTCAAAATTAAATTGATTTTGGTCAAACTGTAATAAATTTGGTTGATAAAAAAACACATAAAAATATAGGTGTCAAATTTTTGAAAACAAAAACTTAAAAAAAGATGAGGTAATTAATAAAACTTTAGTGGTTGAATTTTTAAAAATTATAGAAAGTTAGGTGTAATATTATAAGCCTCCATATTTTTTAATAACTTTTGATTATAAACAAATACCCCCTTATACTTTATACCTTTTATACTTTATATCTTAAAAATACAATGTATATGTTGTTTTAAAATAACAACATATAAATTTGCCTAATATTATAAGTATCAATTTTTTTACTTGCATAAGATTACAAGTATCATTTTTTTTAGACTAAAATACACCGTTGGTCCCTAAACTTGGCCGGACGGATCGCGATGGGACGAAACCGGACTTTTCATCGCCATAGGTCCAAACCTTGGCCATCAAATGCCGATTCGTCCCTTGACCGTAATGGGACAACAAACCGATTTCCTTCGAGGGTATTATAGACCATTCACTTTTTGACCCAACCTAGTTAAAATGTAACCCAACCTTCAACCAATATATGTATCTACGACCAAGAGTGAACCCTAAAATACAATCAACACACATTCTTCCCAAAGCAAAAAGAAAAACAATAATGACACAAAACGATAAGGAGAAGGGTTTGTTAAGTTCTTTGAGGAAAGCAGACTGCGCAAATGAAAAGCGTTTGGGTGTTAAGAAGGAGAAGGAAGAGGATGACATGTTGTTATCAAAGTTTAATGATTTGGGAGAAAGGATTAAAAATCTAGAAATTTTGTTTAAATATCTTAAGGAAATGAAGGAAAAGAAGGAAAACGATGATAGGGAGAGTTGTGGGTCTAGCTAAGTGTATGTTTAGATGATAGTAAACATTTGTAGTTCTTGAGAACATGAAATCGATGAATAAAATTTTGTGATCTTATTTAAGTAATTGTGTTTGAAATCGTTTTGCATATCTTAATAGGTTTGACTTACCCAAGTTACAATTTGATGATTTTCATAAGTTTGTTTGACTTTGGTAAGTCAAAATTCAAGATGTTACAATACACCATTGTCAATACATTGTTGTTTCTCGCTAAAGCGTCGCATTTTGAACCCGTGTTTTGAAACCACCGCCTCTAATTTTTCCGATACGGGGTGTTTGGTTTTTCAGTAACAACTTTTGCCGATAAAAGGGCCGTTTGGTTTAGCTGATATGCGGATGTTTTATTTGATACATTATGATTTAGTGCCAAAGTATTTGAATTTTCACCACATCTTTTAAACCATTGCCTTTGCTTTTGCGATACAAGGGGTGTTTGCTTCTCTGATTAAAGTTTTGTTGATACAAGGGCCTGTTTGGTTTTGTTGATACAAGGGCCTGTTTGGTTTCACTGATATAAGGGATGTTTGGTTTTGTTGATAATAATAACACTAAAATACACCCAATATCACAATACAAGAACAGTTAAACAACACATAACCCAAATGATATTTTATCATTAATAAAGTCTGTTAAACATCATAACCAACTACATCAAATCTAATTTACATACCCTTTTAGCAAAACTATCACCCAAAAGACCGCTTTATCTACCCCATGGAAAACTAAAAATTCGGGCATTATGTTCACCATTTTCTTAACAAACTCTTGGTTGAACTCGAATACCTTCATCTGTTTGACCAACAATCAGTATGAGTTGGGCAAGTTGGTTTGTGTGCCTCTCATCGGATTTTGTTCAACAGATCCACACAACAAGCGCAATTCCACGAGGTCCCGAGCTTGATTCTCTTCTATGAGCTCCCTACGCTGATGATTCGTGTCTTCGACATCGAATGCAATCAAGAACTAGCTTCCTTAGAATCCGTTCTTGGGCAACCTCTTCTTCAAACCAGATAGCCATACGACCATTCGATTTGGCGAATCACCCACCTCCATGAGTTTGTTTAAAATGGGAAATCATCATTGGAAAGTTGTGTGTGTGGAAAAAGTGGTAGATGAGTTTATCGGTAAGAGACGGTGAAGGGTCTAATAGTTACTTTTTTTTCACACTCGGTTCGTGAATTTGTCTTGGTTTCCATTGTCATACTTAAAACTCCCGCCCAATATTCACTTTAGAATACACAATTGGTCCCTCAAGTTGCCAACTTACGTAAAACCATTAGAAGTTTGACTTTGTTAAGTCAAACTTCTAAAACATATCAAATTATCAATTCACTCCAAAACAAATATTTAGTAATGGTTTTGCAATATTGACTTTACAAAGTCAAATACCATTCTATATATTACTGAACATTCCACTAGCCATCCTTATCATCAAACTTCAAATACCATTATGCCTTTTGCACTTAGTCTTCCAAAGGTTTTCAATCCTTCCGACATTACGACTCGCTCACAGCTAACCCATTCACCATTTTCAAGTATTTACTAACTAAAGTAAACTGAAATACAGCTTTTACTTGCTACAATCAAATAAAATGCTAAATGAAAGTTTGACTTTCGAATGTCAAACTTTGATAACCTACAATACGCACAAACAACAACATATGAACAATATAATTTTAAGCAAACCATTTAAACAATTATTGTACAAAATTACCAAAACTATTTTGTAACGTTAATTGTCCAAGGGTATTCAACCCAAACTTAAACTACAACCATCAAAGAAATCTACCACGGTGTGGGGAAGCTCATGACTTCTAGCCAACTCCCGCTTGTTCCCGGTATTTTCATTCCCATCGTGACTCTATCGCTTTGCACGATATTGATTGTCTTTAGCGACCGGAACACGCAAGTATACACTTTATTAAAGTTATTTCATGCTCTGCTCGAAAAGCTCAAACACCACCGCCTATAGTGACCATGGTGAATGTGTTTGTGTCTACAACAAGGGCAAAATTTTGCAAAGGTAGATCACTAAGCGTGTTTGCGACTGAAAAATCAAATAGTGTTGAGATACACAAACATGGCAATTTAGGAATGTTTTATTTGATACATATGCATTACAAGATTACACTTACTCGGTATCAAGCATTTTCAAATTCGGAGATGACCGAATCATTACAATGGTGAACGCTACCATAACACTATTCCCAAAATCGACATCGGACGACTTAAGGTTAATCAGAAACAAAGGGCACCTTCATCCTAGGATTAGCTTCATGTATCAACTACAAGAAGTTTCTGATTAAATTTCATTATCATACACATCTCTATAACATTGTTAAATTATAAGTTGTAAACTGAAATTGTTCTTACTGCAATCACTAAAATCCAATGTAAGGGTCTCAAGATTTTGAAGTCTTGTCAAGTGAAAGATATCGGATGTTGTGATTGTGGTCACAACATTATAACGACCTAATGACAAATGTAACTTCTTCAAATTCCCAAGTTTTGCAATATCCCATAGTCTCATCTCGTTTGTACTAGGACGATTCATTTTAAGAGACTCAAGTGAGGACAACCAACAATAAAGTCCCAAATCAGCACCGCTTAGAAAATTGACATGAATCAATTCTAGGCTCGAGATTTGAAATCCATGAAAATATTCCAAAGTAGCCATAGCACAAACATGAAGTACCGATGTTTCAACTCATTACGAGAGTAAAGTTGGGTTGGGTACGAATCGGGTCACCATACCGCTTTGTAATAATCGGCTCCTCAATTCCATTGTCACCAAAACAACGACCACTCATGAACTGCTTCATAATGAAAGTTGTCTATTCCAATAATTGATCTTGGCTCTACAATGAGACAAACTTTCTTATTGGACCCATAAGCCGATTTAAGAAACTAGTAACAAGCCTACCATCAAACTCGTATGTTAAATAATAAAAGAAATCCTCATCAAGTATGACATCGGTGAGCAAAGTCCACTTAGACCTCCAGTTTCGTGCTAAACTAGAGGTTCTCACCGCTTCTAACAAAGGCAACCGATTCAAAATGTTAGTGATCACTTCATCTGGCATGTTGGTAAAACGATCGATCGACATGGTTTTGTTGGAAGTTGGGTTGGTCTTTGAGTTCGTGAAATGAGGATTTATATTCTTGATTTCGATTTGCGCTTATCGCTTCGGATAATGTGGTTTTATGTGATTGGCAAAGTTGTTTGTTGGGTGGGTGTATTTGTTCCCGCGAAATTAAATGCAGCGTATCAGGGAAGAAACGGCTAATAGCCATACTCACAATTGGTCCCTGGGTTGAAGGTTGGGTCAAAAAAGTGAATGGTCTATAATACCCTCGAAGGAAATCGGTTTGACTGTCCCAATTCTGGTCAAGGGACGAATCTAGCATTTGATGGCCAAGGTTTGGACCTATGGCGATGAAAAGTCCGGGTTTCGTCCCATCGCGATCCGTCCAGCCAAGTTTAGGGACCAATGGTGTATTTTAGTCTTTTTTTTTTTTTACTATATACGTTCAATAATGACTCATTTATTTCATTTTTAAAAGTTTAACCTATGTGGACACGAGTTTATATTTTAAATACGGCTAAATTACTGAAAACGGGAATATAATTATCAAATTGTAAGCACGGGTTACTTTAATATAAAAATAAATATACGCGATTGTACTTATAACAATAACTCATGTAATTCTTATTTATTTATATAAGGGTATCTAGAAAACAATTTTTAATAAATTTTAAGGAGTATACTTTAACTTATCAACGCTCATTATGTGTTATTAAACTTGCATCATGTGTACAACATAATATCAGTAGTGAAATTTAAATAACAACATCAACATCTTTGTCAGCTAAATAAAATTAAATTTTAAGTTACTTAACATTAATTTTTACAAATATTTTACCAAATTCTAATGGATATTAATGCATAATGAAAAACTCGTGAATAAGTATTAATTGTACTTATATCACAATTTTCATAGGCAAATTCTTATATGTGTATATACTGAACTAAAATGTTAAAATAAATTTGATTTATGTAAACTTTGTGCGTGCACGAAACTTATAACTATATAATTATATACAATTATCTTTAAAGACACAATATTCAGTATTAATACAGAATAAATTTTTTTGTCAAAACCCCGTGCGTACACGGGTATTATAACTAGTGATAACATATGCCAACAATTCTTGTTAAATATTGTCAATTTTGCTATATCTTGTTTGGCTTAGGAGTTGTTTGTATCTTTAATCTTGATTGAATGTTAAAAGATTGCAACTTAGCGACTTCAGAAACTAGTGACCATTCTGCCCTTGTTTGAAAGTTCATCATTATCACATAAAGTTTCCACCCGCAACAACTTCAGAAACAGTCTCACAGGTTTGAGACACTGTCTACACCTTTGGAGGTATTATCTTATCTACCATCTTTAGTATTATTTAGTATGTTATCTGATAAGTAAGTCTTACTGTATAAGAGCCATCTTCGAGACTTCATTATTAATCTTTTAACTTGACCTTTTGTCCTATTTTTATTCTGGGTATCCATCAGTAAGAAAGCACATACATGCTGGTTACAAAAACACAAGGCAGCCTCATTCCAAATAACTCATTAGCACGCAGAAAGTATTTTAATCATGATTCTCACACGTATTAATATATCTGAGACAAATGTAAATAAAAGGAGTTATTATGACTCTAGAGCAACTTCTTGTATGGGGTGGTTATTTGTTTAAAAGTCTATAAATTTTCTGTCCCACATGGAGCAAACAAAAGAACTTGTGCTTATTTATATAATGTGGTGTATACAACTCACATAAATTGAGATAAGTATTATGTTGTTGGTGTAGATTATCTGTTGTGGTTAAAGCAAAAAATAACCACATTGGAAATCTCCTCCCATCAATTTATACAAGCTCTTGATTTTTTAAAAACATTTCTTAATTGAATTTCTTCAAATAAAAAATAAATTCTGGTCAGGTTAAAGGTAAGCTCATTTAAGATGTTTATATAACCTATTTTATAGAGTTAATAAAAAGTATCATATATTATATAAACTAAACGTCAACCTTGATAAGAAAATGATTATGTAGTATATTCTTAAGTTAATAAAATAATTAAGATGATACAAATTACAAAGCATAGATTTCTAGTAGTTCAATTGCATTTCATCATAAACGAGCCATAACCCAATACTTCCATTCATCATAGTCAAGGTCAAGACGAACCGGGTCAAAATCATGATTATGTAGTCAAGGTCATTCTTAATGGTCACACCACTTCAACTTCTACCTCAGCGTCACTTCACATTTCTTTCTCCATATACCTCCCTTCACCCCCGCTCACTTTTCACCTCCAATTGTCACCTTTCTTAAAATACCTATTTTTATACAAACGTACCCACAATATACCTCACACATAGTCACAAATCAAATAATAAATAATAAAAACATATAAGAGACCACAAATTGACCACAAAGCAAGTGGTGAGAAGCTCATTGTTCATCCCTAAGTGAACATTTTTTAGGGGAGTGGAGGTCACCCAAAAATCAAGTGAACATTTTTGTGAGAAGCTCACAAATTAACCATGTCGAAGTCGACATCACAAAGTGAACATTTTTGGGTGAGTGGAGGTCAGCACCTCTAGAATCAAGGTTGATTTTACTCGGTAATTTGAAGAGTTGCGAATACAAGTTCTCAAACCTTTTAGGTTTATATCAAAAGAAAGACTTGTTTTTTGTGCATGGTTAACTGGGTTACACGATGTTCCTTTGTTTTAATCAAGTTGTCTATATGCAATAAATCAATGACAGAGTCACAAAACAATGAAAAATAATACTTACCATTAAAAGTCAACTTTGACCTTCTTAAAGAAAAATAGTCGACATACATTCTTTATGATAAAACCATTGTTTTAAAAGGCACGTCAAGGCGTGAGGTGTGACATCAGCGCCACAAAATGGACCAAGGCGCGAGGTTTAGGCGTCGTGTGAAAAGGCATGGGACAAGGCGAGAAAAGGCGTGAAAAGACGCGCCTTTTGGTAAGACGTGGCGCAATTTTTAGAAGCATTTAGGAGATTTACGAATTTGGACTTGAATTTTTAGTATTTGGACTATTTCCTTCTTGAGCCTCGTAATTTCAAAACTTAATTCCTACTTGGGCCTCGTATTTGGGTCTGGCTATTTAGAATTTGGGCTTTAGTATTTGAAATTGCCCTTATAAAATGATATAAAAATATAAATACATAAATGTATAAATTTTTTTGCCGCCTTTGTGCTGACGTTATGTGTTGGGGAAAAATTTCAAATTAAATTAAACTTTATTAATATTACTTTCAGATTTAGTTTTAGGAACAAAAGAAAGGTTTTGTTAAACTTTTTAAAGCAATGAAGATTCAAGTTCTCATTACATGCAATCACTCGTAGAGTCGTCCACCATCTAAAAAAAAGGATAATTATGATCGGAACATGTTATCAAGTATATAAAGAATATCAGAAGAAAAGTAAGTTAAATAACCTTCCGCAAACTTGTCAAGATTTGGCACAGCTCCCTCCACTTTTCTATCGCTTTTGTGACTTGTCTCTCCAATCTTGATCATGTTAGAATATGGCAGATTACTTTAAATAATATAAACGAAAACGAGGACGTGATAATCACTATCTTTAAAGAATATTAGCCCATACTATTTACGTTGGTGGGATTCGAGACTAACTTCCTCCCAGGATTCAATCTCAAAGAACAGAACTTTATGTATCATACATAAAATTCACATGAACGTCATACATTTGCATATTGTATGTATCGGAAGTGTATCAGATTTTTGTATATTAAATTTGTCACCAAAGACACCCTTTTATAGCTACAATTTTGGCATTTAAAAACCAACAAACATGACTGTTGGTTCCATCCAAAGTGAACCATGCAACACAACCATTCATCACACCCTTTAGAAATAAAAATGCCGAATAACTGTAAAAGCAAAATTAACTTTTTTTTTCTTTAATGCAGTAAAAAGTTTGACGAAATTAATCATTTCCTTTCAAAAGCTTCCTAAAAAACTTCCAAACATTTGAGTGGAAAATAACACTTATAAACCCACTTTGACTTCTCTATCTCACGTATGTGGTATAGACACAAAACACAATATTGTTTATAAAACCCATAAGTTCCAACAGATTGCAGACTAATGCTTCAACCACTAAAGGTGGCAAAGAACTTGGAAAATCATCTCCAAAAGGACCACAAGTAGCTAACAAAGCAAACTTCGATCCAACGAAAATGTTTAAAAGCTAATCCATTTATCTGGACAATCAAGACACATAAAATGTTTGAAATCTGTCCCACTTTCTTTGGCACATCTTTTGAAGTTAATTGTCCTAGCCGATAGAAACGCCGAACATACACAGTATCTAAAGTTTTTTTAAAATAACTGATGGCAACATCATTTGAGCTTAAATTAGCCAAAATGGTCAAAGCATTGTCAATTCCATAACATATAAATTACTTTTCAACAACCTTTCTTATCTCCTCTCCGTTTTCCTGTGTTTAGCAAATCGTCATTTGTAAAATGTACACCAATGCATAAGTACTTCACAAATTGGTTTGGAGTCTATGTATCCAAGGTTAAGGAAACCTTTGATTCGTGTTCTTAATAAAACATTTCAACTTAAACTTCCTGTTCAGGAAAAGTTGGATACAATCCGCGTAAATCATTTCATGAGTTGGGATAACACTAGGACGTACGGCTTTCATAAACTCTGTAAACCCCTTTTGTTCGATAGAAGATAAAGGAAGTTGATCACTTATTATCTCTTGTACTAGATATTTTATAACATGTGCTTGATACATCATCTATGTTCCAAGAAAGCACCAAGAAAATACTACTTGATTAGCAAAGAAAGGACCAACATTGCGTCGAGAATCTGATGTTAGTATCTACTCTCCATACAGCCTAAGTGGATTTAAACCAAACAAAGTTACGCATACGCAACATAACTACAATCTACTCATGTAGCATATGACCAAAGAAAATGTTAGAATAATACTCTGTTTTGTAGAACAAACCATAAACTCCTAAACTATGTCTAACTTTGGGCTGTCTGACATCATTACTGCAAACTGTGTTTATATAATTTAAGGTGTTTCTAAGACACATGCCACGTCCCATATACAGTAGCTCATTAGCACACAACAAAGATCTTGTATCATGATAATGACACGTATAAATAGGGCAAACTGTCTGACCTTTTTCTTTTGTAGGCATCGAACATTTTTTCCCCTTAAAGTAGCCCTAAAGTTGCCTAATTTTCCTTTTGTAGCCTCTAATCAAAAATTAATTAAATAAACTTACATAAATCATCCCTATGGCTCTAAACAATTACACCGTTCATCCTTGAGTCAATTAAATAAAAGGTCCCTGTGGCACTAATAATTTACACATTTCGTCCTTGTAGCTATAAACTTAAACTAATCCAGGCAGCCACCATCCACCGCCTGCCGCCACCATCCGCCGCCTGCCGCCACCATCCAAAACTTGTGTGCTCCCTGTCGTGGGTCTCTTTGTGGTGAGTTTCGGTGTGGTAAATCTTCAAATAATCACCATCAACTAACTTGTACTTGGTGGCCAAAGTATAACAATTTTCATGCATTAGGAAATTGTAACCATGTTATTTTAAGTGTCATTTACTGTTTTCTTTAGATAATCAGTTTTAAACTCGGTTGTAATTTCAATTTTATAAATACATTTCAGTTTAATCTTTTCCTTGTCTTTATTTTATTTTAATTTCTCAAATTACTGTTTAGTTACTGCTCATTAGTTTCCTTTGTTGAATAGTAAGCTCACATAAGTTTAATTTAGCTTAAGTGAGCTTATTGTGGTTTAAGTTACCATATCTCGTCTGCATCCGATGCATTCATCATTTTCATGTAAGTTTCATTAGCAATGTTGTAGGTAAGAATTTAGTATAGAATTTAGTTTGAGTTGATAATTGATAGAGTAGTTTAGTAAATGAGATTCTAGTTTAGATTGCCATTTTAAGTTTTCACAAGTATTTGTCTGTTTCAATTCATCCACTAATCTTGAGATCCATATCAAGACATTTAAGTTTTAGCATGTTTCTGTTGTGCATATCTGTTTCTCTTCATGTCATATCGACTTGTTGACATGCTGTACTTGAGCTTATTTTATCATGTTAATTGGTTAATGATAGTTTGTTTAGGTAGCTTTAGGTTTGATTTTGCATCTTTACATTAGACAGATCCTTAATAGCCTTAGATTAGCTTAAGTCTTCACCGCACATTTGTCCTTGTTCATCCCAAATTGCCATATTCCAAGCTGATTATCTTCTTATTTCTGTGTAGTCAATTGATGAATTTATGTTTCTTTTCGTAGATTATAGTATAGGGTTTAACTGCTTTTCTTTAATTCTCATTGTAGTGCTCATTATCTTAGCTTATTGAAGTCATTTTCAAACATTACGAATATTGAAGTCATTTTCTTTAACTTCTAAAAACTTTGAATATATTAGGGTGTTTTGGTTTTTTTAGGTTGAGTTGTACAACGATGATTTTAATTGGGGATAACCGATACCCTCGGGTAAAACCGATAACCCGATGGATAATAATAATCGGGTACCCATCGGGTATTGGGACGGGTTCGGGTTTGGATATTATAAACGGTACATGTACGGGTTCACTAAAACCACCCGAACCCGACCGGCTGCCATCCCTACCAATCACTGTTACTTTTGATTTTAATTTCCTCCAAACTAGTCCTTATTAGTTGAAATTCGTTATTAAATCTTTGGTTGGTTTTCTTTATCGTATTTTAGTTAATTTTATAATTTTTCTAAGCTAGCTTAATTAGTGCTTAAAGTAGGCTTGGTAGGGCTATTTGGCATAGAATGTTTAGAACATTTTTTTGTGCTATAATGCTTCTAGCTTGTGCTTATAGGACCTGAATCAGTTGCATTAGCTTAATCTTAGTTAGTTTAGGCCTTACTTATCCTGTGATAGCTTATAAGTAGCTTTTAGCTTATTTCATGTGCTTGTTCAAACCGGTTCATGCCCAATCATATTTCCCGCATTCTAAAGTTGTTTCGTTATTTTTCCCCGCATCTTAGTATTATTTTAGAATTTTCCGAATTTTCATATTTTTCCTTGCTCTTTGCTATTTTTCGCATTTAAATTGATTTTAAGCATTTTTAATTAGCATTTCATTCTAATAAATTAGAAAATGATCGAAAAATACAAAATAGTTTTCTTAGTTTTATAAAATCAAAATGTCATAAAAAGTATTTTCCGAATTTCCTAATGCCTTTTCTGACAATTTCCTAATGCATCTTTTTGATGATGGTGGTGTGGCAAGGCGGTGGAGGTGGCTGTGGTGTCGGTGTGGTGGTGCTAGAGAGAGAGGGAGAGGGAGAGGCAGTAAAAGGGATGTGAGAAAGAGTAGAAGATAGATTTTATGATATAAAGTTACACAAGGATGAACGGTGTAATTGTTTAGAGCCACAGGGATGATTTATGTAAATTTATGTAATTAATTTTTTATTAGAGGCTACAAAAGGAAAATTAAGCAAGTTTAGGGCTACTTTAAGAAGAAAAAAAAGTTCGATGCCCACAAAATGAAAAGGTGTCAAGTTCGATGCCTTTTCAGACAATTTGCCCATATAAATAAGAAGAGTTATTATGACCCTAGAACAACTTCTTGTATGGGTGATTATTTGTGTGAAAACTTGGTTATAACTTTTTTGTCCCACATGGAGCAAACAAAAGAACTTGTGCTTACTTATATAGTGCGGTGTGTACTACTCACATAAATTGAGATTAGTATTGTGTTGTTGGTGTGGATTATCATTATAGTTAAGACAAAAATAACTATAAATGCTTGTCTGTTCCAAGAATAGATACAAGTTCTTGACTATTTTTTTAAAACTCGTTTTATATAAATTTTTTCATATTAAAAATAAATTCTGGTTAGATAAAAAGATTGAAGAATATGACTTTAATTAATGTGATTAGGCCATTAGGGGCGTTTGTGTAAGCTAATTTAAATTACGTATTAGCTTATATATAGCAAAGATAAGCTAAAGGTAAGTTCATTTAAAGTGTTTATATAAGCTAAAGGTAAGTTCATTTAAGGTGTTTATATAAGCTCATTTAAGGTGTTTCTAGAATTTCAATTGAGGGCTTGAGGCTATTAACAAACGGTGGCACAACTTTAACAACCCAATACTCCCCCTTCATCATAGTCAGGTCAAGACATTTCAAGCTTGTTTAGATAGTTAATAAAAGGTAGCTTATTTTGACATTTCAAGCTTCAATAAACTGTGCCACAAGCTTGAAAAAGAAAATATCTATATCTTTATCTATATCTATTAAAACTAATAAAACAGAGTTTCTGATAGCACCTATTAATTTTTTTTAAAAAATAACATTTGTTATGATGCTGACATGTGGCGTTTGTTAAAGAGTTTTTCAAATGTATTTTGCCCTCTCTTGCATTAAAGTCCTGTATAATGTTGCCTTATACACAATTTTTTCAAATCATCTTTTTGCCTTATTTTGTTAAGTCTTAATGTCTTGGTAACACAAACTTTCAGTGTCTTTTCTTTCCCTACTATTCAACATTCAAAAACGTTTTTTTTTTTTTTTGAAGTATATGTTAATAATTCACAATGGTTTGGCAAACGGTTTTGTTACGAAATTTTGTGAACCATTCCAAAATTAACCCTCATTTTCAAAAGTATTAACTAATAGGGAAAATGACAAAAAAATGCATCGAACTTGACACTTGTTGTCATTGTGTGTAGCCAACTATTTTTTTTTTCATTGTAACACAAACCTTTTGAATTTTTGTCATTGTATGTAGCCGCTAGGTGAATTTGTGTTATTGTATGTACCCGGTCGCTTAGCGTTACATCGTTAGTCCTTTTATATTAACGGTCGTTAGTAAATAACTAAAAATTTCGCTCTCTTTACGCTTTTATTCGCTTTCATCCGTTATTATACGCTTTTGTCCGCTTTTATACTTTTTCGTCCGCTGCTTTTTCCCGCTTTTTACGTTTTCGTCTGCTTTCTTACATTCTCGTCCGCTTTCTTACGTTTCGTCCGCTTTTATACGTTTTCATTCGCTTTTATACGCTTTTAGTCCGTTTTATAAGTTTTCATCCGTTTCGTCCGCTTTCATCTGCTTTTATACGTTTTCAATCGTTTTCATCCGTTTATATTTTTTCGTCCGTTTTATACGTTTTCGCTTTAAATGTCTTCGTCGATTTTCTAACGTTGCCTGCTTTTATATGTTTCGTCTGTTTTATCTGCTTTATCGTTTTCCTCTTTTTTTTTTTTTTTTTTTTTTTTTTTTTTTACCTTCATCCATTTTTATACCTTCATTTTTATCCGTTTTGTCCATTTCTTAAGTTTTATACATTTTCGTCCGAAAAAGTAAGAAAATGAACGAAAAAGTAAGAAAACCAACGAAAGCGTATAAAAAAGATGAAAATGTTAGAAAATGACGAAAACATTAAAAAAAGACGAAAATGTATAAAACTGTTGAAAACGTAAAAACGGATGAAAACGATAAACACGAATGAAAACGTAAAACGGACAAAACGCAAAAACGGATGAAAACGTAAGAAAACGACGAAAACGATAAAACGGATGAAAACGATAATAACGGACTAAAGCGTAAGAAGACGTAAGTAAACAAACGAAATGTAAAAACGGATGAAAGCATTGGACCAAAATGTATTAAACGGACGAAAAAGTATAAAACGGACGAAAACGATAATAACGGATTAAACGTAAGAAAACGTACGAAACGTAAGTAAACAAACGAAAATGTAAAAACGGATGAAAGCATTGGACCAAAATGTATAAAACGGACGAAAAGTATAAAACGGACGAAAACGTATAATAACGGATGAAACGAATAAAACGTAAGAGAACGAAATTTTAAGTTATTTACTAACGACCGTTAGTAAATAAGGACTAACGATGTAACGCTAAGCCCGACTGGTACATACAATAACACAAATTCACCTAATCACTACATACAATGACAAAATTCAAAGGTTTGTGTTACAATGAAAAAAATAGTTGACTACACACAATGACAACAAGTGTCAAGTTCGATGCATTTTTTATCATTTTCCTAACTAATATGCCAAATTTTATTAAGGCATTGTTTTATTTTTGGCATGAAATTAAGGAACAATCTGTTTTATTTTTGCCCAATATTCAAGGATATCAATGTCTACCATTAATTCATAAATGCAAGAAACTAATTTCTATAATATTTTTCAAATGGTTACGAGATGAAGACACAAGCAACAATCGTTTCCATTAATCAGTAATGCTAGACTTAGCATTTGGTATCAAACCCAAAAATAGATTTTTACTATATAAACAAATCTTTTCATATAACAATATAATCACTAAAATTTCATCTTGCTAAATTTTCTTTGGCAAAATTCCAAACAGTTTTCATATCCGACCTCTCTGCTTTGATGGATAATATAATCACCTGAAATCGTATTTTAAGAACTTGGATGCAACCGGTTTATGGCAAACCCCAAGATTATCAACCTTGAAATGATAGTAATGGACGAGTAGGTTTGAATCTTCTAATGTTTGTTTTAACTTCGTAGTTTGTCATTATTGTGTTTGGTTTATTTCTAATTCTACACATTCTCATTTGGTAAACTTGAATGAACAAGTAATATCCTATTGAATATTGATCATATTCTGGAAACATGACTTTGAGTATACCCGGTTGATATTTTTGTGATTTGTGTATCATTGTAGCATATTCATATACTTAAAACACATGTTCTTAAGCTTTTGCATTAATATAAATTACCTGATAATTCATTCAAGTAACAAAAACAACCGTCAAACCGTCATTAATGCCATTTTAATGAAATGCAAGGTGTACATGTTTCCAGTAAAATATTCACATTCTTTTATTGGTAAACCATTATATGTTAGAAAAAAAAAAAGTAATATTTCACAAGAACACAAACTTGATACCCATACTAAAAATGCGAAATATGTACGCACCAAGACTTCATTTTTCAAGGGCTATCCTATTAGTTTTATCTCAAGGCCTTCCATTGGTCCAGTGGCGGAACTTGACCATTCATTTTGGAGGGGCCCGAATTTATTTTGGGGGGGCTGAATTAGAGATTTGTTTGTAACCTCAATTAAATTACCCATAAAACCTATAATATTTATACTAGGTGCCGTAAAATTTGGAGGGGCCGGGACCCTCCCCTGCCCTCAAAGAGGTCCGTCCTACTTTAACTATCTTTTCATATGAATTTACTGTCATAAAAAATATGGTCTGTTATAAGCTTCTTAATCTGATTAGTTTTTTCAACATCCGTTTACTAGGTTTTTGTTTACAAATAATTACACTTTGTTTACTACATTAGCATTTTTATTTCAAATATCAAACATGATCGAAACTAATGTCTCGTAAGCATATTTATTTCAAACTAATGGTTTGTTATTTTTTATTTCAAACTACTGTTTACTACATTAGCACTTTTATATCAAATAGATTTTGTTTATAAATAAAAACAGGTTGTTTATTACATTAGCTTTTTTGTTTATAAATAATAACATGCTTGAACCTAATGTTCATCCGAATGTTCAATCCTTAATTTATGAGTGTTACATCCTTTAATTAAACGTAAGTTTATAATCGAAAGTTGTAACTTAGCGTCGAGGTCTATCTTTTCCTACTAATCTTGACAGCGAGTAAATTAAATTTACTCCATTTACAATCAAAATAACAAGCCTTATTCAGTAATGTTATTGGACAGACGAAGAAGATGTAGGTAACTGTTAGAATGATTTTCGTTCCTGGATTTAAGCAACTTCTAAATGAAGGAGATGCTATTGTGGTCCATATGTATGGACTTGGCGAATTCCAACCACAATTACGCATTGTGGCAAACCCTATGTGACTTGTGTTTAATAGCAAGACACAAATTAAGAAGTGTGTTGATCTTAATGGGTAGATTCATGAATTTGCTTTTAAACCCTTAAAGGAAATCTTGGATTTGGAAGTGGAAGAATTAGGCCAATTCGGTAATGTTATTTTATATTAATGGATTGTGGCAAACCCTATGTAATACAATATTGTGATGTTTATAGATTTGATTAGACAAGTACTTGAGTCTGATTTATTAGACAACTATGAGACTAATGGTAAACCATGAACGAAAAAACTGTTGAAGCCGGTCGATTTTGAGTATTGGTAAACCATGAACGAAAAAATGATGACTTAATGGCTATTGAGGAGTTTAGGAATAGGTAACAATTTATTTATATAGCTTATGTCATAAGTTTTATATAAGCAGACAATGTTTCTATTATTTCTTTTATCTTAAAAAATTATGCAGCTTGAACAAAGTGCTTCTAAGGGGCAACAAATAGATGTGTCTGCTATGTTAATTTTTTTTAACATGATTTAATATATCGTATGTCTTAATTTATCTATAAAGACGTTTTTGGTGTTATTGGACAGAATTGGTGCTGTTTTCCCACGCCTCATTTTCCATTTATTACAGTTCTTGATTATTTTCCATTGCATTTTGTTAGGATTTGGCTTCCATTACTAACGACAATGGGACACCTTGTGAAGCATTAGATAGTACTGGAACTAGCTCATCTGCAAAGTATTCAGGAAAAGTACCTGAAGGTTAAGCTTTGCCCGTTATTGGAGAGTCAAGCACAAAGAAAAAGCAATTGATAAGTGCCAAGAAGGAGAAGAACTGAGTGCATGCTGATGTTTTGTTTGATTCATTTGTTTGCTTGATCCATCTTGAACACTTTTAGTTTGTTTTTGGTACTTTTTGTTTTTGGTGTTATTGGACAGAATTGGTGTCGTTTTCCCACGCCTCATTTTCCATTTATTACAGTTTTTGATTAATTTCCATTGTATTTTTGTCACAATTCTTAATTTCCGATCATTTTTCAAATTTTACTATTCATCTCGGGAATTTACTATTCATCGGTTATTATTCATCATTTTACTATTTATCGTTTTCGAAGTCGATTTGATATTCTGAGAACATATTTCAAAATTTTACTATTCACGAAACACTATTCATTCCCGGAGAAAATTTTATATTTCATTAATGTATATTTTTTCTTATTAAATAAACGCTATCGTACGATCATTTATTTTGAACAATTGATCCGACACTTCCCAAAAATTATCCTGATATATTTTTATACTCATTTAAGACCATAAAATTATATTATTAGTTTACCGGTGTTTTAAATTTATTTTGTATATAAATTGTTATATTTATATAATTACTACGGTTTTCGTAAATACTACTCGATAATTATTATTTCACTAAATTTTTGTAAGAAATGTATTTTTATAATTTTTATGACATCGATATAATTTATTTTGTTCCGTTAAAATTTATTTCTAGCCAACGCTACCCTAAATACTTAATTATACTTACAACTTACAAACAAATCTTATACATTTATATACTTGCACAACAAAAACTCATCACTTCCTTTCTTTTATACTCTTGTCGACCAAAGAGTATGACACAACAAAAACTTTGACAAAAATCTTCTAAACTAGTCTACACATATACAAGAGTAGATTAGATATTTTGTTACTACAATTATTAAACAAACACTACACATACATACACATAACTTTAGGTGAAAAATAAACATATCACTCTCCTTTTCCATCTCTACAAACCGGCCAAGGGTGAAGACCAAGAAGAACCCAAAATTTTTCAAGGATCAAACTAAAATATTAACCTTAGCATACTCTTAATCAAGGTTTTGAAATAAAAACCTAGGGTATTAGGAAAAACCTTGTTCTTTAAACCTCATCACTACACTAGTAAGCATTTCATAATCATTTTCAATCTTTCATATTCATACTTTGGTCATTTGTTTCATGCTTAAATAAAACATGCAAGTTATGTGATTATCTATACCACTTTAATTGTTTTTAAGTACTTATAATGAATATATATCATCCTATAATTATCCCTTGAAACATATCATTTTTGATGATTTCTAGGAACCCATGACACCTTAAGAAGGTGTATGGTAGGTTTAGAATAGCTTTGGTGTTGATTTGAAGTGGTTAGAATAAGTATTACGCGAGAAAAACCCATTTCGACAACTATAAATAAGGGTCTGATCAATTTTGCTAAATCTGGAAAATTCGACAGTTTTTAAAATATTTTGGGCTAGATATTCAGAAAATATACTTTAAAACGAAAACGTGGTCGCTTGAACGGGTTAAAACGGAGTTATAACGAAGAAGTTATGCTATTTTCAAGTTTAACGACGAAAATTATATTTTCCGGAAAATTCAGCATGCTGTCCAGATTTTTAAGGGTTAAAAATCTAAATGAGTCGATTTATCAAAAATATATTATAATACTTTAACACGAAGCTACGGACATATAAAACATAGAAAACGGTCTTATAACGACGAAGTTATTCACATTTTAAACAAGGATGACGTAACTATTTTTTTACAAATAGAACACTAATATATTTTCTAATAGCCAAAAATTATAGTCGCGAGTGACCATGTTGAGGGTCGTTTTTAACATCGATGGAGTACTTTTTAGAAAGCGAAGTCTTCTAGTAAAAGTAAGTTCACCTAGCCTATTTACCAAAATGTCCAACCGTTCGTCAAACGGAGTTGTAATGAATAAAATACGGTCACTCAAACTTTGCCGAAAATTACCCTTAAACAATACTTTTGGTACAAGTACCCTACTTTACCCATGTTTTTCTCCATGATCGAGACCTCTATGATGAAATTTTAAAAGCTAAGACTTTTAGATAATTCTACAAGCTTTCCAAAACCATTGAGTTTGTTTCCTAACACTCGATATTCACTATTTTACGACTAGCTTTTCGAGGCCATTTAGTCACTTTCATGAATTGTCAAATTATATTATTTTGCGACGAAAAACTATAATTTCATAATAAATCACTAAACGACTATCGTAGGAGGTTGTTTCAACGTAAATACTTGTAAAGTATTTTATAATATAACGAGATGTCATAAACATATATTTCGACGATAAACATTATTTTCAAATGTACAAGTGGTATGGATATCATATGAGTTTGCATGCACGACATTGTTTCATGACTTACATTAGAACACATCATTCATATTAGGTTGCGGATAGAGATCGCACCTCATTTCAGTGTATCCACTTTTGTCATCATAATCATTGCATCAGGTGATTTCGTAGCCCCACTTTTACTCGTTTAATTGTTTTATAAACTCTTTGGGGGAGATACATGCTCAAATACTTGATTTTACTTTACACTTATATGAACTTAAATAACTTTTGTTTCACTACTTATACTAGTAAGTAGATTGTGCCCGAACTAAATTGATCACTATGTTATGAACACTATTATTTGAACCACTTTCCGTGATTTTGAGCCCTTCGACATATATATTTGAACTCTTTTAACTTGATAGGAACATATTGGCATAGATTTGAACACTTTAACTTGATTTAAAACATTTTGACATATAATCAATCTCTTTTAACTTAATATTGAATCTTTGACTATTTTGAACTTGTTTGACTTTATATTGAACTCTTTGACTGTTTTGAACTCGACTTAAACTCTTGAACTTAATTATGAACTTTTGAATGGAACCCTTGAACTTAAATACAAACTTATGACTTGTTTGAACTTATTGAACCGTACGTGTTATGACCTTGACCTAAAGTCTCCCATGCTCGGAGCATCACTATAAAGTCTCCCATGTTCGGAGCATCACTATAAAGTCTCCCTTGCTCGGAGCAACTTAAAGCCTCCCCGGTCCGGAGCAGAATGTCTCCCTATGGGAACGGAGCATTTTCAATCTAAATCCTCCCATGTTCGGAGTGTTCTTAATTGTATATAATAGTTGTATGATGTCTTGTTCGTACATTCGCATTGTCGATCTCTGTTAGTAGGTAGTATGGATAGCGCTATTAGAGGTCGGCCAACCACTCGTCCACTATGTTACGGACGATATTATTTATTCTAGGGCTTTGCACGGCATACATTATTATATCGTGGTGAAATATTGTGAATTATTATGGTAACTTATACTCGACTATTAGACACACTATATTTTGTGCAATGGGTTGTGAACACACGTGTTGCAAGTTTTGTATGGGCGGAACTTGGGCCGAGTAGATTTACAATGCCTTTGCTTTGTGAACTATTATGATAACGTGCACTTGACTTCTAGACATACTACTTTTGGCAATGGGTTGTGAACACACATGTTGCAAGTTTTGTATGGGCGGAACTTGAACCGAGTGGATTTGCAATGCCTTTGCTTTGTGGACTATTCTATATGACCAAAAACTTTTTCTTTGCTGCATGAACATTCTTTAAAGGCTTTAAAATTCAACCAAACTCTATGAACTCACTCAACCATTGTGTTGAAACTTTTAGCATGTTTTATCTCAGGTATCTAAGGCATTCACTTCATGGCATGCATGTGGACTTATCATAGAGTCGCGATGACGACGCGTCTCACACATATTTTATGCACTTAACTATCGTTTGATTGTAACCAACTCATTTTGGTATATTGGAAATATTTTGGGACCTATGTTTGTAAACTCGATTATTTTACTTAATCAAACGATATTTTCAAACGACACTTTAGGTCGCTCGATATAATCGTAACTTTGATGTTATGACAGCTCATCCCAGAATTCCATTCACGCAAAACAGTAATTTGGGGTGTGACAATTTTGTTAGGATTTGGCTTCCGTTACTGATGACAATGGGACACCTTCTGAAGCTTTAGATAGTACTGGAACTAGCTCATCGCAAAGTCTTCAGGAAAAATACCTGAAGGTTAAGCTTTGCCCGTTACTGGAGATTCAAGCACAAAGAAAAAGCAATTGATAAGTGCCAAGAAGGAGAAGAACTAAGTCCATGCTGATGTTTTGTTTGATTCATTTGTTTGCTTGATCCATCTTGAACACTTTTAGTTTGTTTTTGGTACTTTTTGTTTAGAAAGTTGTTTTGGTAATACAACATCGTTTGTTATTGTTTTGCATGTTGTTAAGACTTTGTTTCATGTGATGCATTTGCATTACAAATTTATTAAGAATTAAGAGTTTTGATTGTACATCTCTTAGTGCATTTTTATTTTTAGTATGTTACATACTTGCACAAGCGAAAAATGGTGTTATAAGCGTGAAAATCTTATTGTGAAGATACTACCACATAATTACTAATTACTTAAACTGAAAGTCGGTGTTCCTATAATGCTACTGAGGAATATTGATCAGTTGAATGGTTTGTGTAACGGAACAAAACTTTGTGTTGTTCGGTTAAGGAGAACCGTCATCGTGGCTGATATAATTAACGGTAGCCAATTTGGAAAGCGAGTGTTGCTTGCAAGGTTTGAAATTCAGCATTTGGATAAAGGGTTACCTTTATACGAAAGCAGTTTCTAATTTCCATGTCTTTTACACATGGAAAACTTTATGTAGTTATTTCTCGTGTTTAGAGGAAAGATAATTGAAGATTTTCATTCAATGCGAACATGGCAAGCAACTAGAACTAGGAATGTTGTCTTCAAAAACGTTATGCAAAATTTGTGATTATATACAAACCACACCGAACCATTTGAATATATACATTCTTTTATTTCTTACTCAAACTTATTGATTTATATGCCGTCTAAATTACTCATTGAATGTCAAATTTTTTCAAACGGGAACTTTATTTATCAAATTTAGCTTGATATGATATATATTGAGATGAAGACAAGTGACACAATTTATGCCTCTTTGATTTCCCCAATAAAATTTTAATTGAATTCAACTAACAAAAAACAACTATATTTTGGTATATGCAATGTTTGTCTTTTCATTTGGTACTTTAGACATCGTCTTTCGTTTATTTGACTGATCTAAACACAACATTACATTTTTGCCTTCCAACATCTTTCAATAAAATACAAAATATCGCAATCAGTTTTATCTTCTCTTTAAAATTCCCGTGAATTTCACGGGTCTTTTAGCTAGTTATGTAATATAACAGAATAATGTACCAACCTATAAAGCACACAATGCAATTAGTTTGCTGATGTGTTTCTTCTCCTATTGGACAATAATTTTGGTATGTACAATCACACTGCATTATTTCATACTCTTTTTCATTTGAATCTAACCACGAAAGTTTCTCCTAAACATTTAATGTCCGCTATTTTTGATAAGTCATTAAATTCATTGCAATTTTGTGTAACCAAATAACCCAAAAAGAAATTCTAAACCATATCACAAAGACAAATCATTTTCATTATTCTTCAATGCGATTTAACCACCATCACAAAAACGTTTTCGTTACATCCATCCATATACCAGTTAGTTTCTTGTGCCAGTCAGTTACAAATCCAATAGAGCAATAACTCTGTGAATCCTTCTCATATCAATACATGATTCAAAATTCAAACATACCCATTGTTGGAAAATTGATTTTGCAAAATGAGTTTTTGCAAATTTAGACACTATTTAATATATGTATATGCTATATATATTTATATCTCTTGGTAGCTTTGCGTTCTCCTTGACGAGAGCTTCGCAACGAGCTAAAGAGTGTCAAAAATGGAGTTGATATGAATGAGATATCGTGTCTCAAAGTGAGACACTTGAAACACAAAAAATTGGAAAAGTAGGAGAATCCCACATCGCCCAAAACAAGAAATGAAATCTTGTTTATATAGAAATCCTTATATGAACCTTCAAATTGATTTGTTGGCTTTACTCTAACAACTACGCACGCGCAGGGGGGGTGCAGATTTCAGGATTTCTGGGCTAAAATGGGTTCGAAGCTTCTGAACTCATGCGACCTGCGAATCTTTTTGCTGCAGATTCGGGCTTGTAGTTTTCCAAATTATGTATCAATCTATTTTAGGAATAGTATATTCGGGCTTGTAGTTTTCCTGCAGATTCGGGCTTGTAGTTTTCCAAATTCTGTATCAATCTTTTTAGGAATAGTAGATTCGGGCTTGTAGTTTTCCAAATTCTGTATCAATCTATTTTAGGAATAAATATAAACTTAGTGAATAAGTTTTACAGAATAATGTTGTGTTAATAAATTATATGCAAATCGTGTTGTTTTCCAAATTCTGTATCAATCTATTTTAAGAATAGATATAAACTTAGTGAATAAGTTTTGCAGAATAATGTTGTGTTAATAAATTATATGCAAATCGTGTTTTATTATAACAGATTCGTATATATTTGGAACTTATTTATCTTGGAAAACAAGACAGGTTTTCAATATAAATACAGGCAACTCTCATTCGGTTTGGGACAGAACCAGAAACGAATTCCTCCATAGTACCAGCATTCTTTCGATCAGAAATACGCAGAGCTTCAGTGATCTTTTAGGCAAGTGTGTCTAGTCCGGTTTTACAACAGCTTTGTACGTTGTACCGGGAAAGCACGGCGAATCATCTTAAGGAATCGTGTTAAACACGAGCCTCGTGCACTGTCTTTCCTGCTTTCGTTAATTTTATTGAATAGTGTCTGTCTTCTGCTTCTACTCTTTTTTGTCTGTTATTTAATTTTCTGTCTTCTATTTTCTGTTAATTATATTCATTGTAATCTGATTTATCTTAATAAAAGTGTACACCGTTTCCCACACCCATCAATTCATTAACATACATCAGTTTCTTGACAAAACTAATCCTCCTTCTAATACCAATTCAAAAACACATACATAAACCCAGCGCTTCAATCACACATTTCAAAAGGTTTACAACACCATGTTCTTTCCATTATAAATCCCGTAGTAAATCTATTTCTTCACTTTATAGTATATTTGGCTTTGATTAGTTTGAATTCATTGTGTGTCGCTAAACCATAGACAAACTTGAGGAAAATCACATTAATGAATTACTTTTTATAATTTTCTTCTATCTCACGAATTAACCGTAAGTAATGATATTGTATTTTGTTTTTTTTATAATGACAGGTTTTAGAAGCCAGTCATCTATTCGTGTCCCAAGTTTAATCTATGACGGGGTATGTTTTGTTTTTTTTTTTTTTATGTTTTTTTACTACTATTTAATTTTCTGTGTGATGTTTTTTTGATATCTACCACATGTATGTCATTAACTTGTTATGCACATGACATGCTTGATGAGATGCTTAGTGAACATCAGTTACAATTGGCTTCTTTGCATAAACCAATTTAGGAAGGTAACTTTGAGCAACTTTTAATTTGTTTGATCCATTTGACCTGTTTGACCTCTTTACCTGTCTTCACAACGTGCACAAAGTATACTCATGACCTCTTTGCCCGTAAAAGATAACGTTCTTGCAATATGGATATACTTTGTTTAGTGTTCTTTTTGGATCAAGGTTGATTCTACTTGGTAGTTTGAAGATTTGTGAATACAAGTTCTCAAACCTTTTAGGCTTGTCATAAGAAAAACTTGTTTTTTGTGCATGGTTAACTGGGTTACATGATGTTCCTTTGGTTTAATCAAGTTGTTTATATGCAATAATTAAATCAATGAAAAAATTGTGTTTCATAGTTGTTTAGTCTTAACTTTACCAAAATAAGCTGACAAGTCATGTTAATTTAAGAGTTAGTTTCTTAAATCGCACTTGTGGTTTGTGGATCTAACAAAAATGGTCCTTAGAAAAAAAATTACGGATCTTATCCCTATGGTTTTTACTCTTATCGGGTTTGGTCCTCGTGGTTTTCATTTTTTTTACTATCCTCTCCCTATGATTTTTGACCCATATCGGGTTTGGTCCCTGTGGTTTGCATTTTTTACTAGTGTCAGGACCAAACTCGATACGGGTCACAACCACAAGGAGATGATCCGTTAAATTTTTTTCTCTAGGGATCATTTTCATTAAGCTTGACAAACCGCATGGACAATTTATGAAATTAACTCTTAATTTAATGTTTTTTTCTTTAATGTCGTCCAAATAGTCAACATACATTCTAAGTAAAATCGTCATCATTTTCATTTTCTTTGGTTTCAACGTTTTACGCAAAGTAAAATCGTAGGAGGGTCATGTATAACCGTCTAACAATGAAAAATATACTTACCATTAAAAGTCAGCTTTGACCTTCTCATAGTCAACATACATTGTATTCTACTAGACGTATACATGCTCAAAGCGACGGTGTATAGTGACAAATAATTATACTTGTAAAATCGAGATTTTGGTTCCACTTTTAATGCAAAATGTGTGTTTTATTGAAATACAAAGCATGTGTTTTAAAATTAATATAGTGTGTTCTTTGAAAGTTGACAAAGTTTATAATTGATCAAGATTAAAAAGTGTATTAAAGAGTATTTAAGAGTAATTTAGTGAAACTACATTGATTTAAGTTTTTAAGATTTAAGATTTCAAGACAAGTGTGTAAATGTACAATTCATAAGTGTTGTTCACACTATCAAACAAAGTTTATATGTGTCATCCAATTATGTGTTGGAGAAAAATTAAAAGTTAGCTTTATTAAAATTATTTTCAGATTTTAGTCTTAGGAACAAAAGAAAGGGTTTAGTTGTGTTTTAGTATTGTATTACATAAAAATCTGTTTAAAGCAGAGAAGATTCAAGTTCTCATTACCTTTAACCACTCTACAAAAATGATAATTATGATGAGAACATGTTATCAAGTAATAGACGAGTATCCGTGCATAGCAACGGAATTTTATAGAAGCAGATAATTTTAGTGATAAAAGAAAAGTTTATGGGTTATAAACGAAAAATAATAAAAGTTTGAGGATTTGGAGATTAAACATAGTGTTTTGAAACCCGGTTCGACCCGGGTGGTTCAAGTGGTTGAACCGTTCTGGTAAAAAAACGAGTCAATTTAAACCGGGTCAACACGATGTGTTGTTCAAAAAAACGGGCCAAATTAACCGGGTCAACCCGCCGGGTTTGAAGCATCCCGGGTCAACCCAGTTTTCGTTGTGTATTAATAATTTACTTTTGAAACATATGTGTATTAATAGTTGAAATTGCTCATAATTAATTGTTTCAACATTTCCCTTTTGAGTTATATTCATAAATCGTCCGTGTGGTTTGTCGGGTTTAACAAAAATGGTCTCTAAAAAGAAAATTTAACGGATCATCTCCCTATGGTTTTAACCCCGTATCGGGTTTGGTCCGTGACAGTAGTAAAAAGAAGCAAACCACATGGACCAAACCCGATACGGGTCAAAAACCATAGGGAGAAGATAGTAAAAAAAATGAAAACCACATGGACCAAATATGATACGGGTCAAAACCACCGAGAGAGGATCCGTTAGATTTTCTAGACCATTTTCGTTAAATCCGACAAACCATAGGGATGATTTATGAAATTAACTCTCTTTTTTTTTTCAATATTTTATTTTTTTGATTTTTCACTTTTCATTTTGACTATTTTTGTTTTATAGATAGCATAGATATAGATATAAAGAGTATTATTAGAAGAAAAATAAGTTAAATTACCTTCCGAAAACTTGTCAATATTTGGCACAGCTTCCTCCACTTTTCTATCACTTTTGTGACTCGTCACTTCCACTTTGCTTGCAGACTAATCCTTCAACCACAGAAGGCAGAGGCGGACCTAGGCATGTTTAGGTGGTGCCCGGGAATCACCTTAGACGGAAAAAACCTTTAGAAGCAACATAATTTTTTTTATAGGACCCACCTTGAAAATTACGTGGGAACCACCTTAGAACTAATTTGATAAATGAAGAAGGAATAAAAAATGAAAAAGGAGACTTTGTGATCGGACATTAGTGTCGGACAGTCGGAGAAGAAGATGACATTGATGAAGAAGATAATAGTCAATGATCTGCTAGCACAACGGTGAGGCATCGGGAGTTTTCCCCATGGGCCAAGGTTCGAAACCCATCAAAGAGTGGGAACGGCCTAGATTAAATCCCATCCTTCGAGGGTGATATGGGTGCCTGTGGTGATGTATGTCATGGTTTCTTCCTGCGCCTAACCCGAGTAAGTGTGGCGGGACCAGCCTGCATAACCGACCATCGCTCGGGTTGGCCCTCCATGTCATGGGGTGGGTTGATTCAAGATTATAAATAATGTTCAACTGTCAAAAAAAAAAAAAAAAGATAACAAGGTTAAAGTCTACACAAAATGACAAAAGTCTTTATAAAAGCAAGTGGTTTTTCTCTGGACATAGCATTTTTTATCTAGCAGTTTTTATTTTGAAGTTGTTTGTTCTTGGATCTAGTAAATTTTAAATGGCCCAAAGTCTTTTATTTTCTTACTTTTACTTCTTATTTTCATTATTTTAATATTTGGAATGCCATATTCGAAGTTTTTAAGTTTCAAGCATCTAACAATTAAAAAGGCATAATATCAAATCAAACTTCTAATTATTTTAACTTTTATATGAACTATTTGAATTAACATAACTTTATATGGGTTTGTCACTTTTTCGTTAAAAATTTAGTAACGGCTTACGAGTGATTTAATTTATTTATTTGTGTTATATCCCTCTTTTTTGACTTATAAACCCAGCGCAACTTAAAGGTACCCCTCTTTGTTATAATCACTAAATAGGCATTATAAACAACATGATTTTGCATGCAAAATTTGTGGTTAAGTTACTTATGTTATAGGGTATCCGATAAGACATAATTAAACCTGACCCATTGACCGATAAGACAAAATTTGTGGTTAAGTTACTTACTTATGTTATAGGGTACCCCTCTTTTTCATCTTTTCGTTTTGACTAGGTAAAGGAACCACCTTAGGTTTTCTTCTGGGTCCGCCACTGACAGAAGATGGCAAAGAACTTCAAAAATCATCTATAAAAAAACCACATGTAGCTAACAAAGCAGACTCCCATCTAACGAAAATGTTTGAAAGCTAATCCATTTTCAATTTCCATATCATATAAACACTTTTCAAGAACATTTCTTATCTCATCTCCATCATCACTTAAAATTATTGAAACTCGTCATTTTCGTGTGTTTAGCCAATTGTCATCTATAAAATGTACCCCAATGCATAAGTACTTCACAAATTGGTTTGGAGTCCATGTATCCAAGGTTAATCAAACCTTTGATTCGTGTTCTTAATAAAACTTTTCAACTTTAACTTCCCGTTCATGACAAGTTGGATACAATCGGCAGAAATCATTTCATGAGTTGGGATAACACTGGGACGCGCGTACGACTTTCATAAACTCTTTAAATACCTTTGGTTCAATAGAAGATAAAGGAATTGATCACTAATTCTCTTGTACTCGAGAATTTCTAACATGCGCTTGATACGTCCTCTATGTTTCAAGAAAGCACCTAGAAAATACTACTTGATTAGCAAAGAAAGGACAAACCATTGTGTCAAGAATATGATGTTTGAATCTACTCTCCATACAACTTAAATAAATTTAAACCAAACAAAGTTCGCGTACCTGACATAACTACAATTTACTTTTGTAGCATATGACCAAAGAAAAATGTTGCAATAGTATTCTCTCTAGTAGAATAAACCTTAACTTCCTATTAACACAATAGCACACATCAAAATTCTGACACGTATAAGTCCATAATTGGAAAATATAAATAAAAGGGGTCATTAATTATTACTGTAGAGCAACTTTTTGTATGGGGTGGTTATTTGTATGAAAACTTGGTTATAATTTTTTAGTCCCACATGGAGCAAACTAAAGAACTTATGCTTACTTATATAGTGCCGTGTATACTACTTACATAAATTGAGATTAGTATTGTGTTGTTGGTGTGTATTATCCATTTTGGTTTAAACAAAAAATAACCAGAGTGGTTGTATTCCACAGTAATAAATACAAGTTCTTGACTTTTTTATATAACTTTTTTCATATTAAAAAATATTTTGGTTAGGTTAAAGATTTAGGAGTATGACTTTAATGTTATTAAGGGCGTTCTTGTAAGGTTACTTAAATTACGTATTAGCTTATATATGTAGCAAAGATGAGCTAAAGGCAAACTCACTTAAGGGTGTTTATCCAGGGCGGTACTAGAGAAAAAAATTTGAGGGGGCAAATTCAAAGTAATAAAGCAGGCATTATGAGCTAAAGGCAAACTCATTTAAGGGTGTTATCACAAACTGAAGTGCAGCAAACAGTTTCATAGCATCTTTCTTAAATGCGACGAAAAAGTTAAATACCGTCTAACACAAGTGTAATAAAAAAAAGTGACATATAGTCGTTCTAAATAAAGTATCATATCATTTCTTTGGCAAGAGACCACAACGATTCTTCATTTCTTGAAAGTTATTCATAATTACCTCATCACAAATTTATCCATATCCCCTGTTTACATTCACTAATTAATAAAATGTGTCACTTGACTGTTGACTCATGTCAAAATTCTAACTAACTGTGATGGTTTTTTAGAAGTGCAAACTATATTAGAAACAAGATGTCAAATTGCTAACTAACTATGATGCTTTTCCAGAAGCGCATATTATATTGGAAGCAAGCCAGCAAGGCCAAAGACTTACAAAAAATACAAGTCTATATGATGCCCAACATGACACTTGAGCAATGAATAATATATAAAGACATAAACTTGAAGACATTCTAGCACAAAATGTAAAACCCTAAAATCGTGAACGCATTAAAAGACCATAATACCCCTCATTGTGAAAACCCGTAAAATGTAACGAGCTCGTTAAGTACGTTAAATGTTACCTTATAATTAACATTGTAAGACATAAAAATGAAACTTATATCTAAAATTTAAATGATTATAACACATTAAAAGGATTACTTGTACCATATACTAAGTCAAATAAATAAATGTGCAAGATAATTTTGGAAGATGAATAAATGTGTGAATTGGTCTTTGTAATCCCTTTTTGTTCGGCTTGAATCACACGCCTAAAAGGGCTCCTCACAATATATTCCTCTTATATCTCCTTAAATGCTTAACATTAAAACCCTACAACTCCCCTACATCAAAAACATACGGCAAACATAAAAATATCCCATCTCCATCCTTTTTCCTGTTAACACCAAGGGCTGAAAAGACAGGTTCGAAGCTAGGTTGCTTTTCAAGGCTGCTAAAACACGTGCTTGGTACTGGTATTGAATGGTTTGTGATTGTGGGTTTGGTACTCTTGCTGCTGTCGTGATTGTTGTGCTCACAAGGGGCTGAATTGTTGGTTTTGATCCTTGTTTTTCTTCCTATTTTCATACGCTACTAAGGTAACATCATAACCTCTCGTCTCGTCTTTCGTCTTCTTGAATCTGGTCGTGGCTTAGGCCACCATGTGCATGCCTTGTATCAAATAAACATGTCACATAAATATGTTAAAACTAAGCTACGTAAAGATTTAATGGTAAGCTATATGAAATCATGATATATAAAAACTTGTCATATGAAAGGGATAACTTTGATGCATGAAATCATAATATTGATCACTTATAATAATTATTTATATGTAACAATCTATTTTAGTGTAAATAATGATGTAACTTTAGTAGGGATATATGATCATTGTGACATCTAGTTATAATCTACAAAGTAGAATGGGTTCATTAAAAACATGAGATTAACTAGTGGATAATTAAATATATATAACAGATTAACGAATCGAACATGCGTAATAAGTGGTATGGTTTACGTATAAGTCCAATGGTGTGTGTATGTTAAGCGTATGAATGTGAGTAGCATCCTTTTATCAGTATATTGAGCATAACATCATTTTATTGCATGAATGTGATTTGTGCATGAATGTCTATAGCATCATTTTATTCGTATTTTGAAACGTATGAATTATAATGGTTGGAATGTACTAAAGAATGGTCTTAAGGGAAATTTTGAGTGCGATCGTGGAACAAATGATTGAGTCGTTTTGTGCTTTGAACGTTTGTCGGGGGTTAGTAGTACTACATATTTACTTGGTCGTGATTATAATTTGTACGAGCCGCGATTAAAGATGAAGAATGTATATTTGAAATAGTCTAAACTTGTTCTTGTGGGTGTATGTTTAAGGGTGATCGCGGGAAATTGGGTAGGCCGTTTTATATTTTTGATGGGGCGTCGGGAAGATGAGTCGGGGGTCAATCATAATACGGGTTTACATGGCCGTAAATATTAATATTAAGAACCGCGAGCGTGTTTGAATCTAGGTCGACCATGTCCATAAAAGATGTAATATGAAGCATGTAATTCTTATTAACGTATAAGGAATTTTGCAAAGTAAAAAAAATTCTTTAAGTTGTATTGCATTATAAACCCTCATCTCTAAATGTTGTCGCATGCAAACCTTGAACTATATTGAAATGACACAATACACCCTAAAATTGAGATATTTATCATACGAACCTTAATCTATGTAGATTCATTGAAGAAAGGGTGACGTTTTTGGCCTAAAGTGAACTGTAACTCTGAGCATTCAGGTGAGTTTTCATGTGCTTTTTAAATTGGGTTGCACTTTATTCGAAATAGTATCATGCAAACTTGTTTAAATGATCGTTATTTATTACGTGTTTGGACTCTTCGATAATAAGTGAATGTTGAGAAATATGCTATATGTACATGATGAGATATATGAATGTTGGATTATAAATCGTGAACCATATAAATGTTGAATTGTGATCGTGGAAATAAAGAAATTTGGAACCGTTGAACCGAACGGAAATAAAGAAAGTTGGAACCGTTGAACCGAACGAAAATAAAGAAAGTTGGAACCGTTGAACCGAACGGAAAATAATGAATAGTTGGTATATATGGTTTTGGTGATATGTGTTGAATCATTGATTTTGTTGAATGTTGATAAGTATTGAGAATATGTGATCACTGAACAGTAATTAAATGATATTTGGGCAAATTGCATGATTGTTTTGCAAGTTTGATGTTATTGGAAAAATATTTGATATTATAAGAATTGTTTTATACGTGAAAACCATGAATTCTCACTAGGCCTTTGGCTGACCCAAAACTCTTTTAAAATTTGTGCAACCCAGATGAGCTGCTTAGGAATAAGGAGATTATTTCAGATTGATTATGAGTAGAAGCTTCCGCTGATATAAGGTAAATTTGAGGTTTTTAATGCTCCGAAAAGGCGGGGTGTTACACAAAACATCAGGTTAAAGACCTGTAATAATCCACTTTAAATAAACAAATATTCTCACCAACTAACTAATTGTGATGTTGCGATGTATAACCAAAAGCGGTGATGAATTATATCCAACAAATTGCAAAATGGTAGAATTACACCAAGTTTAGGAACTATCAAACATCCACTTTGAATTATGTAAGCAAATAAGAATAACCCCTAAATTGGCTAATTGGCTACTTCTTCAAATTCTCAAATACACAATGCAATCACAAATTGACACAATTATACAAACATATTAACTTAGTATTAAATTGAAGCCTTATTTATGTTAAAAATTAAAAATTGCAAAAACAAATATGCAACTTATAAACCTTAAAGTTAACAAACTGTAAAATTTACCTTTTAACTTTGAGTTGCCTTTTTCTAATAATTTGATCATGTAAAATTGTAACTGAATAGTTTTGTTATACATGATAGTCGCTTAAATTTCGTAACCCATTTACACATGATGTCTAGAAGTCATAAACTGTTGCCGCTCGTTCTTGTCTATATTGCCGCTTCAATTACCAGGTTGGAATATGGGGGGAAATATTGAATGCTACAAAAATACCCCTAAGATATATATATTTTGCTAAATAACCTGACAGGCTTGTGGGGGAAGCTGCCCACATCCCCCCCTTGGTACCGCCACTGGTGTTTATATAAGCTTATTTTAGACGCTCAAGATTGTATAGTTTTGGAATAGTAAAATAATTTAAAGGGTACAAACTACAAAGCATATATTTCTAGAAGAGTTAATTTCATAAATCGTCCTTGTGGTTTGTTGAATTTAACGAAATTGGTCCCTATAACTTTTTTTTAATGGATCCTCTACGTATTGATTTGACTCGCATCAGGTTTGATCCATGTGGTTTGCATTTTTTTACTATCTTCTCCTTATGGTTTTTTACCCTTATTGGTTTGGTCCATGTGGTAATGATTCTAAGTGTTTGGTTAAGATGAAGGGCTCACATTATATGAGAATGAAATATGGATATTGTCCATACTTCGTAGGAGTTCAAAAGGGGAGGAATGAATGTATCATAGATGAGGGACCCATCTTATACCAAAACCAATACCGATTATGATTCATGGCATGATTCTAAATGCACCCAAACAAACTCTTTAAAGCAATATAAATACAAAACCATGTTAAGACTTTTCTAGCAATGAAGATTCAAGTTCTCATTACCTGCAACCACTCGTATATATAGAATATTAGAAGAAAAGTAAGTTAAATTACCTTCCGCAAACTTGTCCAAGATTTGGCACGGCTTCCTCCACTTTTCTATCGCTTTTGTGACCTGTCTCTCCAATCTTTATTGCAAACTAATGATTCAACCACATATGGTGGCAAAACTTCGAAAATCATCTCTAAAAGGACAACAAATAGCTAACAAAGCAGCCTCCGATCCAACAAAAATGTTTGAAAGCTAATTCATTTATCTGGACAATCAAGACACATACATTGTTTTAAATCCGTCCCACTTTCTTTGACACATATTTTGAAGTTATTTGTCCTAGCCGATGAATGTCTCACATATAGAACCACCATACGTACACATGTAATTGAGTCGTCATACTCATCTAAGGAACATTTCACCATATGTTTTATTACGTCACCAAGACATCTTGATAGAAGAAACTTACGATCTAACACAATATTCGTTAAATTTTCTTTAACATAACTGATGGCGCGCACCATTATTTGAACTTAAATTAGTGACTAAAATGGTCAAAGCATTGTCAATTTCCATATCATATAAATACTTTTCAACAACCTTTCTTATCTCCTCTCCGTTATCAATAAATATTATTGAAACTTAGTATTTTCCTGTGTTTAGCCAATTGTCATCTATAAAGTGTACACCAATGCATAAGTACTTCGCAAATTGGTTTGGAGTCCATATATCCAAGGTTAATCAAACCTTTGATTCGTGTTCGTAATAAAACTTTTCAACTTTAACTTCTCGTTCATGTAAAGTTGGATACAATCCACATAAATCATTTCATGATTTGGGATAACACTAGGACGTACGGCTTTTATAAACTCCTTAAAGCCCTTTCGTTTAATAGAAGATAAAAGAAGTTCGATAAATTCGTCATAGGCAAATATAAAGAAAAGGAGTTATTATGACCATAGAACAACTTCTTGTATGGGGTGGTTATTTGTGTTAAAACTTGGTTACAACTTTTCGATCCCACAAGGACAAACAAAAGAACTTGTGCTTACTTATACGTGTCATGTATACAACCCAAATAAATTAATATTAGTAGTATGTTGTTGGAGTGGGCTATCCATTTTAGTTATAAAAAAAAAATAACTTAGATGGAAGGTCGGCACCCACAATTCATACAAGTTCTTGAATGTTTTTAAACTTCTTTTTTATTTTAATCTTTCTGTATTAAAAACAAATTCCCGTCAGGTAAAAGATTGAAGAGTATGTCTTGTAATGTAATTGGGGGTGTTTGTGTAAGCTTATTTAAATGACCTATTAGCTTATAGCAAAGATAAGCTAACGGTAAGCTCATTTTAAGATATTTAGACAAGCTAATTTAGAGACTTAATAAAATTAAAAGTATCTTTTGTTAAAAGCTCAAGATAGTATATTCTTAAAATAGTAAAATAATTAAGTGGGTACAAACTACAAAGCATATATTTATAGATTTTTTGTTGAAGCTATCAACAAACTAAGGTGCCATAAATTTACCAAACCGATACTTGCAGTTCATAGTCAGGTCAAGACGAACCGGGTCAAACCCGAATAAAAACACAATAGTGACACAAAAACCAAAATGAAATAGGTCCTTGTTCAAGACACCCTCATATGATAATCAAGTTCTCTCTTACTTTATTTTTTTTTTTTTGAATATTGAAAAGTCAATATGTTAAAGTGTTGAAAAACTTAAATAAGAAAATATTGTAATTGAAAGGCAAAAATTGCAAACTATTAAAACTAATTGAAAGAAAACTTAATTATTCTAAATTTAAAGTTAGTTGTCTAAATTACCCTTTTAATACCCCCTATACTTTCAAATGAAAACTATAAAAACTAAGTAAAGCCGTTAGAAAATTCCGTTGCTATGCACGGGTACAACCGTTTGCAAATTACATTTTGATCTTTTCACGTTTTATATTGAACGCTATACGAAACACTTACCACAATATCGCATACGGCATATCGTTAATTGTTTGCCGCTAGAAACCTCCGTTGCTATGCACGGGTACTCGTCTAGTCTTGTTAAATATTGTCAATTTTGCTACATTTTGTTTTGTTTAGTAATTGTGTGTATATTTAATGTTGTTTGAATGTTAAAACATTGTAACTTAATGACTTAAGAAGCTAATCGACCATTCTGCCCTTGTTTGATGGTTCTTCAAAATTATGTAAAGTTTCCACCACAACAACTTTATAATCAATAGTACTGTTACTGCTTCATCACCTACCCTCTTCAACCTTTGGCTCTAGGGTACTAATTAATGATTTTAAAATAAACCAGAAATTATTATATACTCTTTTGTTCGATACAAAACAAAATAATAACGAGAACATCGAAAATTAACCCGTGTTACTTCAAATGTTTGTGTATTGCCAGAAAAACACAAAAACAGAATGTGATTACTAACCAACCCAACTCAAAAATTGACAATAGCGAAACAAAATACCAAAGCCAACATGAATCAGTCCATCAACCTTTCGGTCTCAAACCAACCATAAAAATAAATCCCGGTGATTATTTGTGTGAAAACTTGGTTATAACTTTTTTGTCCCACATGGGCCAAACATAAGAACTTGTGCTTATATAGTATGGTGTATACATCTCACATAAGTTGAGATTTCGTATTATGTTGTTGGTGTGATTTTCCATTTCAGTTAAAGCAAAAAATAACTGAAATGGGGTTTTACCGCAACAATTGATACAAATTCTTGAATTTTTTTTAACTCTTTTTATACAAATTTTATCATATTAAAAATAAATCCTGGTTAGGTAAAAGACTGAAAAGTATGACTCAAATGTGATTAGGGGCGTTTGTGTAAGCTTATTTAAATTACGTATTACCTTATATATAGCAAAGATAAGCTCAAGACAAACTCATTTAAGGAGTTTATATAAGCTAAAGGTAAGTTCATTTAAGGTGTTTATATAAGCTCATTTAAGGTGTTTCTAGAATTTCAATTGAGGGCTTGAGGCTATCAACAAACTAAGGTGCCACAACTTTAACAACTCAATACTCCCACTTCATCATAGTCAGGTCAAGACAAACCGGTTTAAACCCGAATTAAAACACAAAATTAAACAAATAAAAACCTAAAGAATAAGAAATAGTTCCTTATTTTAGACACCCTCATATGATTTTAAAGTTCTGTCTCATTATCATTTTGTTTTGCCACAATTTGTTTTGTTAAGTAATTGTGTGCATGTTTGATGTTAAAAGATTGCAACTTAATGACTTAAGAATCTAATAACCATTCTGCGATTGTTTGATAGTTCATCAAAGTCACATAAAGTTTCCTACCCACAACAACTTCATAATCAAAATAGTTACTACTCCTTTTCAACCTTTTGCCTATGTATATATTTTGCTTTCGATCTAGTCTTAAACTAAACAAAAAAATTACTAAACCAGAAATTCTTATATTCTTTGGTTCCGTAGAAAACCAAATAAAAACGACAACATCAAAAGTTAAACCGTTTTTACTTCAAATGTTTGTGTATCGCCAGAATAACACACAAACAGAATAGGATTGCTAACTAGAAGACATGCAAAAAGTAAGTTGTACATAACTCAACCAATCCAACAGGAAAATTTGAGAATAACGAAACAAAAATCACGCTCAAAGTTGAACAATGAATTTGAATCATGCTAATAAATAGGATCACAAACACGTGTGGTCATTAGGTTACACTCATTTATGGGACTTATGTGTGAGATCAAACACTGGAATCTTAAGCTCAATGTTTACCTAATTACCTTGCCTATATCACGAGATTCTATGCAGTCAGGGACGGAGTCAAGACCAAATATGACCGGGTGCATCAAATTTTTTGAATCGTAATATAGAAACACATTTTGATGGAACGGGGTCATTTAAGATGCATTTGAGAAAAATCAATGTTTTCTTATAAAATTAACACTACATCGAAAAAATCCATAGGTGTCCCGGGCACCCGCGGAACCCCCTGGCTCCGTCCCTGTATGCAGTTCCTTGGACTACTTATTGGACTATTTGCATTTTGATACATCATATACTCAGTTTGAGGTGTTTAGGATTTCTTATCCTAAATAAACGAAATTAGCAATTACAATAATAAGTGTGGGAGTTGCTATTACAAATTAAATCACTTATATCCGAATACATGTAACACGGCTACTCTCACCGCTTTGAAGACACTGTTTGCACCTTTGGAAGAACTATTTTATCTACCATCGTATTATTTAGTATCTTACCTCATAAGTAAGTCTTACCATGTAAGAAGTCCTCATGACTTCATTATTTCTCTTTAAAGTCGGCCTTTTGTTCTATCTCCATTCAGGCCATCATTACAAATTAGCACAAGGCAGCTTCTTCAGTATAATTCAATAGCTCATATCAAAGATTTTTAATCATGATTCTGCCACATATAAATGATAAATCCATCATAGGCGAATGTTAATAAAAGGAGTTATTATGACTCTAGAGCAACTTCTTTGTGACAATGACTTGGTTATAGGTAGTCTGTCCCACATGGGGCAAACGAAAGAACTTAGCTTACTTAGATAGTGTGGTGTATACAATTCAAATAAATTGAGATTAGTATTGTGGTTGTATACCCCAGTAATAAATACAAGTTCTTGACTGTTTTATATGATTTTTTCATATTAAAATATATTTTGGTTAGGTTAAAGATTGAAGAGTATGACTTTAATGTGATTAAGGGCGTTCTTGTAAGGTTACTTAAATTACGTATTAGCTTATATATGTAGCAAAGATGAGCTAAATGCAAACTCATTTGAGGGGGCAAATTCAAAGTAATAAAGCAGGCATTATATGTTATCACAAACTGAAGTGCAGCAAACAGTTACATAGCATCTTTCTTAAATGCGACGAAAAAGTTAAATACCGTCTAACACAATCACACTATAACTTAGAATATATTAGTGGGTCGTAAATAAAACATATAGGGTGTGTTTGTTAAAAGTAGCTGTGAGCGGTTGTGAGTAGTTGCAATGAGCTGTGAGCAGTAGTTGTGAGTAGTAGTCACAACTCACAGCTCACTGCTTCTTAAAGAATCATTGAAAAAATGAGCATTCTTAAAAAAATAGCAACGCTCACCACTCTTTTGCCAAACAAACACTAAAAATAAAAAAGCTCATTGTTCTCCGTTGATCGTCCCAAAAAGCTTCAAAAAGGTCCACGCCAAACATAGCCATAATTAGTTTGCGTTGAAATTTAAACCATAAATTGAAGATTTAGGTAGGTGCAAGTGCCAAGTGATGAAGAATAATAAATAGTGTTATTATATATGTGGTAATATATTGATGGGTCGTAAAGAAAACACATAGTTAACGTGTGTTAAAATTTAAACCATAAATTAAAATTTTAGGTAGCTGCAAGCGATGAAGAATAATAAATAGTGTTATTATGCTGTCAAAACAACGCGTAAAAAAACTATAACTAAGCTAGCGTTTCTTATAGCAACAAAAGAGTATGTCCCTAGAACAATTTTTTGTATATGCCTAGCTATGTGCTTACTTTTGTGAATACTTGTTTTGAGTTTTTTTTATCCCACATGGAAGAGAGAAGAAAGTTTGTACATAGTTATATACTATGGTGTCTACAAAGCATATAAGTTGAGATGAATGTTATGTTATTGGGTTGTTACACTATGATCTTGTTAAAGTGTGTTTAACAATTTCAGAGTGTCATAATCAGTAGCTTATACAAGTTCTTAGCTTTTATATTTTGTTCTAGTAAATTAATTCTTCTTGATGACTTCGGTTGGGTTAAAACAATTTACAATAATTATAAATAAATTATTATGGACAATATATCTTATAGTGTAAGGGCTTGTTTGTATGATCTTTTTATTAAGTCACGTTTGAAATTTAAATAATATAATGTGCGGATTTTAATTTAATTACTTTTCATGTTAAGTCAGCTTATCTATACTATAGAGTATAAACATACAGTAGTTCTTAGAACTTAACTTAAAAGATGATTAATATTATGTATACTACATAGAAAGTAAAAATGGTTAATGTAAAATGTTAAAATGCTGAAAATTGGTCAAGCTTTTAGTACATTTAGAAAGTATTGAAATTAAGTCATACATTTAGAAAGTATTGAAGTAGTTTGAATTATTTTTGGATTGTTTCTATCTATGTTCCAATTTGATGCATATCGAAAACCGAATTGACACTGGACGCTTCAAATCCGGCGTAATTTGATCCGTTTTTTGACCCAACCCGTCGAGTTGACCCGGTTTATATTGACCTTTTTTTTTTATACTGGAACGGTTATACCGGTTGAACCACACGGGTTTCAAAATATTATGTTTAATCCACAAATCCTCAATCTTTTATTATTTTTCGTTTATAACCCATAAACTTTTTTTTATCACTAAAACTATTTGCCGCTATAAAATCCCATTGTTATGTACGGGTACTCGTCTAGTTAGACTAAAATAATAATAATAATAATAATAATAATAATAATAATAATAATAATAATAATAATAATAATAATAATAATAATAATAATAATAATAATAATAATAATAATAATAATAATAATAATAATTGGCATTAAACATCGGCATAACATTGTGCGTGATGTTCTTGTTGATATATGTTCTCGGTCCGAATTTCACCGTAAGGAAGTGGATATTGGGCTTTACGGAGATAGGGATGATCCTTACGACCACCGATATATTACTTTACTCTTGGGATGGTGGGCGTGATGTATGTGTTGATCTTACGGATCGTCGCCTTGACGCAACTGGGATGACCGATTTTATGTCGTGGCTTGCGGTTATTGATGCCGCACAACGTAAACGTGTCAAGCACGATGCTAAATGTGCGGATATTGGATATGGGTTTCTCCCTTTTCATTCTCTTCTTTTGAGAACTTGATAAGGATGCAGAACCTTACTAAAGCGTATTCGACGATTCTCTATGACTCAAGACATTGGGGCACGTGCTGCGGTTCATATTTTTAATAGGATTTGTTTTGCTATTGCTAGAGGTGTGGGGACCCAGTTGTTTTCTCGGCTTCCCACTAATTTTTTGTAAATCCTATGAGTTTTTAATTAAAAAAAATAAATAAATAAATAAATAATAACAATAATAATAACAACAACAAGAGTAAAAATTACACCGTTCGCCTTGTGGTTTGCGTTTACTGCAGCCTTTCGTCCTTTGAACAAAAAAAATGTGCCGTTTGTCCTTAAGTGGCAAACGTTATCCGTCGTTAGTCCCTCCCACTAACGACACTCGCTAACACTCGTTAACGGACCACCCATGATATTCACATGAGGGTAAAATAGTAATTTAAGTCCTTATTTTTCCATATCTACCCACAAACCCAGATTTCTCTCTCTCATTCTCTTCCCCACCAACTCATTTCTTCCCCAATCTTTCATCCACACCATCATAGATCGATCATCATAATAATCTTATCACCATTATTTTATCAAAAGTTTATACAACAACTAAATTTAATTTTATTCATTAGTATACACAATAACCCAAAATACAAACCCATTTCATTCAAAGAGAAACTAAATCTTGAATCTAATACAACATTGAATCTATATAACCAACAACAAAATTATTTTTTTTCCGAGTCTACAAACGAACGGTGTAATTTACTCTTTCTTCTTAGTTCAGGTCTCTACTTTCCCCGGTCTCTTTTTCTCTACTGTTGTTTCTTTCTCTATCTAATTTTTTTCTTCTCAAACATGTGTATCCATTCTTGTAAAATCAATACAATTTGCATATTACATCAATTAATTCAATAAAAAATCACTAGATCCATTGTTTACCCATTTCATCTACTAAAACATATATTTATTTTAGAAACCCATATAATTATATGATCCAACCGAAATTCTCTCATTTCCTGTAACATAAGTAAATCATGCTTAACTTTTTAGGGTTATATCTTAATATAGGTTTTGTTGTATGATGATGATACCGAGTAGTGTAGATGGGCGTTTCGCAAATCAACGAGGATGATGATGACGTCAGAACTTCCGCACCACCTCAAAACCGCGCCACCACCTTGAAACGCCGATGTTGACAAACCGTCTGTCTAGATAAATATCTTGAGCAATCGGATCTGTAATGATAATGATGATGGTCACGAGGGTTTGTGTTGGATTGAATTATAAT
Organism: Chrysanthemum lavandulifolium; assembly: GCA_022545495.1. Taxonomy (NCBI): domain Eukaryota; kingdom Viridiplantae; phylum Streptophyta; class Magnoliopsida; order Asterales; family Asteraceae; genus Chrysanthemum; species Chrysanthemum lavandulifolium. The sequence continues at coordinate 63,005,948 of CM040244.1, read as the reverse complement.
TGAAAAGTGTTGAATTTGAAGTGGTGTATGAGATGTTTGTGTTCAAGAATTTATGGTGAGGATGTGAATCGCCACAATTTGTGGTATTTGTTAATTATTTATATAAGTTGAAAGATCAAAACTTCTTGTTGGTCGCAAAGTTCACTCGATTTCAAAGGTTAGTTAGTGTCTGGGTGTTAGTTTTAATGTTTGGGAAAATGGCTAGAGGTTGTGAGAGTGGGAATGGCGGTGGACGATGGGACTGGTATGTGGTGTTTGGTATAATGTTATTTAGTTGGTAGTGATAAGTTATAAGGCTAAAATGACCTTTTTATCCTCATTTGCACCCTCATGTGGTGTGACTTAACGAGCGTTAGTGGGACAAGCGGCGCAATTTTTTTGGTCAAAGGACGAAAGGTTGCGGTCAACGCAAACCACAAGGACGAACGGTGTAATTTACTCTAACAACAAAATGCAATCTATTAAATACTTAAATATTTAGTTACAATTTAAATCACCAACTTTCTTCATTATCACTTGCTTCACACTCACATATATAAAAAATATTGCACACACTAATTAACGCAACAATAAACCGTTGTTGCTAATAAACCGTTGTTGCTATACAGAGGTAATCGTTTCGTTAATTAAGAAAAAAAACAAACAAGAACCTTTTACATGACTTTGTAGATGGAGTTTTAGTTATTAAGACAACTAAGTTAATTCATTAAGGAAAAAAAATGTCAAATTCAAACACCAACTAAATTTATTCTTTCGTGAAGATTGTATTAATAACAACGTAAAAGCTAGCATGATCCTAAACTAATGTTGACACTAATTTCTCGTTCAAAACAACCAATATTTTGTAACTAACGACATGGCCATACAACTGAATATGTATAAATAATTTTTCTATTTGTTATTAATTATGAATTTTGCATTTTATATTTTATAGCCATAACTAAAACTGTTTTACTAAACAATTTTGCAAAACGAAAATCTACACTTTGTTGCCAACAATCATCAACTTATAACTAGCAATTATCACCTTACAATTAGTTTTGCCAAACATACTCTCAAAATATTTATTTAAGCTTTTTTTAAAAGCTTATTAGCTTATATAAACACAAATAAGGTCACTTGATGTGTTTATAAGCTTATTTATAGGTATGAGTCATCAAAGAGAAATGTTGTTACTAGAATTAAACATGTCGAGGTCGGCATCACAAAGTGAACAGTTTGGGAGGTCAGCACCTCTAGAATCAAGGTTGATTCTACTCCATCGGAGGTTTAAAGAGTTGCGAATACAAGTTCTCAAACCTTTTAGGCTTGTCAAAACAAAAACTTGTTTTTTGTGCATGGTTAACTTTACAAAAAATAAATCAATGACAAAATTGTGTTTCATAGTTGTTTAGTCTTAACTGTACAAAATAAGTTGAAATTGAAATATCATGTTAATTTAATGTTGTTTTCTTAAATGTCGTCCAAAGTCTTTTGTCTCAACATTAACCTTTTACGCAAAGTAAATTTGTACGAGGGTGATTGATATAACTGTATAAGAATGAAAAATAATACTTAGCAAAAATAGTCAATTTTGACCTTCTTATAGTCAAATAGTCAACATATACATTCTATATGTTAAAACCAAAGTGTGCAAATGTACACTATTAAACAAAGTGTATCGAGTATATAAAGAATATTAGAAGAAAAGTAAGTTAAATTACCTTCCGCAAACTTGTCCAAGATTTGCACGGCTTCCTCCACTTTTCTATCGCTTTTGTGACCCGCTCTCCAATCTTGATTGCAGACTAATGCTTCACCACGTAAGGTGGCAAAGAACTTCAAAATCATCTCTAAAAGGACCACAAGTAGCAAGATAACAAAGCAGACTCCCATCCAACGAAAATGTTTGAAAGCTAATCCATTTATCCGGACAATCAAGACACACAGAATGTTTGAAATCTGCTATACTTTCTTTGGCACATCTTTTGAAGTTATTTGTCCTAGCCTATAGCAACTGCCGTACGTACACATGTAATCGAGTCATCATACTCATCTAAGGAACATTTCACCATATGTTTTATTACGTCACCAAGACATCTTGATTGAAGAAACTTACGATCTAACACAAGATTCGTTAAATTGTCTTTAGCATAACCGATGGCGATCATTTGAACTTAAATTATCGCCAAATGGTCAAAGCATTGTCAATTTCCATATCATATGAACACTTTTCAACAACTTTTCTTATCTCCTCTCCGTCATCACTAAAAATTATTGAAACTCAGTATTTTCCTTTGTTTAGCCAATTGTCATCTATAATATGTATATCAATGCATAAGTACTTCACAAATTAGTTTGGAGTCCATGTATCCTAGGTTAATCAAACCTTTGATTCGTGTTCTTAATAAAAAATTTCAACTTTAACTTCCCGTTCATGACAAGTTGGATATAATCCGCAGAAATCATTTCATGAGTTGGGATAACACTAGGACTTACGACTTTCATAAACACTTTAAAGCCCTTTCGTTCAATAGAAGATAAATTAGGAAGTTCGATAAATCCGTCATAGGTAAATATAAATAAAATGAGTTATTATGACCCTAGAACAACTTCTTCTATGGGGAGGTTATTTGTGTGAAAACTTGGTTATAACTTTTCTGTCCCACATGGGGCAAACAAAAAAACTTGTACTTACTTATATAGTGTCATGTATACAACCGAAATAAATTGAGATTAGTACTATGTTGTTGGTGTGGGCTATCCACTTTAGTTATGACAAAAAATAACTTACAATGAAGGTCCAACATCCACAATTCATACAAGTTCTTGATTTTTTTTAAACTTCTTTTTTATTTCAATCTTTCTATATCAAAAACAAATTCTCGTCGAGTAAAAAGATTGAAGAGTATGTCTTGTATTGGGGGTGTTTGTAGCTTATTTAGATGACCGATTAGCTTATATAGCAAAGATAAGCTAAAGGTAATAGAGTGTTAATAAAAAGTACTTTATTTAAAACCTTTGGCTCATCAAAATCACATAAAGTTTTCACCCGCAACAACTTCATAATCAAGAGTGTTACTGGCTACTGCTTCATCGCCTTTTACAACCTTTGGCTCCAAGGTTCGTTATGTATATGTTTTGCTTTTGATCTAATTCAAAAATACTCAAAAATTCAAACTAAACCAAAACTTCTTATATACTCTTTTGTTCCATACAAAACCAAATAACGACAACATAGAAAATCTTAAGCCGTGTTACTTCAAACGTTTGGGTATTGCCAGAATAAACACACAAACATAATGTGTGTTCTACAGAACTCAACCAACCCGACACCAGGAAATTGTCTATAACGAAACAAAAAACCAAAACCAACATGAATCAGTCCAACAACCTTTTGGTCTCAAACTGACCATAAATCACACTCAAAGTTGAACATTGAATTTGAATCATGCTAATAAATAGGATCACAAACATGTGTGGTCATTAGGTTGCACAGATTTATGCGACTTATGTGTGAGACGCTAGAATTTTAAGCTCATTGTTTACCTTGCCTATATCATGAGATTTTATGCAGTTCTTGGGATTACTTATTGGACTATTTACATTTTGATACATCATATAATCAATTTGAGGGTTTTTAGGATTCCTTATCTGAACTACTTGTATGATTATCTGAAAGTGAAATAAGCAATGACAATAATAAGTTTGGGAGTTGCTATTACAAACTGCTTATATCGGTAAGTACAGGTAAAACGACTAGTCTCACCGCTTTGAGACACTGTTTGCACCTTTGGAAGTACTATTTTATCTACCATCGTATTATTTAGTATCTTACCTGATAAGTAAGTCTTACCATATAAGACGTATCGTCGTGACTTCATTGTTTATCCTTTAAGTCGGCCTTTTGTCCTATTTTCATTAAGGCCATCAGTAATAAAGCAAATGCATGCCGGTTACAAAAGCACATGGCGGCTTCTTCTGTATAATTTAATAGCACATAGCAAAGATTTTTAATCATGATTCTGACTCTATAAATCCATCATAGGCAAATTTTAATAGAAGGAGACAAGGAGTATTATGACTGTAGAGCAACTTCTTGTATGGGGGTGGTTATTTGTGTAAAAACTTGGTTATAACTTTTGTGTCCCACATGGGGCAAAAAAAGAACTTATACAACTCAAATAAATTGAGATTAGTATCATGTTGTTAGTGTGTATTTGTGGGAAACGGTGTACACTTTTATAATAAAATCAGATTATAATGACAGTATATAAATTAATGTAAACAAAACAAGAAATTAAAATGCATGAACGGAGAAGCGTAAGACGAGACACTATAAAATTATAATAAACGAAGCAAGAAAGGCACTTGCACGAGGCTCGTATTAAATACGATTCCCTTAAAACAGATTCGTCAGTCTGCTTCCTGTGGTACAATATACGCATGTTGTTATGCAACCGGACTAGACCACTTGCACGAAAGATCACGGAAGCTTCGGCGTTTCGATCAAGAGATTGCGGAACCGCTTTAGTAATGGAGCGTTTCAATATGTAAAACCGAATGAGACATGGCTATATTTATACTGAAACCCTATCTTGTTCTCCAAGACAAGATATTCTTCAATATACACGATATTTTCAAATCTGTTTCATTCTAGAACAGATTTAATATCTTTCATTTATTTAAACAGATTCTATATAACTTGTTCACAAAGTTAAAATCTTCTAAAATAAATGGGAAACGAGTCTGCAAGAAAAGATACGCACGTAGGCGAGGTTTCGAGTCGCATTCGTGTCCGCATGAGTTCGAAGCTTGAACCCATTTTGGCCCGTAAATCACGAATCACAACACCCTGCCACAAGACGTAGGTGTTGGAGTAAACCAACAAATCATTTTGAAGGTTCATATCAAGATTTCTATATAAACAAGGTTTCACTTCTTCTTTGGGCGATGTGGATACTCCCACTTTTCCAAATTTTGTGTTTCAAGTGCCTCACTTTGAGACACGATATCTTATTCATATCAACTCCATTTTTGACACTCTTTAGCTCGTTGCGAAGCTCTCGTCGAGGAGAACGCAAAGCTACCAAGAAATATAAATATATATAACATATACCTATATTAAATAGTGTCCAAAATTTTCAAAAACTCATTTTGCAAAACTATTTTTCCAACAGTATTATCCATTGTGGTTAAAGCGAAAAATAACCTCGCACAAGAGTTACACCAACAATTTAGACAAGCTCTTGATTTATTTTAGACTTTTCTTTATTTGAATTTTTGTAAATAAAAAATAAATTATAGTCACATTAAAGATAAGCTATAGGTAAGCACATTTAAGGTGTTCATATAACCTAATTTAGAGAGTTAACAAAAAGTATCATATTTTAAATGTTGAAGCTTCTATAAACCAAGCGTCAACCTTGATAAGAAAATGATATTGTAGTTCAATTGAAGCTATCAACAATACTTGCATTTCATCAAAGGTAGGTCTAGACGAACCAGGTCAAAAACCCAAATTAATAAACAAAATTGAACAAATAAAAACCACATTGAATAAGAAATAGTTCAACTATTTAAGGTGAACATATGCCAACAAATCTTGTTAAATATAGTCAATGTTGCTACATTTTGTTTTGTTTAGTAATTGTGTCATTGTGTGTATCTTTTATGTTGTTTGAATGTCAAAAGTTGTAACTTAAGAACCTATTGACCATTCTGCCCTTGTTTGATAGTTCATCCAAATATAAAACTAATAAAAAAATTGTAATTAAACCAGAAATTTTCATATACCCTTTTGCTCGATACAAAACAAAATAAAAATGACAACATTCAAAATTAACCCGTTTTGATGTTTGTGTATTGCCATAATAACACACAAGCAAAAGCAAGTTGTACATAACTACTGAACCAACCCAACACCACAAAATTGATAATAGCGAAACTTAAAACCAAAACCAACAGGAACCGGTTCAACAACCATTTGGTCTCAAACCAACAATAAAAAGCTCAATGTTAAGCCTGAATTTATGAGACTTAAGTGGTAGATAGTCATCAAAATCACATATAGTCTCCACCCGCAACAACTTCAAAAGCAAGAATGTTACTACTTCATCACCCTCTTCAACCTTCGGCTTTTGTAATCTAAAACTAATAAAAAGAAAACTACCAAACCAAAAATTCTTATACTCTTGGTTCGGTACAAAACCAAATAAAAACGAAAACATCCAAAATTAACCTGTTTTTACTTCGTTTGTGTATTGTCAGGATAACACATATACAAAATGTGATTACTAGATGATAGATACGGTAAGTTATATTAGATGATAGATACGTCCCAAGCCCGTTTGTGGGCTTAGGGACATAGGATTATCTAGTGTTTGTAGTTCATATAATAGGATCAAGAATAATGTACAACTTAGGGGGAATTATGTAATCCAACAAGTTATACAGAACTCAACAAAACCAACACCAAAAAAATAAATAAAATAAAATAAAATAAAATAAAATAAAAATTGAAAACCAACATGAATCGTCCAACAACCTTTTGGTCTCAAACCAACCATAAATCACACTCAAAGCCTCAAAGTTGAACCATGAATTTGAATCATGATATTTTATGCGGTTCCTGGAATTACTTATTAGACTATTTAAATTTTGATACATCATTTAAACAGTTTCAGGATGTTTAATATTAATGTTGCAAAAAACGTGAATCGGTAGTCGGGCGGTCGACCATCCAGTAGCGAGTAATCAGTCAAGTCGGTATTAATCGGTGATTAATCGGATTGGTATTTCTGGAGACCAAACTAAAAATCTTAACCGATTCCAAGCCTGCTATGTTTCCAAACCTCAATAAAAGGCTCAAATTCTGATTATGATGCTCATTGTGCGTTATAAATGAAATATACGATCCCCAAATTAAGTAGAATGCCTAAATTATTTTTTTTTTTAAATGACCGATTTGGCCGATTAATCGGCCGATTCAGCCGATTTTTTTACTGCTTAGTGTTGATTTTTTTCCTAGGCCGATTTTGCGACCGATTTTCAAAAATCGACAAGGTACTCGGCCGATTAACGATTAATCGGCCGAGTTGGGCGATTTTTGCAACATTAATTAATATTGCTTATCCGAACTGCTTATATGATTATCTGAAAGTGAAATAAGCAATTACAATTATAAGTGTGACAGTTGCTATTACAAATCGCTTATACGGGTAGCTCATGGGATGTTAGTATCAGAATACATGTGAAACGGCTAGTCTCACCGCTTTGAGACACTGTTTGCACCTTTGGAAGTACTATTTCAGTATTTTATCTACCATTGTATTATTTAGTATCTTACCCTATAAGAAGTATCCTCATGACATGACTTCATTATTTCTCTTTTATGTCAGCCTTTTGTCCTATTTTCATTCAGGCAATCAGTAGGAACGAAAATGCATGTTGGTTTCATCATAGGCACATATATAACAAAGATTGTTAACCTTTATTCTGACACGTATAAATCCATCATAGGCAAAATGGAGTAATTTGTGTGAAAACTTGGTTAAAACTTTTGTTTCCTACATAGGGCGAACAAAAGAAATTGTGCTTACTTATATAGTGTGATGTATACAACTCACGTAACTTGAGAAAAGTATTATGTTGTTGGTGTGGATTATCCATTTCAGTTAAAACAAAAAGTAACTGTATTGTTTATCACATCCAACAATAGATACAACTTCTTGAACTTTTTTAAACTATTTTTATACAAATTTATATTATATTAAAAATAAACCCTGATTAGGTAAAAGATTGAGGAGTATGACTTTAATTTGATTAGGGGGGCTGATGTAAGCTTATTTAAATTACGTATTAACTTATACATATAGCATAGATAAGCTAAAGGCAAACTCATTATATTGTTTATATAAGCTAATTTTAGACGCTCAAGATAGTATAGTTTTGAAAGTAGTAAAATAATGAAGAGGCTACAAACTACAAAGCACATGTTTCTACAATTTCACTTGAAGCTATCAACAAACTAAGGTGCCATAACTTTAACAACCCAATACTCGCTTCAGGTCAAGACGAACCGGGTCAAACCCGAATTAAAACACAAAATAAAACTAATAAAAAGCAAAAGAATAAGAAATAGTTTCTTATTTCAGACACCCTCATATGATTATCAAGTCCTCTCTCGTTATCTTTAATATTTTCAATGCTAAATTACAAATGACAACCTATGCCAACAAATCTTGTTAAATATTGTCAATTTGCTATATGTTGTTGTGTTTAGGAGTTGTGTTTATGTTTAATGTTATTTAAATACTAAAAGATTGCAACTTAGTGACTTCAGAAACTAGTGACCATTCCACCCGCAACAATTTCAAAATCAAGAGTGTTACTGCTTCATCACCCTGTTCAACTTTTGGCTCTTGTAATCTAAAACTAATAAAAAAAAACTACTAAACCAGAAACTGCCAGGATAATACACAAAAAGAATGTGATTACTAACTAGAGGACAAGCAATGGTAAGTTATACAGAACTAAACAAACCCAACACCAGAAAATGACAATAACGAAACTAAAAATCAAAACCAACATGAATCAGTCTAACAAACTTTTGGTCTCAAACCAACCATAAATCGCGCTCAAAGCCTCAAAGTTGAACCATGACTTTTAATCATGTTAATAAATAGGATCACAAACCCGTGTGGTCATTAGGTTGCACAGATTTATGAGACTTATGTGTGAGATGCTGGAATTTTAAGCTCATTGTTTACCTTGCCTAATCATGAGATTCTATGCATTGGACTATTTACATTTTGATTACATCATATAATCAGTTTGAGGTTGTTTAGGATTGCTTATCCGAACTGCTTATTTGATTATCAGAAAGTGGATTAAGCAATTACTATGTTAAGTTTGGAACTTGCTATTGAAAACTGCTTATAACGGTAACTCATGGGATGTTATAAGTTTCAGAATACATGTAAAACGGCTAGTCTTGCCGCTTTGAGACACTGTTTGCACCTTTGGAAGTACTATTTTATCTACCATCGTATTTATTTAGTATTTTACCTGATAAGTAAGTCTTACCATGTAAGAAGTATCCTCATGACTTCATTATTTCTCTTTAAAGTCGGCCTTTTGTTCTATCTTCATTCAGGCCATCATTGCAAAAGCACAAGGCAGCTTCTTCAGTATGATTCAATAGCTCATAGCAAAGATTTGAATCATGATTCTGCCACGTAAAATCCATCATAGAAAAATGTTAATAAAATAAGTTGTTATGACTCTAGAGCAACTTTTTTGTAAGAATGACTTGGTTATAAGTTTTCTGTCCCACATGGAGCAAACGAAAGAACTTATGCTTACTTATATAGTGTGGTGTATACAACTCAAATAAATTGAGATTAGTATGTTGTTGTTGGTGTGGCTTATCTGCTTCCGTTAAAGCAAAAGATAACGGGTTTTGATAAGTAGCATCGACAATTTATACAAGCTCTTGATTTTTATTATTATTATTATTATTCTTTTTTTTTTTTTTTACTTTAGTTTACTTTATTTGAATTATAACCTATTTTAGAGAGTTAATGAAAAGCACCACCAAACCAACATGAACCCGTTCAACAACCATTTGGTCTCAAACCATAAAAAACTCAATGTTCGTCATGCTACTTGATTTCTAGGCTTCCCAACATTTCAAGAAACTGATATATAACCCATTTTAGAGAGTTAATGAAAAGTATCATATTTTAAAGTTCGGGGAAATCTTACCTACATTATAATGTAGGTAGTTACCTACATTTCATTTGAAAAAAATTTGAAAAATGTACAGTTCAGTCCTGCGGTAAGTCCTTTATGCATGTTTTCCCCTTGTCCTTACCTTTTTTTTCAAAGGAATTGTAGGTAACTTACCTACATTATAATGTAGGTAAGATTTCCCCAGTTTTAAATGCTCAAGCTTTTATAAACTAAGCGTCAAATTGACAACTGACAAGAATATGATACTATAGTATATTCTTAAATTAGTAGTAAAATAATTAAGATGGTACAAACTACAAAGCGTAAATTGCTAGTAGTTCAACTGAAGCTATCAACAAACTAAGTTGCCATAACTTTAATAACCCAATCATTACTGTTCATCATAGTCAAGGTCAAGACGAACCGAGTCAAAAGTAGTAAACAAAATTAAACAAATAAAAACCACAATGAATAAGAAATAGTTCAGCTATTGAAAGTGAAGATATGCCATAGCTAAATTACTAATTATAACATATGCCAACGAATCTTGTTAAATATAGTCAATTTTGCTACATTTTGTTTTGTTTAGTAATTGTGTCATTGTGTGTGTTTTATGTTGTTTGAATGTTAAAAGTTGTAACTTAATAAACTAATGACCATTTTGCCCTTGTTTGACATTTCATCAAAATCTAACACTAATAAAAAACTGCAACTAAACCAGAAATTCTTATATACCCTTTTGCTCGATACAAAACCAAATAAAAACGACAACATCCAAAGTTAACCCGCTTTTACTTTAGATGTTTGTGTGTTGCCAGAATAACACACAAATAAAAGTTGTACAAAACTACTTAACCAACCCAACACCAAAAAATTGACAATAACGAAACTAAAAACCAAACCAACATGAACCCGTTTAGCAACCATTTGGTCTCAAACCATAAAAAGCTCAATGCTCAACCATAAATTTGAATAGTTGCTACTCGATTTCTAGGCTTCTCAACATCTCAAGAAACTGTTATATATTACATAACAGATACCTAACTAACTCTTCGAAGCAACTTAAATGCAAAACGATGTTAGAATTTTCTAGCAATGAAGATTCAAGTACTCTTTACCTAAAACCACTCGTAGAATCATTTCACTATCTACAAAAAAGATAATTATGATTAGAACATGTTATCAAATATATTAAAAATATTAAATAAAAAAAAGTTTTATTACCTTCCGCAAACTTGCAGATTAGGCACAACTTCCTCCACTTTCTTTCACTTTTGTGACTTGTCTCTCAATCCTCGGTGCAAACTAATGCTTCAACTATTGAAGGTGACAAGAACTTCAAAATCATCTATTAATTTACCAAATTTGTCTTTAAAGCAGACTCTGATCCAACTGCTGACAGTGGGATAGCCAATTAGCATTTCTTTTCTTTTCTTTTCGCAGGGTTACTTATTTATTTATAGGGTGTTGTTGGGTTTATAATTACGAACTCATTCAATTCACTATTGGTATGGATTTTAGTTTACGATGAAATGGGAATATGGTATGATATCATTTTTTTTTCAAATACATTTTTAAGTGAAGTTTGAGTTTCTAAAATTGTGTTTGGTTTGGGACCATGAGAATGAAGGAATTCGCTTTCATTCCCACTAAAGTAGTTTGATTTATTGGTTCTGTTTCATATAATGGATATGAAACTCACAAAATGTAGGCATTTTAGTGATAGGTTTATAAACCTATTCTCGTACATATACTCATAATGATTCCTTAATACAAGCCAAATGCCCCCTAAAGATCTTCATTTTATAAATATCTTTATGCAATTTTATTATGCATAAAATGTTTGTCCCATTTTGTTATTTTACGATTACTTATAAGTTCTAGCTTCTCTATAAACTAATTAACTAAACAAATTTAAATAAAAGTTGCACCTCCAACTTCAACTCTCATAAGTCCCGACATTCGAATAATTTCACCATGACTCTACTACTACGCACAAGATAGATTACGAATATATCTTTCTCCGATAACTATATTACTCATACGGCATAATTCTCTAATTAAGGTAAACCTACAAAATAAAAAGAAAAACTTACAAATGATTTTCAAATCTACATTGATGTTAAGACCGGCCGTAGTGGGGATAAACTGGACGCGTTTTCATCCCACTTGGAAACCAAGAACGCATTGTGCCTTGCTACGCAACTCATGCAAGACACATCTAGCATGTGTAGTTTGCAAGGACTCGGTGGAAAAGAAGACTGAGTCGTGCGAGGAAGTTTGTGTGTGTGTGTGTGTGGTGTTTTTATAAACTAATTTTTGTAGAGAATGTTTTCTGTAATGATCACGGTCTCTTTATCACACTAAATTGGTCATAAAAAATGAGAGTAGATGTGGTAGTGGTGACCTGCGGTCTGCGGTCACCATTACACTTATTATATAAGTGGTAATATATTGATGGGTCGTAAAGAATAATAAATAGTGTTACTAGTATTATATAAGTGGTAATATATATATTGATGGGTCGTAAAGAAAACACATTATTAACTTGTGTTATAATCAAAACCATAAATTAAAATTTTAGGCAGCTGCAAGGTTTTTTTTTTTTTTTGAACGACAACTTTTTATATAAAAAATACGATAGCAAGAAGCTAGAACGATAATAATAAATAGTGTTTTTTTTAGGTAGCTGCAAGTGATGAAGAATAATAAATAGTGTTATTATGCTTTCAAAACAATGTGTAAAAAACACTATAACTAAGCTAGCGTTTTTTACAGCGACAAAAGAGTATGTCCCTAGAACAATTTTTTGTATATGCTTATGTGCTTACTTTTGTGAATGCTTGTTTTGAGTTTTCTATCCCACATGGAATAGAGAAGAATGTTTGTGCTTAGTTATATACTATAGTGTCTACAAAGCATGTAAATTGAGATAAATATTATGTTATTGGGTAGTTACATTATGATCTTGTTAAAGTATGTTTAACAATGTTAGAGTGTTACAATCAGTAGCTTATACGAGTTCTTAACTTTAATATTTTGTTCTAGTAAATTAATTCTCCTTGATGACTTCGGTAGGGTTAAAATAATTTACAATAATTATAAATAAATTATTATGGACAATATATCTTGTAGTGTGGGGGGCTTGTTTGTATGATCTTTGTATTAAGTCACGTTTGAAATTTAAATAATATAATGTGGGGATTTTTAATTTAATTACTTCTCGTGATAAGTTAGCTTATCTATACTACATATAGAGTATAAACATAATTCTTTAAAACTTAACTTAAAAGATGAGTAATGTTATTAAATTTAAATACTCATATTAAAAATAAATAAATAAATAAAAAATAAAAAAATAAAACACTTTCAATCTATTAAATACTTATATATTTAATGACAATTTAAATCACCAACTTTCATCATTGTCATTTGCTCCACACCCACATATACAAAAAATATTGCACACACTAATTAACGCAACAATACACCGTTGTTGCTATGCGCATGTAATCGTCTCGTTAATATATACTATATTATAATGCATGTATAAGCCAAAGCTAATTCCAAGCCTAACTTTTAACCAAAAAATAAGATAAGGAGCTCCAATCATAAGATAACATGTGTCACTTCTTAACAAATTTAAGCCTAACTTCTAACCACTAAAAATTAAGATAAGGAGCTCCAATTATAAAGTGACATTTGTCACTTCTCAACTAAAAAATCATCTTTATTTTCAAATTGTAATATCTATCTATCTATTTATTTTTTTTATAATCTAATTTCATCTATTTTTTAAAATTTTGTGCTCTTTAATTCAACATCTATTTTGATATATTTTTATGAGTTTTAGTTTTTATATTTTTAGTGAGGTTTATTTTATTTGAATTCAAAATTTTCAACTTTAACCTTTATTCCAATCAATACAATCTTAATTCGTCAAAATCATATACTTTTGGAGGGAATGTTTGACGGGTAAGAGATTACGAGGGTATTTCTATATACGGGAATAATGATATCACGGGAAAGCTACGGATAACACAAATAAACACATATAACTATACTTTTCGCCGCCGCATGAGCAAATATCCGACTAGTTAAGAAAAAAAAATGAACAAAGAACCTTTTTACATGTTTGTAGATAGAGTTTTAGTTAAGACAACTAAGTCAATTCAATAAAAAAAAAAAAAAAAAAAAAAAAAAAAAAAAGTAGTCAATTTCAAACACCAACTAAATTTGTTCTTTCATGAAAATTTTATTAATAACAACATAAAAGCTAGCATGATCCTAAACTAATGTTGACACTAATTTCTCGTTCAAAACAACCAGTATTTTCTAACGACATGGGCCATACAACTGAATATGTATAAATAATTTTTCTATTTGTTATTAATTATGAATTTTGCATTTTATATTTTATAGTCATAACTAAAACTGTTTTACTAAACACTTTTGCAAAACAAAAATCTACACTTTGTAGCCAACAATCATCAACTTATATCTATCAATTATCACCTTACAATTAGTTTTGCCAAACATACTCTCAAAATGTTTATTTATCCTTCTTTAGAAAGCTTATTACTAGCTTATATAAACACAAATAAGGTCACTTGATGTGTTTATAAGCTTATTTATAAGTATGAGTCATCAAAGAGAAATGTTGTTACTAGAATTAAACATGTCGAGGTCGGCATCACAAAGTGAACATTTTGGGAGGTCAGCACCTCTAGAATCAAGGTTGATTCTACTCGGTAGTTTGAAGAGTTGCGAATACAAAGCTCTCAAACCTTTTAGGCTTGTCAAAACAAAAACTTGTTTTTTGTGCACAATGTTCCTTTGGTTTATACCCAAAAAAAAAGTTGTCTATATGCAATAAATCAATGACAAAATTGTGCTTCATAGTTGTTTAGTCTTAACTATAAAAAAATAAGTTGAAAATCGAATTATCATGTTAATTTGATGTTGTTTTCTTAAATGTCGTCCAAAGTCTTTTGTCTCAACATTAACCTTTTACGCTAAGTAAAATTGTACGAATAATACTTAGCAAAAATAGTCAATTTTGACCTTCATATAGTCAAATAGTCAACATATACATTCTATATGTTAAAACCAAAGTGTGCAAATGTACGATTCATAACTGTTGTTCACACTATTAAACAAAGTTTATATGTTTAATTCAATTAAAATTATTTTCGGATTTAGTCTTCGGAACAAAAGAAAAGTATTACATAAATACAAAACCATGTTAAGACTTTTCTAGCAATGAAGATTCAAGTTCTCATTACCTTAAAAGCAACCACTGTATATATAGAATATTAGAAGAAAAGTAAGTTAAATTACCTTCCATAAACTTGTCCAAGATTTGGCACGACTTCCTCCACTTTTCTATCGCTTTTGTGACCCGTCTCTCCAATCTTGATTGCAGACTAATGCTTCAGCCACAGAAGGTGGCAAAGAACTTCGAAAATCATCTCTAACAGGACCACAAGTAGCTAGATAACAAAGCAGACTCCCATCCAACGAAAATGTTTGAAAGCTAATCCATTTATCCGGACAATCAAGACACACAGAATGTTTGAAATCTGCTATACTTTCTTTGGCACATCTTTTGAAGTTATTTGTCCTAGCCGATAGCAATTGTCGTACATACACATGTAATCGAGTCATAATACTCATCTAAGGAACATTTCACCATATGTTTTATTACGTCACCAAGACATCTTGATTGAAGAAACTTACGATCTAACACAGTATTCATTAAATTTTCTTTAGCATAACTGATGGCAACATCATTTGAACTTAAATTACTGGCCAAAATGGTCAAAGCATTGTCAATTTCCATGTCATATGAACACTTTTCAACAACTTTTCTTATCTCCTCTCCGTCATCACTAAAAATTATTGAAACTTAGTATTTTCTTGCATTTAGCCAATTGTCATCTATAAAATGTACACCAATGCGTAAGTACTTCACAAATTGGTTAGGAGTCCATGTATCCAAGGTTAATCAAACCTTTGATTCGTGTTCTTAATGAAGCTTTTCAACTTTAACTTCCCGTTCATGACAATTTGATACAATCCGTAGAAATCATTTCATGAGTTGGGATAAGGCTAGTACGTACAAGTGTACAACTTTCATAAACTCTTTAAAGCCCTTTCGTTCAATAGAAGATAAAGGAAGTTCGATAAATCCGTCATAGGTAAATATAAATAAAAGGAGTTATTATGACTCTAGAACAACTTTTTTGTATGGGGTGGTTATTTGTGTGAAAACTTGGTTATAACTTTTTTGTCCCACATAGGGCAAACAAAAAACCTTGTGCTTACTTATATAGTGTCTTGTACACAACATTTATAAATCGAGATTGGTACTATATTGTTGGTGTGGGGCTATTCATTATAGTTATAAAAAAAATAATGAAATGTCTCTTGCCCACAATTCATACAAGTTCTTGAATTTTTTTAAACTTCTTTTTTATTTCAATCTTTCTATATCAAAAACAACTTCATAATCAAGAGTTTTTGCAAACTTCTTTTTTATTTCAATCTTTCTATATAAAAAACAACTTCATAATCAAGAGTTTTCACCCGCAAAGACTAGTACTATATTGTTGGTGTGGGGCTATCCATTTTAGTTATAAAAATAAATAAATGAATAACTTAGATAGAAGGTCTCGCACCCACAATTCATACAAGTTCTTAAATTTTTTTTAACTTCTTTTTTATTTCAATCTTTCTATATCAAAAACAAATTCTCGTCGAGTAAAAAGATTGAAGAGTATGTCATGTATTGGGGGTGTTTGTAGCTTATTTAGATGACCGATTAGCTTATATAGCAAAGATAAGCTAAAGGTAAGCTCATTTAAAGTGTTTATATAAGCTAATTTAGAGTGTTAATAAAAAGTACCTTATTTAAAACTTTTGGCTCATCAAAATCACATTAAGTTTTCACCCGCAACAGCTTCATAATCAAGAGTGTTACTGGCTACTGCTTCATCACCTTTTACAACCTTTGGCTCCAAGGTTCGTTATGTATATATTTTGCTTTCGATCTAAATAAAAAATACTCAAAAATTCAAACTAAACCAAAAATTCTTATACACTCTTTTGTTCCATACAAAACCAAATAACGACAACATCAAAAATCTTAAGCCATGTTACTTCAAATGTTTGGGTATTGCCAGAATAAACACACAAACATAATGTGTGTTCTACAGAACTCAATCAACCCAACACCAGACGAAACAAAAAACCAAAACCAACATGAATCAGTCCAACAAGCTTTTGGTCTCAAACTGACAATAAATCACACTCAAAGTTGAACATTGAATTTGAACATGCTAATAAATAGGATCACAAACATGTGTGGTCATTAGGTTGCACAGATTTATGCGACTTATGTGTGAGAGGCTAGAATTTTAAGCTCATTGTTTACCTTGCCTATATCATGAGATTTTATGCAGTTCCTGGGATTACTTATTGGACTATTTACATTTTGATACATCATATAATCAATTTGAAGGTGTTTAGGATTCCTTATCTGAACTACTTATATGATTTTCTGAAAGTGAAATAAGCAACGACAATAATAAGTTTGGGAGTTGCTATTACAAACTGCTTATATCGGTAAGTACAGGTAAAACGACTAGTCTCACCGCTTTGAGACACTGTTTGCACCTTTGGAAGTACTATTTTATCTACCATCGTATTATTGTTGGAAAATAGTTTTGCAAAGTGATTTTTGCAAATGTTTGGACACTATTTAATATATGTATATGTTATATATATTTATATTTCTTGGTAGCTTTGCGTTCTCCTTAACGAGAGCTTCGCAACGAGCTAAAGCGTGTCCAAAATGGAGTTAATATGAATGAGATATCGTGTCTCAAAGTGGGACACGTGAAACACAAAATATGGAAAAGTGGGAGTATCCCACATCGCCCAAAACAAGAAGTGAAACCTTGTTTATATAGAAATCTTGATATGAACCTTCAAATTGATTTGTTGGTTTTACTCCAACACCTACGCGCGCGCAGGGGTGGGGGGTGCAGATTTCTGGGCCAAAATGGATTCAAAGCTTCTGAACTCGCGCGACCTGCGGACACGAATGCAGCTCCGAAACCTCGCATGCGTGCGAATCTATTTGCTGCAGATTTTGTAATTCGTTTATTTTAGAACTGATTTAAACTTTCGGAACAAGTTATACGGAATCAGTTTACATAAATAAAAGATATCAAATCGTGTTTATACAAATAACAGATTTGAAGAATCCTTTTATTTTAAGGTGATATTTATCTTGGAGACCAAGTTAGGTATTGGCTATATAATAAACGTTTGTTCATTCAGTTAAATACACAGAAAACGTAACTCCTCTGCAGCCGAATTCCAGCATTCTCTTCGATCAGAAACACACAAGCTTCTGTGATCTTTCAGTCAAGTCCGGTTGTACAACAGCTTTGGACGTTGTACCCTGGGAAACAGACGGTGAATCTGTTTTAAGGGAATCGTGTTTTACACGAGCCTCGTTCCACGACTTTTACTGCTTTATTTATTTATCAATTTAGAGTCCGTCTTCTTCTACCCCTTCTCGTCATGATTTAACTTTCTCTTTTATTTTCTGTTATTATTAAGTATGTCGATTTCGTTATTAATAAAAGTGTGCACCGTTTCCCACGTCTTAAAGCAGATTCGCTTAATGTAATTAAAACGCTTTTATTAAATCGGATTAATTATTATTAACAGATTTTATTTACAAACTTTTTCGTCGAAACCGAGATTGAGTTTCTTTGAAACCAGTTTATAAACATGATTTTAATTTGATTTGGTGTACGATCTAAAACGATTTTTAAACAGTTTATTCTTATCGCTTATATTGAAACCAAGATTGAGTTTCTATTATCTTGATCTATTTACTTTGGTCATTTATTTAAATCTAGATTCATTGAAACCAAGATTGAGTTTATTTGAAGCAGATTCGGATAAGTTAACGAAATCACGATTGAATTTCTTAGATACCGATTTTATAACAGTTGGCTTAACTGTTTGTGTTTGATCTTTCATGATGACAAACACCACTACCCCTCCCGTGACTACTCATGTATGAGCGTAACTAGTGCGCCCGATTACCAACACGGTTGCTAATCATCTTGAGAAACCAGAGAAATTCAATGGATGAATTTCAAGAGGTGGCAATGAAGATGTTTTTCTATCTCACTACTTTGAACCTTGCGGTTCTTAAAAGAGAACCCACCTAACGTGGAACCTCTGCGAGAAGGTCAATCCTCTAATCAACATGTTGTTCAAGCCTTGAAGCATGGAAACATTCGGACTTTTGTGTCACAACTATGTTCGAATGGTTTAGTTGATTCTTTGTACAACGTGTCTTGCAAGACCAAGACGCGCAAAGAATTATGAGAGTCATTGGAACGCAAGTACAAAGCGAGGATCTGGTACAAAGAAGTTCGTGGTAGCTCGTTTTTGGATTACAAGATGGATGATTCAAAGAATGTGATGAGTCGGTTCAAGATCTGCGGGTTTTGCTACACGACATTCATCTTGAGGAATGACTTTGAGTGAAACTTTTCAAGTTGTTGCTATTATTGAAAAGTTACCTCAAGTGGGTAGAATTCAAGAACTACCCAAGCATAAGCGAAAGGAGATGAGTGTTGAAGACTTGGTTGTTCGTCTTCGTATTGAACAGGACAACAAGTTGGCTCGAGAAAACACGTATCGCTGATTCGCAAAGGCAAATATGGTTGAGCATGTTTCGTCATCTTCAAAGTCCAATGTCAAAGCTAAAGGCAAAGGAAAAGGAAAGAATGACAAGAAGAGCAAAGGAAGTCGATTACCTTGCTCCTAAAGTCGCAATTGTGAAACGAAGTTCCAAGGGTGTGTTTCAATTGTGACCCGGCCAGTCACCGTGTTGCTAATCGTAAGATGTCGAGCGGGTGACTCCACGCCAGCTAATATGGTGAATGAAGATGTGGACATGATTGCTATGGTGTCGATGTCATTGCCATGATCTCGAAGTTAACCCGGTAGGTTCCAACAACGGGAATGGTGGGTGGATACTTGGGGCTACCCGTCATGTGTGTCGATAAGAGTATGTTTCACTCTTTCGGAGCGGTTGATAGTGGAGAGAAGTTATACATGGGCAACTCTGCAATCTTTGAAATCAAGGCGAAGGAGATGTAATCTTGAAGATGACATCCAGAAAGAGCTCAAGTTGACTAATGTCTTGTATGTTCCGAGATTCGCAATAATCTTGTATACGGTTGGTACATTGAACAAGTTTGGTTTTCATCTTGTTTTGAGTCGATAAGTTTGTTCTTTCTAAGAATCAAGTTTATGTTGGTAGGGATATGCCCCGAATGGTATGTTTAAGCTCAATGTAATGGTTGTTAAGAATGATATCAATAAAATGAATTCTTTTGCTTACTTGATTGAGTCTTCTAATATGTGGCATGGCCGTCTTGGACATGTAAATTTTAATTCGATCGCGTCGTTTGATTAAATTTAATTGCATACCTAATTTCCATATTGACTCAAAATATAAATGTGAAACTTGTGTTGAAGCCAAACTTACAAGAGCATCTTTCAAATCGGTTGAACGAAAAACCGAACCACTTGATATGATACACATCGACATATGTGATTTGAAATCACTACCCACAAAAGGTGGCAATAAGTACTTTATCACGTTTATTGATGATTGTACAAAGTATTGCTATGTTTACTTCTTGAAAAGTAAAGATGAAGCTATAGACAAGTTTGTTCTATACAAAACGAAGTTGAGAATCAACTTAGTAAGAAAATCAAGGTGGTCCGAAGTGATAGAGAGGTGAATATGTGTCTCCATTCGACGACCTATGTGCGAAACATGGAATTAGACACGAGTTCAACGCTCCTATTCACCTCAGCAGCAGTATTGCCGAAAGGAAGAACCGTACCTTGAAAGAAATGGTTAATGCCATGTTGATAAGTTCGGTCTAAGCCGGGACATGTGGGAAGCCATTTTAACGGCTACTTATCTTTTAAATAAGATACCTCGTAAGGAAAAGAATAGACCCTTATGAATTATGGATGGGAAGAAAGCCATCATATCAAGATTACTTAGTGTGGGGGTGTCTAGCAAAGGTAGCTATACCGACTCCCAAGGCCCAAAAGATTAGACCTAAATCTGTAGATTGTATATTCATCGGATATGCTAAGAATAGCAGTGCTTATCGCTTCATTGTACATGATTCGAAAAATCCGGATATACAATTCATTTTTTGAAACTATATTTCCTTGTTTAACGAAGGAAACTGGAAGTTCATCTAGAATAGATGATGAAGTTGTCCAAGATAAGAGACAACGAGACGATAATGATCTCCAAGATGAGAGACAAGATCAAACTGAGGAAGAAGAGGTTGAACCTAGAAGAAGCAAAAGGGCAAGAACCGAGAAATCGTTTGGACCCGATTTTGTTGCTTTTATGGTTGAAAAGGAACCTACTTCATACCGAGAAGCGGTTACTTCCTCAGAAGGGCCTCAATGGAAAGAAGCCATTAAAAGTGAAATAGATTCTATTTTACAAAACCATACTTGGGAGCTTGTGGATTTACCTCCTGGTTGTAAACCACTAGGCTATAAATGGATCTTCAAGAAGAAGATGAAAGCCGATGGCACCATTGACAAGTATAAAGCAAGATTAGTAATCAAAGGATTTAGACAATGAGAAGGTCTTGATTACTTTGATACATATTCACTTTATACTGCGAATAACCTCGATTAGGATGATACTTGCTATTGCCGCTTTAAGAAAATTGGAAGTTCACCAAATGGATGTGAAACGGCATTTCTAAACGGAGATTTAGAAGAAGAAATCTACATGAATCAACCCGAGGGTTTCATGGCTCTGTACAAGAGAACAAAGTTTGTAGGCTTGTTAAGTCATTATATGGCTTAAAGCAAGCTCCCAAACAATGGGATCAAAAATTTGACCACGCCATGCTAGAGAGTGGATTCAAAATTAATGAATGCGACAAATGTGTTTATGTCAAAGACACAAATAGTGGATATGTAATCTTGTGTTTATATGTTGATGATATGCTTATCGTTGGCAATAACGACAAGATGATCAAATCTACTAAAGACATGTTGAAATCGAAGTTTGACATGAAGGATATGGGTTTGGCTGATGTGATCCTTGGAATAAAGATCATACGAACTCATAATGGACTTGTGTTAAGTCAAGCACATTATGTGGACAAAATTCTTAATACTCATAATGCGGGGGATTCCGGCCTAGCTAGAACTCCAATTGACACTGTGACACACGGTAAATTTTCACAAAAATTTAACTGATGATTAGTAATTTATTACTACTAAGTCTAAGTCACTAAGCATACATAAGCTTTGCCTAATCATTTGAGTAGTTAACTCGCATACAGTAGGTAACTGCATCACTTTTGCATTCATATCATTTTATGAATATTTTATTTTGTCTTATGATTTAAATTATAAGACGAGAGGGTATCTCGTTTTCTCCAGTGACCGACACTGCACGCGTACCGACACTATGATAAGGACTCGCTAAAACAATTAACCAATGCCCGCGACTTGGAATATTACAAAAGTAAAATATTTCATACACGTAACAATAAAATACCACAGATAAAAATTTGTCAAACAATGATACTTTGGTCACAATACAATTTCGCGGGACACAAAAATAATGAACATACTATCACTTAAACAATAACTTGTATGAACCTCAAATACAATTGATGCCAAAATATAATGTATGTACAAGCATTTTCACAAAGTAACACCCTATGTATAATAATACATATATACTTATACAAAGTTATAAAAGAAAACACTTATTAAAAATTTTGAAGATGACTCTTGTCCTCTCCTCTCACTCACGACAAAAAACCAAACACGACCAAGGAAGAGATATCAAGATATTCTTCTTCCTCCTCTAGCCTTGCTATCCTCCTAGGCGAATCTTTCTAAATGGAGATAAATCAACACCTTCATCCAACAAACCCATCTCTCATACTCAAATCCATGTAAACTTTGCCTCCCAAATCTCCCTTTGATGCGCTCGCTACCTTGAAGGAATCCAAGAAAGATCAAAGTAAATCACAAGAGAGAAGCAAAATCTTTCCACCAATCTATCTCTTATGTCCAAGATTCGTTGGGTTTTGGAAGTAAGCTATTTTGGCTTCAAACAAAGCTTCAAGATGAAAAGAGGTAGTCAAAGGCTCCTCTCTTAACCTCTTTCTTACAACTCGAGTGACCAAAGGCACCCACAATCGAATCTCAAACACACCACAAGAGTAATATTCTCAAGGTTATCAAGAAGTTGTTGGGTTTGCTCGGAATCGGTATAAGGGTTTGATTTGTGTGGGGTCCCTCGACTTGGCTTCATCAACGTTTTCACATCTCACTCTTGATAAGGTTCATGGTCTTTCTCTTCCTCATAGTTTCGTTGTAATATAAACATAGATAATGAAGTGTTAATTTGTGATGTCTTGTTCTTATTTGAGTTTGTAAGTTATGAATGTATAACTTTGCAATATGAGTATAAACTTGTCACTTTGAAACTTGATTTGGTCACTCTATTGTTAAAACGATTTTCTGTCGAGGTAAATGAGCCAAGAAAATGAGAGTTAAGTCTTTTAAAAACTTAGTAATTTGACTATGTAACTAGGTACTCTCGATGTTATAGTACTTGTGTTTTGATAAACAACTATGTCACTTCGGAATCTAAGTATGTCATTGACATTATGTGGGTTTGGTTTACTGTCGAGATAGGGACCGGATTGAGTAGTACTCAACCATTGTAGTTCTATCGTGTTAATTTAACATGATTGGTCTCGACCCCATCACCATCATACTAAACTTGTAAGCCTTTGTCTTAACTTCACCTTGTAATATTTATCTGTGTGTAATCAAGAATTTGTCAATGCTAAAATGAAAGTATGGATGTCTTGCTTTAAAATTCGTTTCTGTCGAGAAGCCGGAACCAAAGATTTTGAAAGTTACTCATTTGTAAAGTCTACTAGTAAACATGGTCTTGAAACTGGAAATTGATCTTGAACGTGGCACTTGGCTTAGTAAGTCAAGCATCTTGTAACAAGTTTATCTTGTGACAATTGGTCATATACTTGTCGTTATCCTTGGTGCTAAGTTGTTCGGCTCGAATGTGAACCCATTTCGAGAACCATAGCACCCATCAGTCGAGCATGTAAACAAATAACTAGGAAATTTAGTTTCACAAAATTTTTGATATCTTGGTTTAGATAGGTGTTCATCTTGATGTGAAACTAGTTTTATGTCCTCCTTTGTTGGCCTAATCCGCATTCGTGATGTTATAGTCAAGACGGGTAGTCATGATGTGTTCGAGCACATTAGTCGTGACCCGATTGTAACTCGAGATGATGGCGCTTTACTCAAACTCTACCTCTCAAATACATCTTGACTACATTTCCTTTTCTTTTCCTGCGTTAATCATTTCCTCAAGTCCAATGCAAGTGTACCTTTTGACTAGATTAGTAGCAAGAGTCGATGGGCCACACCCATTTTACCTCAAGGATACTTGAACTCCTATTGGGCCAAACCCATTCGTGTACCCATGTCATTGGGCCACACCCACCATGGTTTTGTATGTTTGGTTAAGTAAATAAAGCGTGTCATGTATACCGGAATAAATTATAAAGCTAAACTCATTTGTCACGTATTTGGAGATTTCGACCTTGGTTATGTACACTTATATCGACAAGTAAAACAAGAGTAAAGGCATACAAACAATGAATCAAGTGTCTAAAAATGTGGGTCATATAATAAGGTTTACATAACGGATTTAACGACAATGTGTAAACGAATGTATGTCAAGTGGACGGCCCATCGAAACTATATATATTAAGAACAAGTTTGTTAAATAAATAAGATACCACTATATTATTTTCCAGTCCATTAAAAATTTTTGACTTTAAATGTAACTTGAGCATTTTCCTAAATACAATTAGAAAACAAATTATAATTTTGACAACACCATTTTGTGTCAACTTAAATAAGTATATATACATTTATATACTTACTAATGGAACATTTTAATTAATTGTTTTAAATCGAACTTTGGATTTTAAAACCATACTAATGTTAATATGAAAAGAGTATATATACAATCATATACTTACTAGTAAACCCCTTAAATTATTTTTACAAACTAAAGGTTGATTTTAAAACCATTATATAAGAATAATATTAATTGCACCATTTTAAGTAAGCAATACTTAAAAAACGATGAACTAAAACATTGCCCTCCTTATCTAGGTCGCGTGTTGGTGCCGTTTCACAACAATCACTAATCCCACATTTCGGATTTGCACATTTGCTAAGGTGAGTTTCATAGCCCCACTTTTACTTGATAAATTGTTTTATACATTTTGGGGTGAGAAATATGCAAAACATTTTATGGACCAAAACTATTACATGATTACTATTACGTGGTTTAGCCTAAGCCCTTATGTCCCTAGAGAATGCCCTTTTCATGAACCGTCAATTCCCCATTGGGAAACGTGAATGTTATGAATAGATCTATTGAGGTGACTCCTCCGTTCGGTTGGCCATGCTTAGGCCAAGGCGAAACGTATACCATGTCGAACCAAGTGTTGAGGGACAAAACACTTGCTATGGGCCCTATATTGTATGACATCTTTAGCATCTGAAACTATCGTAGTATCGGTTGCATGAACTTAGAGCTAACGTAATAGACATTCATACATATATCATTATATTCGTTGTAATGATTATATGCCTTCTTGATGGTCCAAGCTTACTATTTTAATTTAAACCTATGAACTCACCACTTTTAGTGACCTTTTAGCATATTTTCTCGGTGTTTAAGTTATGTTCATGAAGGCAAGGCAAGAAGCGGATGTATGGTCGTAGTAGTATTAAAGAAGTGTTTTACACAAAATGATGTTTTACATTGGGACCACTAAATCTAATGGGATGTACCCATTTATTTAAATTATGTTGTAAGACAGTGTTTTAAAACTATTTTATGAAATCAAACGGAGTATGTATTCCGTTCTTTATTACTTGTGTTATGATTCACCGCCTCGTAACGCTCCCGAATAACACGTATGCTTCCGCTAAACAAATTTGGGGTGTTACAGACACCATAGAAGCATCTATCTAAAAATAGAGGCTTAGGTGTTGCCCAATTAGAGTATTCAAGAATTATTGGCATGTTAATGTACTTAATGACAGTGTACCCGACGACTTAGCATATCTTGTTAGCGGGCTAAGTAGGTATACTAGTAACCCAAGCTATGCACATTGGGCGCTAAAACTCTGTACTTCACTATTTGAGATACAATCGCGATTATGGATCGCATTATGATCGATATCCAAATTGTTATCGAAGGATACGGTGATGCAAATTGGATATCGACATAAAGGATTCTAGATCGACTAGTGGATATGTGTTTACACTAGGAGGGCGCTATATCTTGGAAGTCTTCCAAGCAAACGGTTATAGCTAAGTCCACGATGGAATCGAATTTATCGCGTTAGATAAATGCGGACAAGAGGCGGAATGGCTACGTCAATTCGTAGAGGACATACCAAGGTGGCCTAAACCGTAACGCCATTAGTATACATTGTGATAGTCAATCGGCAATTGGCGAGCTCATAGCATAATGTATAATGGAAAGTCCGGAACATATATGTCGTCGACATAATTCGATACGACAACTACTCTCAACAGAGTTATCTCAATTGACTATGTAAAGTCAAAGGATAACATCGCGGATCCGCTTACGAAAGGCTTAAGCAGAGAGTTAGTTAGTAAGTCGTCTAAAGGAATGGGACTAAAGCCCTTGAAGGAATGAGTTTCTATGAAGGAAAACCTAACCCGATTGATTGGAGATCCCAAGATCCGGGTTCAATAGGACAACCTAATCATAGAAATGTGGGGAAGTCACATCAATGTAGGGAGTTACTAAATATTGTAACTTTCCTAGTCCATTCCTATAACAAATGTGACTTGTTGAGAGGTTAAACATATGGCTTTAATGATTCGTGATGAAATCATAAAGCATAATGATTCAAGATGAAATCACAACACATATGTTTTAATGATTCAAGATGAAATCACGTATGAGAGAGAAGTGGGGTCGCTTGAAGGAAATGTGGGAGCAATTCCTAAGAGCTCTTGCAGAACCGGGCTAGTGTTCATGACCATAACGAACACGACTATGAGGACTTGACATTGTCGGGAGAGTCTTGTGTGAAGTGTAATGTCGTCTCACGTAAATGGATAATGAGTTCAAGGACATCGCGTCTACTCGGATCTAGGAGACTAAGTGCATCTCACAAGGGAAGGTTCAAAGGGTTACACCTACCTATCATATGCAAGACTTAACATGAAATTTCAAGAAACTTTCGTGTGTTTTCGACCGATTTCCATTCATGTGGGGATTGTTGGAAAATAGTTTTGCAAAGTGATTTTTGCAAATGTTTGGACACTATTTAATATATGTATATGTTATATATATTTATATTTCTTGGTAGCTGCGTTCTCTTTGACGAGCTTCATGAATGAGCTAAAGCGTGTCCAAATGGAGTTAATATGAATGAGATATCGTGTCTCAAAGTGGGACACGTGAAACACAAAATATAGAAAAGGGAGTATCCCACATCGCCCAAAACAAGAAGTGAAACCTTGTTTATATAGAAATCTTGATATGAACCTTCAAATTGATTTGTTGGTTTTACTCCAACACCTACGTGCTGCGCAGGGGGGTGCGATTGGGCCAAAATGGATTCAAGCTTCGAACTCACATGACTGCGGACACGAAGCATGCGTGCAAATCTTTTTGCTGCAGATTTCGTTTCCAATTTTAATAAGTTTCCAGATTTTGTAATTCGTTTATTTTAGAACTGATTTAAACTTTCGGAACAAGTTATACATAATCAGTTTACATAAATAAAAGATATCAAATCGTGTTTATACAAATAACAGATTTGAAGAATCCTTTTATTTTAAGGTGATATTTATCTTGGAGACCAAGTTAGGTATTGGCTATATAATAAACGTTTGCTCATTCAGTTGAATACACATAAAACGTAACTCCTCCGCAATTAATTCCAAGATTCTCTTGATCGAAACACGCAAGCTTCGTGATCTTCGGGCAAGTAAGTCAAGTCCGGTCAGACAATGACTTTGGACGTTGTACCCTCGGAAACATACTGGCGAATCTGTTTTAAGGGAATCGTGTTTTACACGAGCCTCGCTTCCACGACTTTTCTTGTTTTATTTATTTATCAATTTAGAGTCCGTCTTCTGCTTCTACCCTTTCTCCATCTCAGATTTTACTTTCATCTTTTATTTTCTCATTATTATTAATCGTAATCTCGATTTCGTTATTAATAAAAGTGTGCCGTTCCCACAATTATTTAGTATCTTACGATAAGTAAGTCTTACCATATAAGACGATCGTCGTGACTTCATTGTTTATCCTTTAAGTCGGCCTTTTGTCCTATTTTCATTAAGGCCATCAAGTAATAAAGCAAATGCATGCGGTTACAAAAGCACATGGCGCTTCTCTACAGTATAATTTAATAGCATACAGCAAAGATTTTTAATCATGATTCTGACACTTATAAATCCATCATAGGCAAATGTTAATAGGAGTTATTACGACTCTTGAGCAACTTCATGTATGGGGTGGTTATTTGTGTGAAAACTTGGTTATAACTTTTATGTCCCACATGGGGCAAACAAAAGAACTTGTGCTTAGTTATATAGTCTCGTGTATACAACTCAAGTAAATTGAGATTGGTATCATGTTGTTGGTGTGTATTATCCGTTGTGGTTAAAGCAAAAAATAAACACAACGGTTAACGTGATGCCAGCAATATATACAAGCTCTTGATTTTTTTTTTTAACTTTTCTTTATTTGAATTTTTCCGAACAAAAAAATATCTAAAGCTAGTCGAAAAAATTGTAACTAAACCAGAAATTCATACAAAACCTAATAAAAACGACAACATCCAAAGTTAACCCGTTTTTACTAAAGATATTTGTGTGTCGCCAAACTAAAACATAAACTAAAGTAAGTTGTAAAGAAAACCTGTTAAGCAACCAAACCAACATAAACCTGTTAAGCAACCATTTGGTCTCAAACCATAAAAAGCTCAATGCTCAACCATAAATTTGAATCATGCTACTTGATTTCTAGGCTTCTCAAATATATTAAAAATAGTAAATTAAAAGAAAAAAAAAGAAAAGGTTTTATTACCTTCCGCAAACTTGTCAGATTAGGCACAGCTTCCTTCACTTTTGTGACTTGTCTCTCCAATCCTCAGTGCAAACTAATGCTTCAACTATTGAAGGTGACAAAGAACTTCTAAAATCATCTACTAATTTACCAAATTTGGCTTTAAAAGCAGACTCTGATCCAACGGCTGACAATGGGATAGCCAAAACATCCTTAGCAACTTTAGAAAGAACTGGAAATGTTTGACCAAAGTAATATGTCAAAATCATCATCATACTTTACAGTATCCTCGTTCAGGTATCTATGCAATTCGGTCTTGCTTGGTACATTACCTTCATCGTCCAACTTACGCTTTTTTAAGCATTCTTGAAAGTTCTCACTCTGTTGTGTGGTCCCAATATTATCTTTGTATTCAAAAGAGCACAAGGTATCGTGGATACCAATAACATGTTATTAGTATGTCACCAGGTCTTATATTATACAACTCCCAATAACTCACCAATAACTAAAACACTCTCCTCATAACACACCACTATGAAGTTATTGGCGGGTCCCACAAAATACCCCACTAAAAATACCCGCCACCGACAATATACTGAAAAGAAAACAAAAACACAAAACATCACAAATGGCTTGAGCCATTGTAGTGGCTCAAATACCTTTGGCTCACCAATAACATGTTATTGGGTCCCACAAAATACCCACTAAAAATACCCACACACTCACAATATACAAAAAGAAAACAAAAAAAAAACACCAAACATCACAAATGGCTTGAGCCATTAGAGTGGCTCAAATACCTTTGGCTCACCAATGGCACCAAGTGGTGGTATGGTTTGGCTCACCAATGGCATGAAAATTTTACCTTTGGCATGTTAAAAGCTCCTCATACCTTGTGCTCTAAAACGAATCAGATACAATATCAAGTACCGAGTTAACTATTATTTTCCACAAATTATCATCAGATTGTCGTCTTCAACTTCATCTTCATCCAAATCAAAAATGTCTTCTTGATCGTAGACGTGCTTATATTATAATAAATTCTAATTTTTGCAGTTTTGGAACTAGGGTCAAGTACACTAGCACACAGATTAACAAGACATCTAGAGTGAAGAAACTTCATATGCACTTGACTCATCGGCCGTAATGGCCAGAAAATTGTCAATTTCCCAGTCATCTAAACAGTTTTCAATCACCTTTCCTATCTCCTCTCCTTCATCACTATGCAATGAAGTGAAACTCAAGATTTTCTTGTGTTTATCCCGATTGTCATCTATAAAATGAGCACTAATGTATAAGTACTTCACAAATTGGTTTGGAGTCCATGTATCCAAGGTTAAGCAAACCCTTTGATTCGTGTTCTTAATTAAACTTTTCAACTTTGACTTCTCATTCATGAAAAGTTGGATACAATCCGCAGAAATCATTCATGAGTTGGGATATGAACACTGGGACATACGCCTTTCGTAAACTCTTCAAATCCCTTTTGTTCAATAGAAGATAAAGGAAGTTGATTACTTAGTATAGAGATTTTTTAACATGCGCTTGATACATCCTCTATGTTCCAAGAAAACACCTACAAAATACTACTTGATTAGCAAAGAAAGGACACACATTGTGTCAAGAATCTGATGTTAGTATCTACTCTCCATACAGCTTAAATGGATTTAAACCAAACAAAGTTACGCATACCCGACATATCTACAATCTACTCATGTAGCATATGACCAAAGAAAATGTTACAAGAATACTCTCTTTTGTAGAATAAACCTTAAACTCCTAAACTATGTATCTAAGACACATGCGTCGTTCCATATACAGTAACTCATTAGTACACAACAAAGGTTTTAATCGTGATACCGACACGTATAAATCCATCATAGGCAGATATAAATAAAAGGAGTTATTATGACCCTTGAACAACTTCTTGTATGGGGTGTTTATTTGTGTAAAACATAGGTTATAACTTTTCTGTCCCACATGGGGCAAACAAAAGAACTTGTGCTTACTTATATAGTCGAGTGTATACAACTTATATAAATTGAGATTAGTATTATGTTGTTGGTGTGGGTTATCCATTTTAGTTAAAACAAAAAATAACTAGGGTGGTTGATGCGCAACCTCAATTTATACAAGTTCTTGATTTTTTATAACTTTAGGCTAGTCCCAGTCATGACCTGGGTCATCCAGCGCTACGCCAGCTTTCTCTCTCCAGCGATCTGACATGACCCGGATGCCCCAGTCGATGACCCAAGATTTTTTTTTTCTTTTTTTTTTTAACATTTTTAACATAAACTAAAATTTCATTAATAATTAAAATGTTACAATACAAAATAAAAACAATAATATATTAAATATAAAAACGATACGAAATACATAAATCATAAATTTAATTTGAATGCTCCCGCATGCGAGTCATCGAGGAGATATATAACCCAAATTCCTCAAGCGAGTCAAATCTTCCTCGTCTAGCGAGAGGTTCCCAAATTCATTGGTAGTCGAGTTGATGCACCTATACCATCTTTTTCGTTCTCCCGGTAACTCCAATTGATTTTGGTGCTAACGTTGTCCGTTACCTTTTGAACACACCGCCACAACTTGTCACTAATCTCGCCGTCTTTGCGGGCTTGATCTTTCAAAAATTAGTCGATCACAGCTTTTCGCTCAGGCGTAATGTCGTTGCAACTCTTGTAGTTTTCTCTCATCAGTTGCTTCTCTGCCCTTGCTTGCTCAAACAGATGGATAACATCTATAATAGCGTTTTTTCGAGCCTCATCATCTTCTACGCATTGTTTGTTAACGTACATTTTCAAATCTTTAGCGGAATGGGGGAGACGGCAAGCCATAATAAATCTTGTGTTGAGAAGTATTTTGAGGTTGAATTGTGTTTGAAATTATGTGTTAAAAAGTGTGTTTGAGGTGAAGTTGGTATTTATAGAGTGGTAAAATTGGTTTAAAAAAATGTTTTTTCTTTTTTAGTTTAATGACCAAACGGTCAATTTTTGAAAATGTATTGATTTTATACGGTCAAATATGGTTGGGAACATGGATTTGGAAGCGTTAACATCGAGTGAATATGCACTCGATATTGCAAATATTTGGTAGTCGACCGATGTGCCAACCGAAGCCTGCAACCGTGACGACCGATGTTAACATCGGTTGAGGAGGCAAAGTTTTGGTGCCCAACCGATTTTCATGGCTCGAATGCGACTAGCCTTATCTTATTTCAGTCTTTCTATTTCAAAAACAAATTCACGTCAAGAGTAAAAGATTCAAGAGCATGTCTTGTAATGTAATTGGGGGTGTTTGAATAAGCTTATTTAGATGACCTATTAGCTTATATAGATGCATATTTGAGATGCATCGACTTGAATGAGAAATAAATATAACCGCATATTTGAGATGCATCGACTTGAATGAGATGCATCTCTATTTATTAGATGCATCACAATTAGTTTCAAAATGATTTTGAAGTGCAAACGATGCAAAGTAGTATTAGCAACAAATTTGACTCATGAGAGGACAAAAATACTTAGGGTTTGTATAACCTGATGAAATGCATCTAATATATGTATATTAATATATGTATATGCATATAATTTTTAGCTAGAAAATATATTGTGATGCATCTAAAAGATTAGAGATGCATTTAAATCAAATCGATGCATGTCTAATGTATAGTTATAGTTATTTCTCATTCTTCTTATTTTAAGGATACTTCTCATTTGATCCTTGGTCACCAAATATAAGCAAAATCTTATGTGGTTCTAGCAAACCTCAATTTAGAGAGTTAAGAGGGTACAGGCTATAAAGCATATATTTCTAGAATTTCCATTGATTAATTATCTCAAAAGTGAAATAAGCAATTTCAGTTATCAGTTTGGAAGTTGCCTATTATAAATTGCTTATCTGATAATTTCAAAACGCTTAAGCTGTTTTAAAAAAGCAATACCAAATACCCACTGTAGTATATAGGCTTAGTGAAACTGAATTTGTTAATGTGATATCGGAAACTCATGGGATGTTAGTATCAGAATACATGTAAACACTCTCAAAGGTTTGAGACACTGTTTACACATTTGGAGGTATTATCTTATCTACCATCTTTAGTATATATATTTAGTATGTCACCCGATAAGTAAGTCTTACCGTATAAGAACGATCTTCAAGACTTCATTATTTATCTTTTAACTTGGCCTTTTGTCCTATTTTTATTGAGGCCATCCATATACGAGGGAAACCCTTTACTCAAAAAACAAAAGCACACTGCAGCCTCGTTCCAACTAATTCACTAGCACGCAGCAAATATTTTAATCATGATTCTAACTCGTATTAATCTATCTTAGGCAAATGCTAATAAAAGGATTTATTGTTATGACTCAAGAGCAACTTCGTGTATGAGGTGGTTATTTGTTAGAATGACTTGGTTATAACTTTTATGTCCCACATCGGGCAAAAAAAGAACTTGTGCTTACTTATATAGTGTCGGGAATGGATCCAGTAAGAAGAAAAATAAAAATAAGAAGAATAAGAAATGTTCTTTGCCACACATTTCAAATGTAGAAGGAGAATTTAATGTAGAAGGAGAATTTAATGGGAGATGCATCTCTGTGCATCTGAAATGTGCGGCTGTGGTTATTTCTCATCCTTCTCATTTTACTTTTATTTCTTATTTGATCCTTACTCATATAGTGTCGAGTACTTGACTCATATAGATTGGGTTGGTGTGGCTTATTCCCTTTGGTATTGGCAAAAAAGTAACAACAGGGGATCTTGAATGTCAGCTATTTATACAAGCTCTTGATTTTTTCAGAACTTTTCTTTATTAATTTTTCTGAATAAAAAATATACTCTAATTTAATTTTTTTGAATAATAAATATATTCTAGTCAGGTTATCAGAACTTTTCTTTATTTTAATTTTTGAATAAAAATATATTCTAATTTAACTTTTTGAATAAAAATATATTCTAGTCGGGTTAAAGAAAAGCTAGAAGTAAGCTCATTTAAGGTGTTTATATAATCTATTTTAGACTCGTATATAGGGCAATTTATACAAGCTCTTGATTTTATTAGAACTTTTCTTTATTTTAATTTTTCAATAAAAGATATATTCTCTTAAAGAAAAGCTTTTTTAAGGTGTTTATATAATCTATTATAGACTTATAGGTTTTAATTTTTGGCTTGGCTTATCCCCTTTGGCTATGGCAAAAAAGTAAAAGATCTTGAATATTCTATTTTTTTAGAACTTTTCTTTATTTTAATTTTTCTCGAATAAAAATACTACGATATTCTAGTCGTTAAAGAAAAGCTAGAAGTAAGCTCATTTAAGGTGTTTATATAATCTATTATAGACTCATATAGGTTGGGATTAGTATGTTACTGGCGTGGCTTGGCTTATCCCCTTTGGTTATGGCAAAAAAGTAACAACAGGGGATCTTGAATGTCAGCAATTTGTACAAGCTCTTGATTTTTTTTAGAACTTTTCTTTATTTTAATTTTTCTGAATAAAAAATACTACGTATATTTTAGTCAAGTTAAAGAAAAGCTAGAAGTAAGCTCATTTAAGGTGTTTATATAATCTATTTTAGACTCATATAGATTGGGATTAGTTATGTTGTTGGCGTGGCTTATCCCCTTTGGTTATGGCAAAAAAGTAACAACAGGGGATCTTGAACGTCATCAATTTATACAAGCTCTTGATTTTTTTTAGAACTTTTCTTTATTTTAATTTTTCTGAATAAAAAATATATTTTAGTTAGGTTAAAGAAAAGCTAGAAGTAAGCTCATTTAAGGTGTTTATATAATCTATTTTGAACTCATATATATTGGGGCAATTTATACAAGCTCTTGATTTTTTTTGAACTTTTTTAATTTTTCTGAATAAAAAGTATATTCTAATCAGGTTAAAGAAAAGCTAAAAGTAAGCTCATTTAAGGTGTTTATATAATCTATTTTAGACTCATATAGATTAGGATTAGTTATGTTGCTAGTGTGGCTTATCCCTTTGGTTATGGCAAAAAGTAACAACAGGGATCTTCGACGTCAGCAATTATACAAGCTCTTGATCTTTTAGAACTTTTTTATTTACAAAAAAAAACGCTCTTGATCTAACCGTTTTCATTTATTCGGTTATTTTCGGAATCCGTTTCGTCCATTTTATCCGCTTTTTAATATGTCCGGATAAAAATCGAGAAAAACCGCTTTGACGTGGATAATAAAACGGTTTTATCCGATTTAAAATGAAAACGGATAAAATGTCGGATAAAACGGACGTAAAATAACCGAATAAAATGAAAATGGTTATGTATTATGACTAAAAGTAAGCTCATTTAATAAAAATATATTCTAGTCGTTAAAGAAAAGCTAAAAGTAAGCTCATTTAAGGTGTTTATATAATCTATTTTAGAGAGTTAATAAAAGTATCATATTTTAAATGCTCAGGCTTCTATAAACTAAGTGTCAACCTTGATAAGAAAATGATATTTCAGTATATTCTTAAATTACTAAAATAATTAAGAAGGCAAAATTTCTAGTAGTTCAATTGAAGCTATCAACAAACTAAGGTGCAATAACTTTAACAACCCAATACTTACATTTCATCCTAGTCAAGGTGAAGACGAACCGGGTCAAAATCCAGATTAATAAACAAATAAAAAACCACAACGAATAAGAAACTACTCAATTTTGTTTTGTTTAATAAGTAGTTATAATACTAGCGCACGCGCGTGTTTTATGTATTGTGTTTTTTAAGTATCGATTAATAATTTATTTATTTTATATAGAAACATTATAATTAATTTAATTATATTAATTAAGGGTTTTTTTTTTTTTTTTTTTTTTTTTTTTTTTTTTTGTCGATGTAGGGCAATAGGTGAGTGCATCATTTTAATCTTAAATTTACACATAGGTTGAAAGGTGAATGTATGTGCGGGTGATTTTTTTTATTTTTTTACATTAGACACAAATATTTTTAAAATCACTCCCCTTTTTACCAAGTTTTTTTCTTTATACTTTTGACACTTAAATTTTTATGTTTATTTTTCTTTTCTTGACTATACATAAGAATGTTTTTTTTAACTATTGTCAAATCCTGAATATTTGTGTTTTTTTAGTAAATATTTTTAAAATAAAAATAATAATAATAAATAAATAAATAAAATATTACCAAATAAGGTATGAATTGATTTTTTTGAAATGAAAAAATTCTCATAAATGTTTTGTTTTATTATATAAAAGATTGTGTCATTGTGTGTATCTTTTATGTTGTTTGAATGTTAAAAGTTAACCCGTTTTTACTTGAGATGTTTGTGTGTTGCAAGAATAATACACAAACAAAAGTAAGTTGTACAGAACTACTTAACCAACTCAACACAAGAAAATCGACAATAACTAAACTAAAAACCAAAACCAACATGAAATTGTTCAACAACCATTTGATCTCAAACCATAAAAAGCTCAATGTTCAACCATAAATTTGAATCATGCTACTTGATTTCTAGGTTTCTCAGCATTTCAAGAAACTGATATATATTACATAACAGATACCTAACTAACTCTTCGAAGCAACTTAAATACAAAACGATGTTAGGATCTTCTAGCAGTGAAGATTCAAGTACTCTTTACTTGCAACCACTCGTAGAATCATTCACTATCTACAAAAAA
This sequence comes from Chrysanthemum lavandulifolium, assembly GCA_022545495.1. NCBI lineage: Eukaryota > Viridiplantae > Streptophyta > Magnoliopsida > Asterales > Asteraceae > Chrysanthemum > Chrysanthemum lavandulifolium. The sequence goes on along the minus strand of CM040244.1, from coordinate 62,969,288 downwards.
ATAATTATGATCAGAACATGTTATCAAATATATTAAAAATATTAAATAAAAAAAAGTTTTATTACCTTCCGCAAACTTGTCTGATTAGGCACAACTTTTTTCACTTTTGTGACTTGTCACTCCAATCCTCGGTGCAAACTAATGCTTCAACTATTGAAGTTGACAAAGAACTTCGAAAACCATCTACTAATTTACCAAATTTGGCTTTAAAGGCAGACTTTGATCCAACTGATGACAGTGGGATAGCCAAGTAGCATTTCTTTTCTTTTATTTTCTTTTTCTTTTCGTTGGGTTATTTATTTATAAGGTGATGTTTGGTTTATGATTACGAACTCATTCAATTCACTATTGGTATCGGTATGGACTTGAGTTTACGATGAAATGGGAATATGGTATGGTATCATTTTCTTATCTCTCTTTTTTTTTTTTTTCTCAAATACATTTTTAAGCGAAGTTTGAGTTTGTAAGAGTGTGTTTGGTTTGGGGCATGAGAATGAAGGAATTCACTTTCATTCCCACTAGAGTAGTTTGATTTTTTGGTTCTGTTTCAGGGAATGGATATGAAACTGACAAAAAGTAAGCATTTTAGTGATGGGTTTATAAACATGTTCTCATACCTATACTTATAGTGATTCCTTAATACAACCAAATGCCCCTAAAGATCTTCATCTTATAAATATCTTTATGCAATTTTATTATGCATAAAATGTTTGTCCCATTTTGTTTTTTTACGATTACTTATAAATTCTAGCTTCTCTCACTAATCAACTAAACATATTTAAATAAAAGTTACACCTCCAACTTCAACTCTCTTTATGTCCCGACATCCGAATAATTTCACTATGACTCTACTACTCCGCACAAGATAGATTACGAATATATCTTTCTCCCATAACTCTATTACATGTACGACATACTTCTCCAATTAAGGTAAACCTACAAGATAAAAAGCCAAACTTACAAATGATTTTCAAATCTACATTGATGTTAAGACAAGCCGTAGTGGGGATAAACCGGACGCGATTTCATTCCACTTGGCAACCAAGAAGAACTCATCGTGCCTTGCTACACAACTCATGCAAGACACATCTAACATGTGTAGTTTGCAAAGACTCGGTGAAAAAAAAGACCGAGTCGTGCGAGGAAGTTTGTGTGTGTGTGTGTGGTGTTTTTATTAAATGATTTTTGTAAGGTATGTTTTCTGTAGTGACCACAGTCTCTTTACCACACTAATTTGGTGATAAAAAAGTCAGAGTAAATGTGGTAATGGTGACCCGCAGACCGCGGTCACCATTACACTTAAACCTAACTCATTGTAACCCCATAGTACAATGTATTCATTTTATCCAAGGTTAGCAATTTTGCATGAAGGACCAGTAGTGGACAGTCACACTATAACTTAGAATATATTGATGGGTCGTAAATAAAACATATAGGGTGTGTTTGTTAAAAGTAGCTGTGAGCGATTGTGAGTAATAGTAGTCATAGCTCACCGCTCACTGATTTTTAAAGAAGCATTCAAAAATGAGCATTCCTAAAAAATAGCAAAGCTCACCGCTCTTTTACTAAACGAACACTAAAAATCAAAAAGTTCATTGTTCTCCGTTCATTGTCCCAAAAACTTCAAAAAGCTCCGCGCCAAACATAGCCACAATTAGCTTGTGTTGAAATCTATACCATAAATTAAAAGTTTAGGTAGGTGCAAGTGATGAAGAATAATACATAGTGTTATTTATAACCGGTAATATATTGATAGGTCCTAAAGAAAACACATACTTAACTTGTGTTAAAATTAAGCCATAAATTAAAATTTTAGGTTGCTGCAAGTGACGAAGAATAATAAATAGTGCTATTATGCTTTCAAAACAACGTGTAGAAAAACTATAACTAAGCTAGTGTTTTGTATAGCAACATAAGAGTATGTCCCTAGAACAATTTTTGCATATGCACATGTGCTTACTTTTGTAAATATTTGTTTTGGGTTTTCTATCCCACATGGAATAGAGAAGAAAGTTTGTGTTAGTTATATACTATGGTGTCTACGCACCATATAAGTTGAGATTAATGTTATGTTATTGGGTAGTTACATTATGATCTTGTCAAAGTATGTTTAACACAGTCAATGTGTAATGGTCCAGTAGCTTATACAAGTTCTTAGCTTTTATATTTTGTTCTAGTAAATTAATTCTCCTTTGATGATTTTGGTAGGGTTAAAACAATTTACAATAATTATAAATAATTTACTTTGGACAATATATCTTATAGTGTGAGTAATTTTAACCGACATGAAACATGTTCGTTCATTAAGATACTAAACGAACATAAACAATCGAATATAAATGAAAATAAACAAACAAACATAAACTTTATTAAATTATGCAGATATTTTATTTTATAAATGTTGTTTTGTTTAACCAAACAATATTAAAATTATATGATTAAAAGATATGATAATACGGACATAAATAAATAAATGAACATAAACGAAAGTTAACGAACACATAATCGGACTTTCACGAACATAACTGAGCGGACTCGACTTTTGTTCATGTTCGTTTTTAACTAAATGAACGTAAAATATTGTTCATGTTCGCTCAATTAATAAATAAACGAACATAATCGAACTTTTTACCTAGCGGTTCATAAAATGTTTACTGAACGTTGAGTTCCTTTACCGCCCTAAGTGTGAGGGCTTGTTTGTATGATCTTTTTATTAAGTAACGTTTGAAATTTAAATAATATAATGTGGGGATTTTTAATTTAATTACTACTTCTCATGTTAAGTCAGCTTATCTATACTACATATAGAGTATAGAGTATGGATCTAGTGAGAATAAATATTTAAATGAAAATAGTGAGAAAGAATTTGAGCCACATATTTTAAATAAGGAAAAATAAATAATAATGAAATGCATCTATTTTTATGGATGCATCTAATATTTTGTGGTTGTGGTTTCCTCTCATTCTTCTTATCTTAATCACATTTCTCATTTGATCTTACCTCATAGAGTATAAACATAGTTCTTTAAAACTTAACTTAAAAGATGAGTAATGTAATTAGACTTAAATACTCATATTTAAAAAAAAAGAAAAAAAAAAGAAAAAAAAATTGCAATCTATTAAATACTTAAATATTTAATTACAATTTAAGTCACCAACTTTCTTCATTATCATTTGCTTCACCCCACATGTACAAAAAACATTGCACAGACTAATTAACGCAACCATAGACCGTTGTTGCTATGCACAAATAATCGTCTCGATTAATTAAGCAAAAAACAAACAAGAATTTTTACATGACTTTGTAGATTGAGTTTCAGTTATTAAGACAACTAAGTCAATTAAAAAAAAAAGTCAATTTCAAACACCAACTAAATTTGTTCTTTCATGAAAATTGTATTAATAACAACATAAAAGCTAGCATGATCCTAAACTAATGTTGACACTAATATCTCGTTCAAAACAACCAATATTTTGTAACGACATGGCCATACAACTGAATATGTATAAATAATTTTTCTATTTATTATTACATATGAATTTTGCATTTTATATTTTATAGTCATAAATAAAACTATTTTACTAAACACTTTTGCAAAACAAAAAGCTACACTTTGTAGCCAACAATGATCAACTTATATCTAGCAATTATCACCTTACAATTAGTTTTGCCAAACAAATTCTCAAAATGTTTATTTAAGCTTCTTTAGAAAGCTTATTAGATTATATAAACACAAATAAGGTCACTTGATGTGTTTATAAGCTTATTTATAGGTATGAGGCATCAAAGAGAAATGTTGTTACTAGAATTAAACATGTCGAGGTCGGCATCACAAAGTGAACATTTTCTCTAGAATCAAGGTTGATTCTACTCGGTAGTTTAAAGAGTTGCGAATACAAGTTCCCAAAACCTTTAGGCTTGTCAAAACAAAACATGTTTTTGTGCATGGTTAACTGGTTACACAATGTTCCTTTGGTTTATACGCAAAAAAAAAAAAAAAAAAAAAAAAAAAAAAAAAAAAGGGTTGTCTATATGCGATAAATCAGTGACAAAATTGTGTTTCATAGTTGTTTAGTCTTAACTTTACAAAAAAAAGTTGAAATTGAAATATCATGTTAATTTAATGTTGTTTTCTTAAATGTCGTCCAAAGTCTTTTGTCTCAACATTAACCTTTTACGCTGTGTAAAATTGTACGAGGGTGATTTATAACTGTATAAAAATGAAAAATAATACTTAGCAAAAAATCAAAAATAGTCAATTTTGACCTTCTTATAGTCAAATAGTCAACATATACATTTTATATGTTAAAACTAAAGTGTGCAAATGTACACTATTAAACAAAGTGTATCGAGTATATAAAGAATATTAGAAGAAAAGTAAGTTAAATTACCTTCCGCAAACTTGTCCAAGATTTGGCACGGCTTCCTCCACTTTTCTATCGCTTTTGTGACCCATCTCTCCAATATTTATTGCAGACTAATGCTTCAGCCAAAGAAGGTGGCAAAGAACTTCGAAAATCATCTCTAAAAGGACCACAAGTAGCAAGATAACAAAGCAGACTCCCATCCAACGAAGATGTTTGAAAGCTAATCCATTTATCCGGACATTCAAGACACACAGAATGTTTGAAATCTGCTATACTTTCTTTGGCACATATTTTGAAGTTATTTGTCCTAGCCGATAGCAACTGCCGTATGTACACATGTAATCGAGTGATCATACTCATCTAAGGAACATTTCACCATATGTTTTATTACGTCACCAAGACATCTTGATTGAAGAAACTTACGATCTAACACAGTATTCGTTAAATTGTCTTTAGCATAACTGATGGCGGCATCATTTGAACTTAAATTACTGGCCAAATGGTCAAAGCATTGTCAATTTCCATATCATATGAACACTTTTCAACAACTTTTCTTATCTCCTCTCCGTCATCACTAAAAAATATTGAAACTCGGTATTTTCCTGTGTTTAGCCAATTGTCATCTATAAAATGTACACCAATGCATAAGTACTTCACAAATTGGTTTGGAGTCCGTGTATCCAAGGTTAATCAAACCTTTGATTCGTGTTCTTATTAAAACCTTTCAACTTTAACTTCTCGTTCATGTAAAGTTGGATACAATCCACAGAAATCATTTCAGTTGGGATAATACTAGGACATACGGCTTTCATAAACTCTTTAAAAAAAATATTGGTTCAATAGTAGATAAAGGAAGTTCGATAACTCAGTCATAGGCAAATATAAAAAGGAGTTATTATGACCCTAGAACAACTTCTTATATGCGGTGGTAATTTGTTTGAAAACTTGGTTATAACTTTTCCGTCCCACATGGGGCAAACAAAAGAACTTGTGCTTAGTTATATAGTGTCCTGTATACAACCCAAATAAATTGAGATTAGTACTATGTTGTTGGTGTTGGCTATCCATTTTAGTTATAACAAAAATAACTTAAAATAGGATTGTTTCGTTACTCGAGTTGTTCAAGGAGGTTAATGTCTTCACCACATTCTATTCTTATTTGACTTGGGTGATTAATATTTTAACCGTTGTTGTCCTTTACCCAAAAAACTTAGAATTCCGTTTCATACAAGTTCTTGAATTTTTAAACTTCTTTTTATTTCAATGTTTCTTTATCAAAACAAATTCTCATCGAGTAAAATATTGAAAAGTATGGCTTGTAATGTAATTATTGGGGGTGTTTGTAGCTTATTATAGATGACCGATTAGCTTATATAGCAAAGAAAAGCTAAAGGTAAGCTCATTTAAAGTGTTTATACTCTGTATAAGCTAGTTTAGAGAGTTAATAAAAGTACTTTATTTTAGACTTTTGGCCCATCAAAATCTCATAAAGTTTTCACCGAGCAACTTCATAATCAAGAGTGTGACTAACTTATCGCTTCATCACCCTTATCAACCTTTGGCTGCAAGGTTTGTTATGTATATGTTTTGCTTTCGATCTAATTTAAGACTACTCAAAAATCAAACTAAACCGTAAATTCTTATATACTCTTTTGTTCCATTAAAACCAAATAACAACGACAACATCGAAATCTTAACCCGTGTTACTTCAAACATTCGTGTATTGCCGTAATAAACACACAAACATAATGTGATTACTAAGTAGAAGACAAGCAAAAGTAAGTTCTACAACTCAACCAACTCAACATAGAAAAATGACAATAACGAAACTAAAAATTAAAACCAACAAGAACAACCAGCCCAACAAGCATTTGGTCTCAAATCAATCATAAATCACGCTCAATGTTGAGACATCAATTTGAATCATGCTAATAAATAGGTTCACAAACACTTGTGGTCATTAGGTTAGCACTTATGATTGTTTACCTTGAAGTATACTATTTTATCTACCACTTCAGTATTATTTAGTATATGAGAAGTGCGTGTCATTGTTTACCTATTGGAAAGTATACTATTTTATCTACCATCTTAGTATCTTACCGAATAGTAAGTCATACCTATAAGAAATATCTTCATTATTTATCTTTTAACTCGCCTTTTGTCTTGTTTTTATTCAGCCATCGAAGAAAGCAAGCGAAGAAATGCTCGTTACAACCACAAAGGCAGCCTCGTTCCATATAACTCAATCACATACCGAAGATTTCTAATCATGACTCTGACACGTATAAATCCATCATAGGCTGATATAAATAAAATGATTTATTATGACTCTAGAATAACTTCTTGTATGGGGTAGTCATTTGTGTGAAAACTTGGTTATAATATTGGGTTTATATCAGACAGGTAACCCAACTTTCCCACTTTGTTCGCCTAAGTTACCCAACTATTTTTTTGTTCAAACAGGTTATTGGACTACACGGGGTTGACATTCAGGTTACTGAACTTCAAAGTGTGTTTTAATCAAGTTACTATGGACGAAAATACCCCTCTTTTCATTTTTGTTAAGTACATAAATGGTCCCTGTGGTTTGCCCGGTATTCAATTCATCCGCTTTAATTTTTGTTACGTTTTCTTAAGTTTTCATAAGTTTTCGTCTGTTTCTTCCGTTTGTATACATTTTCTTATGCTTTTATCCATTTTTATACGTTTTTATCCGTTTTATATGGTTTTTTCCGTTTATATACGTTTTCAATTACCAAATCCCAAGTAATGGCCGAAACGTATCAATGATCAATAAATCAATTAGGTAAAATCATTTATAAAATAAAGCAACACACTCTCTTCTAAACCGTTATGGGCTTCGACCCATTATATGACTAAATGCACCCTAACTGCTAACAACATTTACCCTGGTAAGTGGAAATCCACAAACACCCCTTTATACACTTATCGAATGAGCAGAAAAAAAAAGCTAAATAAGTAGAAAAATAAGTTCGAGTAAACATGCAAAAGAAGTAAGCTAGAAAACAAGCAAACATAAAGATGCCCCTCGTGGGTGAATCGAATCACAATCAAACATTGGCACCATATGTGGGTTCTTTACTTGCCCGAGAGCATACAAAAATGACCCTATATGGGTCGTGGTGGATGAACCATAACAACAAACAACAACCATTCAAACGCAACATACAACACACCCTAGTTGTGTTTCTCACGGACAAATTTCACACGCAAAACAAATACACTCGACACCTTTATGGTGTCAGGATACTAACTTAAGAAAATGGTGCTTTGTAATTTATACTAAATTAACAAACACACGCAAAACGTATAAAAACGGACCGAGACGAGGAAAAACGGATGAAAACGGATAAAAACACAAGAAAACGGATAAAAACGTAAAAAAATGTATACAGACAGAATAAAACGGACAAAAACTTATGGAAACGTAACAAAAATGAAAATTTGACTGAATTCGTAACACCGGGCAAACCACAGGGACCATTTATGTACTTATAAAAAATGAAAAGAGGGGTATTTTCGTCAATAGTAACCTGATTGAAACACACTTTGAAGTTCAGTAACCTGAATGTCAACCCCGTGTAGTCGAATAACCTGTTTGAACACAAAATTAGTTGAGTAACTCAGGCGAAAGTGGAAAAGTTGGGTAACCTATATGATATAAAACCCTATAATATTTCAATCCCACATTGAGCAAATAAGAGAACTTGTGCTTACTTATATAGTGTCAGGTGTATACAACTCGTCTATAGCATTTATAAAGGGTTTAACACTCTCATTTTTATTAATTGTTTTAAGACCATCATAAATAATTTTAACCAAATACAAGTTATCAAACATAATTTACAAGTTTGTAAAGCACAAATCATTTTCAGTTTAAAACACTACTTTCTTAGATACAATTAATACACCAATTCACTAATAAATACAATTTTCTAAGCACAATGTACAAAGGCATGTAGCACAATTATCACTCTGAAATACAACCCCCAAAAATAAAATAACATTTGTTCGCCGGAAAATTTAGTCATAAGGTATCCGCCGCTATATCTCCCGGGTACCCTACTAGTATTTATTGAGATAAGAATTATGTTGTTGATGTGGATTATCCATTTGAGTTGAAACAAAAAATAACTCACAGGTCAATCCATTACAAATATATAAGCTTTCAACTTTGTTTAAACTTCTTTAAATAACCTATTAGCTTATATAGCAAAGATAAGCTAAAGGTTAGCTCATTTTAAGGTATGTACACAAGCTAATTTAGAGAGTTAATCAAAAGTATCTTATGTTAAACGCTCAAGATAGCATATTCTTAAAATAGTAAAATAATTAAGAGGTACAAACTACAAAACATATATTTCTAGAATTTCAGTTTAAGCTATCAACAAACTAAGGTGCCATAAATTTAGGAGGTAATCATCTTCTTATTTTTGATTAACGCATCGAATTATGACATTCTGATGTTATGCAGTCTGTTGTAATGCATGATCGCGCTGCATTAATCAAAAACGCGCATGGAAGATCAATTCATTAAATTTACCAACCCATTACCTGCAATTCATCATAGTCATGTCAAGACGAATCGGGTCAAACCCGAAAATAACAAACTAAATAAATAAAAACCAAAAAATAAATAAGAAACATGTCCTTGTTCCGGACACCCTCATATGATCATCAAGTTATCTCTGAATATCTCTTGTATTTTCAATGCTACATTATTTATATATACATAATAGGAAGGGCGTATCAAATTCCATTATATTTTATTCCTTCCGGTTAAATTTTTTTTTTGTACCGTTTCTTAGCCCAGGTATGAGGTCGTTGGACCAAAATAACGAACCCAAGCCCTTTTTTTCCCACCGCCTCTTTTTGATATCATCTGAATGATTGGTTTCTTCACCGCCTCATCCCATTGACGATCCAAAAATACAAATAAGGCGGACATATCCGCTGTGTAATAGTGGTGGCCTGAGATCGGTATTCGAAGGTTGGGGATTATTGATTTCAGATCTATTATTTGTCACGATGATGATAACAAATTGGTAAGTTTCCAACTCAGGATCCACTACCTGCTTTTAGATTATTCCAAGTAGCATAAGTTGTGTAATTTGTGGAAACACCTGTTTAAAGTCATAAAATATAATAGGCAAGTAGCTGATTATTCCCTGTTTAATATCGTCATTTTTTCGGACCCACTTCCTGCTTTCAGTTGTGTAATGTATGTATATATATTTTTTTCCTTATTTGGGTTGCCTTTAGTTGTGCTTGAATTTCAATTACGTGCTATAAAGTTGGCTACTTATGAATTCTTCTGTTTTTGTTTTTTTTTTTTCTTTTTCAGGGGAGCATACAATACATGCTTTTGCACTATATGAAGTAGGAAAGGCTTCTGCGATTTACCCGTGTGCAGAACATGAATGCAACGTCTCTGTTGGTAACATAGGTTTCGACATATAAGATTTGTTTGCTCTCTAACAAATTCTGGCTATATATCGTGACAGTCATTATACCGATTATGATTCGCGTATCTAATTGCTTCAAAGAGTATTTTGGTATGTATTCAGTCGACAGTTTTAAACATAACAACCACTTACAACAACCCTATATTTTTCTTTGTGTATTAAACCGTTTTGAAATATATCCAAATACATATGCTCTTATTTAATATCCATATTAAGATGATGACACATTCTATTTTATGACTTCTAAACAGGGGCATACGATGAAAGCAGGAAGTGGATCATGATGTTGAAACTTTGAATGCTGGAAGTTGTAGAAGGGGCAGAGGTGAGACATGTTTTCTATTATAAATAGTATGCACCTTAAATTTACTATGGTAGAATCGTTTTACGTGAAAATACTTCACAAATTAGTTAAGTACCGTTATTGACCTTATGAAATTGAAATAGAAGCCTAAACAAATAGGCTAATATGCCTAAAAACAAGCTGAAACAAACACCCCCCCCCCCTAATTTTTTTGGGTTTTGGTGTTTTGTAAGAGAAGGTTGGAGGGAATAAGAACAACGGATGGAAGAGGCTCAACAGGATTGTGGTCTTGCAAGTCAATCTGGTGTGTTACAGAAGTTTGGTGTACGTGGGGTGGGTCAAGTCGTTCAAGGTGAACAACCTCGACAGGCAAGATGTGTGTATAAGAGTGCAGGTTGAGTTTTAATACTTTGCATCATTATTTGTCTAAAGCACCACTGTTTGGTGTTACAAATTATTTTGATAGCACAAGTTTTAGAACATATTCTTAATTTTGTTATGTTTCAATTAATTAATGTTGCATAATCAGAAATATTTCCGTAATCGGTTTTTTCAGGAAAGAGTAAGAGAGATAGAAGAGAAAGAAGTAGAGCCAAAGAAAGGAAAAGGAAGGAAAGAGAGAGCAACAAGAATAGAAGTTGAAGCAGAGGCCGTGACAGGGAAAGGGGTTGGAAAAGATAGCGGGACCTACATTATGATTATAACAGAGACACAATATGGTCGTCGAAGGTTGATAGTCACAGATATGTTCACTAAATAATAAAAATTGCGCTCTAGAGGTCCAGCAGCAGCAGGTCAAAAGAAAGCTCTTGCAAAGAACAAAGTAAGAAACAAACCCCTTCTCTGTTAGTTTTTACGCTGTAATACGTGACGGTGATTACGTATATTAATAAAATATCGCGCAGGAAAAAGCTACTTCGATTGACGAACAAGATGAACTTCCTGCAGCAGAGCGCATGGCCAAAAGGGACTTCTAATCTTCACAGGATGTCAACGAAATCGTCAAACTTTTAGCTCGGCATAGCATTGAATCACACCCTAAGATAGCATACGGTAAAGCTATTATTAAAATTACATAACAAACGTTAAGTCTTGCCATGTCAAGTTTGTGCCTAACTTAACTTAATGTAAGAGGAATATGACGGGCAGGGTCACATGTGTTCTATGAACAAGGATAGTCTCCCAATGTTGTTAGACATTCTATTGCTCTGAGTGAAGGTTAACGGAATTAGAAAATAGAAGCTAAATGTGTGATTATTATGCTTTACTTTGACAGAACAATTGTTTATCTTTATGCAGAACGGAATGACTCCATCGCATCTTTCTGTATGCCACTCATTCAAGGCCATCGACAATCTAGCTACGAAGACAAGTAAGTCAATAGTGTTTGTACGGGTCTCATTGACACACTTCTGTTCAAAAAATTTATGTTTTTTTCATGGGTGACACGACAAGTTTTTGGCCACATAGCTTCAAAAACTTAGGTTTTTTATCTGATCTACAAATAACTTACAATGTTTATATTGACAGAAAACCGATTTGGGTAAACAGTGGATGACACGACGAGTTCTTAGCCACGAACCTGTAAATGAGAAGTTGGATTTGTACTCTGAGGATATACGGGTAACTGTTTAATACGACACCATTTTTTGTCGTCTTGCTGAGAAACCAAATACGTGCAGTGCTGGCATTCTAGACACAGAAAATGTCAGAACTTGCTGAGAAAGAACTTTCTTTCGTTTTGAATTTGATATGCTATATTAATTCTAATGTTATTCAATTTTAAATTTCTAGGACAATGCCGTTTCTGTGAAGAAGAAAACGAAAGCCGAAAAGGAACACCAACCAAAATGCGGTGTTCACTATTTCTGCGTTCACTATAAGTTTGTTTTGTTGTAATAAGGGGACTTTGCCATTACCCATTTTTTACGGCCCCTATATAGTTTGCATAAGATTGCTTCTTTTTGGGGAAATGTCTATCCATTATTCGTTGAGACCGTTTTATTGATTTCGTTTACCGTTAGTTAATGGTTAACTAAACGTGCCACATCAGGTTATCCCCAAACTTATATTGCTTTTTACAGAGGTTTATTGTAAAAAGGATCCAATAGGGAAAATATTAGGGGTGTGTTTGGATTAGGTTATTTTATCTGTTTACGGAATCCATTGTATTTGGAAAACCTCATGAGGTAATTTCTTTTGGTTTATGAGGCTATTAAGTTGACCTTTTGTACTTGAATAAGTACACTAGCTAAATTTGATTAGCTCTTTCATAAACCAAAAAGGTGAGTTTATGAGCTTCTACTAATTCAAATATGAGAGTAGGCCGGTGAAATGAGCTAATTTAAACACACCGTAAATGTCAAACTTTCAGCAACTGAAAGTTTGAATGTATCGAGAAATGATTGGGATGGTTAGGCGACAAGCTGAGCTTTGGTAGGAGCATGTTGGGCAGTTAGGACCGTTTCGCGTTGATTTCATTTGGTAGACAAGTGATGTGACTATACACTTCAGCCTGATCTACTCCAAGCTACTTTTTTTTTGGCTTTTTACAGGGTACATGTTAGTTTCATACTCCGTTAAACCACTTATGGTTTTGACACAAATGCATTGAATCTACAGGTACGAAGAATTTGTTGGTCCAGCAGAACCTTTCATGCTACGATCAAGCAAGATGCGAACACAACATCATGAACAAATTCAGGGTCCGCTTTCATTGAGCACATTAATGGGACTGAATCCAGACACTCATACGGTATGTTTGCGACTTACATACAAAAAAAATATGACGAGTAAAACTAACACTTTGAATTTTGTCATACCAGAACCAAATTTTCACGAACGAAGCTGTGAAGGATCAAGATTTAAAAAAAAAAAAAAGTTAAGATGGAATTGAGCATAGAAGAAGCGTTTAGAGCGAAAGAGCATGCAGAGAAGCTATTTTTGGTAAATGATTACATGGGTGCGAAACAGTACACTATAAAGGCTAAAGCTTTATGCCTGCAGCTCGAGGGCGTGTCTCAAATGTTCACGGTATCAAAAAATCCCGCCACGGAGTGGCGGGTATCGAACACTTGTTAATCATAACATAGCCAATAAATCTTGTTAAATATTGTCAACTTTGCTAGATATTGTTTTATTTGGTAATTATGTGTTTGTGTAGGTTTCATGCTTTTTGAATGTTAGAAGATTGTAAATTAATGACTTAAGAAGCTAATGACCATTCTGCCCTTGTTTGATTGCTCTTCAAAAATCAAAATCACGTAAAGTTTCCACCCACAACAACTTCATAATCAAGATTGTTACATTTTTTATTACGGGTGTGTTGGTAAAAGTAGCAGTGGCGAGTACAATTCACAAACTTCTTAAACAAACGTTGAAAAAACGAAGATTCTTAAAAATAAAGAAACTCACATTTCATTTACCAAACGAACAATAAAATCAAAAGTTCATCATTCATTTCATTACTTTCCAAAAAGCTCCAAAAGCCCGCTACAAACATACCTTACATCATATAATCAATCCAAGGGTGTTGAAATTGCTTATCCAAACTGCTTATCTCAGTAATAAGTTTGGGAGTTGCTATTAGCAACTGCCTATCTCATAGGATGTTAGTATATCAAAATACAAGTAAAACAAATTACGCTTTGAGACACTGTTAGCACTTTGCACCTTATAGTATTATAGTATTTATTATGTTACCCGATAAGTAAGTCTTACCCTATAAGAAGTATCTTTCATAACTTCATTATTTATCTTTTAACTTGGCCTTTTAGCCTATTTTTATTCACGCCATCAGTAAGAAAGCAAGCAGCATAATGCTTGTTACAACTAAGGGTGAGCATACAACCCAAACGGACCGGACCGACCGTCGGATAAGTCCATAAGCCTGCTTAACAAGCGAATCCAAACACTCTCTTTAAACCCATTAAAAAAACAAAAACTAATAAGTTTTAACAAAATGACATAAGCTAATAACAAACACCCAAAGTTAATAAAATAAAATAAAAAAATGATAAGGATAAATTGGATTAAGAATTATATACCTATCGATTGTGAACAGACACGTGAAGTAAGAATGTCACCGTAGATTAAAAATGACCGACAGTCAACGGTGAGGAAGGGTGGTCAAACGGTTGTAGGGTTTTGAGTTTATTTATTTATTTATTTATAAGGTGTTGTTTGGTTTATAATTTTGAATTCAGTCAATTCACTATTGGTATAAGTTTGGGGTATGGGTTTGAGTTTAGGATGAAATGGGAATATGGGTATGATATCATTTTCTTATTTCTTTTTTCTCAAATACATTTTATAGGGCTAAGCATCGTTTAAAATCAGACTAGATCGAGACCGAATTAGACCAAAACCACGAACTGAGGATCAGACCGAATGTGTTCGGTCCGGTCCGGTCCAAGAAGGCATTATTGGTCGGTTTATACGTAAGACTGGATCGGACCGAGACCGAATAAGGAAAAATTTGGGATAGGGACCGGACCGTCGGTTCTTTAGTTCAGTCGGTCCGGCCGGTTTTCTCGGTCCGATTGATTTTTGAGTCTACGATGCTCAACCATACATTTTTAAGTGAAGTTTGAGCTTGTAAAAGTGTGTTTGGTTTGGGGGCATGAGAATAAAGAAATTCGATTTCATTCTGTTGAAATATCTAGTGTTTGTATGCAAGCTCATGTTTGACTTTAAGTCAAAGGGCTTGCTCTGCCAAGTTGGTCTAATGTTTGTATGTTTGGCTCTTGTTAGCAGGTTCTATTTTCTTGAGGGGTTAAATTGTTTCTTGCTGCTATATAAGCTGGAGCCTAACCCTTTTGGCTGTATCTCTCTCATTATTTTCTCACACTAAAGTTTCGTATTCTCTCTCAAGGTCTGGTGTTGGTCTGGTATTGATAATCTGGGTTAACAGTTTTATAGTTTGATAGGTATTGTTTGAGTGTTGTAGTGAGGTTCTTTGTATTTCAATCTTTGTAGTGAGATAGATACGATCCTTCTGAAGGGGACTATCTTTGTCTTGTGTATTTGTTTGGTGAGCACACGTTTTGTGGACTCATCTTCTTGACTATTCAGTTAACAAAAGATTTCACCAAGGGGTGGTTGGCTGTGTGATTTGAGTGTGTTGTGGTTTGGTTTTGAGATTAGATCTGTTATTTTAACATTGCATCAGAGCCAGGTTTTGATCTCCGTTGGTCCTTGATATTAGGGATTTTAGGGTTTGATGTCAAATTTGGGGGTTTCTTGTTTCTTGAGCAATTGGGATCTTTTGAGGTTGTTTTCTTAACGGCCGTAGTGTTAATTGTTGATTCTAGTGGTGGATCTTGAATTTATCAGTTAGGGTTTTTTGAAACCTTAATTTGGTAAATTTGGGGATCTTGATTCTTGTGATTTCTGGTGGTGTTTTCGGGGTTCTTGGTTGGTTATTGACTCTCTTGACTAAGTGAATCAAGAGGTTGGTAATCTGCTTTCATTGCGTTATTTTTGAAAGGTTTATCTCTCTCTTAATTCATCGAATACTTTAGTTGTATCACCGCAAACTCATGGGTAACATCTTGACTGCCTCCTTGGAGAGGTACGAAACCTGCTTCTTCCCACGGATAGGTGTGGGACCAGCTATTCAATGAGAATTGGTGTGTGTATTAGTGTTTTTGGTAGTTTTGTTGCTGGTATCCATGGAAAACTAGAAGGGGGGGGGGGGTTGAATAGTGTTACCAATTTAAAACTTCCTTTTATATATTTAGATCGACTTATGTCAATCTATTTGGTTGTTTATGTTGGACGTTGATAGATAGATATATAAACATATAATGAAAGATAAAGAGTAAGAAGCACATCACCACGACACAAGTTATTTATAGTGGTTCGCTACAAGGACACCTTCCTGCCCTACTCCACCCTCGAGTCACCTACTCGAGAGTTCGTAACTACACCAAATCTCCTTATGGGAGAAGCCTTCACAACGTCGCTAAACCTTTTTCCGGTACAAAGCTAAATACCGAGTTCTTTCACACCAAGGCGAACCACACCTAACACTATGTCGCCTACCCTTTATACGGTGCTAGGCTAACCACGAGTTCTTTCACACCTTAGGAGAACTAATCCTATCACAACGTCGCCTACCCTTTATTAGGTACTAGGCTAAGCACCTAGTTCCATTATGGAGGAACTACTACCCTTCACGACACAACACCTATTATCAAGGAGATCTACTCCTTGTTACAACACCATCAAGGATATCACCATCCTTGTGAATAAATAAACACTTATATGTATAACGATGCACCTCATCGATTATCGACCTAAGCATTCTTCCCAAATGCTACTTGATTTGATTCTTGGCATCCTTCACTAATGCCTTTGACACAACGCTTGGCACCCTTCACGAATGCCTTCGTCTTGACACCTTAAGCATTCTTCACTAATGCTTTAACGGATGATGAGCACCTTTCACTAATGCTTTCATCTTGACACTTTCGGCATTCTTCTCTAATGCCTTCAACCCAACATCTATGGAGAAAGGAAGAACTATCAACAAGAGAACCTTCGTTGTCTTGATGATGACAGCATGGCAACTCATGGACTTGAGCTTGCACGTCTTCAAGATGTGGTGATCTTTCCTTTAAGAGGAACCTACAAGATCACACAAAACAAAAGAGAAAAGCTACATAGATCTCTTGGATCCGAGGTTAGAGGTTAGAATGCTTGGGAAGTATGTGTGTAAAGGGATGACAAGTAAGGAAGAAATGACTCTCTATTTATAGAAAAATTCTCTCTGTTCCCGGATCCCACGGATCCCTTCCACTGGGATCCGCTAGCACAAAGCTAGGGATCCGTGGGCAGCCTCTTTGCCCATGGGTATTTTTGGTTATGGGTCATGGGTCATGGGTTATGGGTTGATCCATGGTTTTCTTTCTAGATACAATGAACTTAGATAAGTGGTATATATAAAACCATGGGTTATGGTTCAATACCATTTGCTAGTTTCTACCCATTTTAGTATTTACATGTTTTACCTTATTTTAGTATTTACATGCTTTTACCCATTTTAGTATACTTAGTTTAAGTATATACTAACCCAATATGTAAACACTAGTTGTTGTACATATATATATATATATATATATATATATATATATATATATATATATATATATATATATATATATATATATATATATATATATATATCTAAATCATAGAATCATTTATACTTGTTAACCCAATATGTAACCACTAGTTGTTGTACATATATATATATCTAGATCATAAAATCACTTATACTTGTTTTAGTGTTTTATGTGAAAATGTGAATATGTTGAAAACTATTAGTTCAAACCATTTCGTATTTTATTTGTTTCGTTAATATGATTTTACTTTTGTTATCAACAAAACATTAGAAGATCGTAAAATATAAATAAGCGTTTTTACGACTTATTTGTATTAACAATCTCCCTTTTGTTGATGACAAAACATAAAATTATTTTAAGGAAAAGCTAAAATTAAATAGCGTTGAATTGTAGTTTTTACTTTCTTCCCCTTTTGTCGAAACAAAAGTGTTAAAGAAACTAACACAATTTTTATAAGAAAAATTATAAAAGATGTAACGAGAGCAAGTGACGGGAATGGTACTCATCTTAACTCCCCGACGAGTCCATCCCTTTGAAAAAGGCGTCAAGGACATAATGTAAAATAAGCTACTTGTGTTTGCAATTAAGTTTGCAAATGGTTCGTCTAAGTAATGACGTGCTCCCCCTCGAATATTGCAAAGTTGCAATGGGGTATCATGAAGTGTAATCCAAAATTGGATTAAGTTGCAAATGATTTTGCAATATTGTTTGACACAAAGCTCCCCCTAGCTTTTATGGTGTCAAAATCTTCATGTGTTATTTTGAAAATCTATAAAGTAAAGGTTAGAGAACAAGAGTATAATGCATAATTTCCTGCAAGAAAACTCAAGTTAGTACAATTCTGTGCTTCTGTACCACGGATCCCACGGTTCCCTTCAAGGAGGGATCCGTCTAGTTATCTGGAAGGGATCCGGCTATCTGTTCACGCTTTCTTGGTGAAGAAATATCAAGGAGTGCTATTGAGGGAATGGGAAATATGTACAATATAACAAGTACAACACACATAATAATCATAGCATGTAAGTATTCATTCAATAAAACAAGAGATACACAACCAAATCTCTAAAAACTAAGAGAATGAACTTTAGCCATATAAGGACTACTAATACTAATCTCATTTCGGGATTTAGAATGTGACAATGTGCTTAAATCTAGGGATGGGTGGACTTGTTGAATAGATCGAACTTTGCAAGAAGATGATTGAACATGAAATGTATCTCATTTCGTACTTCTTGAACAAGTCCTTGAGCTTTTAGACAATTTGGGCAAATATTGTCTTGGTTTGGCCCCGAATGAGAAAGGATGTTTTGTGGGGGCTCAATGTGTGTTTGAGGGTCTTCATATTGAGAAGTAGGGAGAGGTTCTAAAAATGAGGGTGGTAATGGAACTTCTTCCATATGATCAAGGTTGTTCTTTGTCTCCCATGAAGGGCTAGTTGGTGTTGTAGGTGGTTCCCGATTCAATGAAAAGGTTGGTGAATGGGAGGTTCTTGGTGATGAATGAAACAATGAGTATATGTTTGGATGCGGAAGAGGGCCATTCAATGAGTGTAGTCCATTCTCAATGAATGAAGGTTTTGATGGCTTGCTAGAACTATCCATGTTAGGTTTGGAACTAGATGATCCCTTTTCTAGTTGGAAAGATTTGATGCTAATCCTTGCGGTTCTCTTAGCTTTTGTTGGATGGGTTAGATGAAGTTGGATTCTAGAGTCATTATCTCTAATAGGAGATGTTTCGGTGGATGAAATTTCATGAATCATTTGTCCCTTTCTTTTGGATGATCCTATGTTAGAGGAGTTGTTGCTAAGGGCTTTAGTCATGGTGATGAAGGTGCTAATGTGAGCTTCTAATTTCTTATTTTTGAGATGTGATTTAAGAGTGGTGACTTAGTCCTAAGGTTTGTTTGGTTATAAAGGAAAATTTGTAATAGGAAATTAAATCCTTGACCACTTAGAGGATTAAGCATGCTCTTGAGATTTTGATCAGCTCTAGGAGGGTAATTAATGAATGCTTAAAGGTGGTTGAAGAAAAAGGTAACTTGAATTTGAATTAAGGCTAATCCTTATTCTTTCATGTATGCAGATCCGTGGATCCCTACCGGTAGGGATCCGCCTGGTTATAGACCAGGGATCCGGCTATCAGACAGGTTCTAAGTGAAGTCATCATGCCTTTGTAAGGTTTTGAGTGATGGATTTCGAGGTTTTGACTTAACTTTGAAGTTTATAGTATTGGATATCTCAAATCCTCAACCATAACAAGTAATGGTGCTTAATGATGGTTAGACTAAGAACACTTACCTTGGGTAATCTAACTATTTATTTGTCAAGGTTTCCTTTCAATATGTTGTGAGAAAAATGATGATACTAAGTCCTAAAAGTCAGATGATGTCCTAGAATAGATTTACTAAAATCTATAAAAATAAAAAGAATTAAAGAGAAACTTATTTTTGGCTCTAATTTAGAGTCAAAGGAGATTGAGATCAATTTGCTAAAATTGAAGGATATATCAAACTAAGTGCTATCAAATGTGATGGATAATGTGTGAGTGTTGGAGCGGAATTATGGTGAGTTTTGACTAGTTGGTAAACAAACAAAATATTTCGAAAATGTATCCTAGATAAGCCATGAATGAGAGTGAGGTTTTCAACTATTAGGGAGGATTATTTAGTTGGCTCTAGGGTATCATGTTAGACGAGTTCTAGTGGACTATTTTGATGAAGCTAAATCATTTTCACATCGATTGCATACGGATCCCACGGTTCCCTTATGGGAGGGATCCGGCTAGTTAATCTGGGATCCGCCAATCATGGTCGAGGCTTACAGAAATGTGCAACTATGCATATTATAGAAATGCTTTTCTTAGTTGTTTCTAAGTAGACTAAGTGCAAGAACATAACTAATATAACTTGTATCAAAGTGGGAAACAACGAAGTTCCTAGAATGAGTGGCAACGACCATACCAAGAGGTCGTAAAATCTCATTTTCAAATACCTAAGCTAGAATGTTTAGTGCCAAGATATGGCAATACCTACATACTACAAGCATAGTTAAAATTGTTTACAAACCATTGTTTAGAAATTGTTCATCAAGTACTTAAGCCTTAGGACTTTACCTTTCTTCACTTCTTCACCCATCCTTTATCAAACCATCTTCCTTCTTCTTCCTCAAGAAATTGGCGAAGCATTTGAAGATTCCTTGGTTTGTTGCCATTCAGGCGATTCATTGGGGATGTTTGGCAATTGGTTAATGTAGTCCAAAGGGTCAAGATCAATATTTGATAAGGTTTTAAAAGGTACCATTTTGAGGGTCGTTTAAGTCCTTATTTGATCACTTTTGTATCCGTTATTGCTTAATATCGTTCCTTTTCACTTTTAGGTCTCTTGAAGGCAAAATCTTGGAATGGCACTTATTTGGACGAAAAGGCGAATATATGAAGAAAATGGCCAAAGTCAAAATCGAGACACTCACGATTCTTTGAAATTAGAAAGGCGGCGTCGGTGCTAATGGCGACGCCGTCCCAAGATTTTTGTGACGATACAAAACTCAAAACTCGTATTTTCAAGTGGCGACGTCTAGTTGTGAAAGAGTAGGCCGTCGCTACTCGGGCGGCCTAGATGCAATCCGACGACGTCGAAGGCTGAAGAGACGGCGTCGCGGACATAAGGTGACGCCGTCGCAGGTTAACGTGGCCAAGACGAAACCACAATAGCGGCGACACGGGCGTCACCAAACATAAGGTGATGCCGTCATATGTAATCTTATATATAGAATCGAATTTTTAGGTCTTTTGTGGAGAGTCTTTTGGGTGAAAACCTAAAACCGAACCTAAGGTGTCTTGTACAGTATTTTAGGGTTTTAAACCCTATCTTACATCAAGATAAGTCTTTACTTCATTAATTCAATTATGTCTTTGATTATTTGTGTGTATGCTTGCATGTTCTCCATGTCCGGCTAATTTATTTGTGTGTTTGCTTAGGAAGTATGAAACTTAATTATTGAATATTGATTGGTTGTTTCTTATCTTAGTTGATTAATGGTCTAGTAATCACGATAGGTCATTCGTTGTGTACTTAATGCTTGATTCATCTTTGTGAACCTTAGAATATAATTACGAGTAGTTGTAGGCTAAACCATCCAAAGAGCGCCTTAGAGTAGGAGTTTATCATCCTAGTGGGTTTGTAGGCGAGACCCTTTGGTAAGTTCAAAGAGTTGGGAGAAGCGCATACCCTACAACTTTAGACACACAACGCAACTAGGAATAAGACGTGACAACTCAACCATCAATAGGAGATAATTAAGGAGTAATACAACCTAAGTAAACACATCTTTAAACTATCATACGAGCACACATTAATTAGACATAGACTCCCACAACCTTAGTTTAGATAATTAGATAATAGTAGAGTAATCGGTAGAAATACCAACCCCCAAATCCAATACCGAGATTCGTGCCTTTCCATTTCATAAAATATAAAAGATAAAAATAATCTTCCTCAACCTTAACCTTAGCGTAGTAACTCCTTACTAGCATTCCTATTCCCCAGAGAGCGATATCAATACCGTGGCTTACCTAATTACTACACTACAACGATTAGGTTCACCGCCTAGGGTGTTATAAAACTTGCTCGAAGAAAGGAAGTTTCCTTGACCCGAGCGAGCGTGTAGCGTTATCAAGTTTTTGGCGCACGCCGGGAATAGAATAGCTAGTTAGTAGTCCACCTCGTTTAGGTTCTTTGCTTGATTCCTATCAAGTAAATTTTTCTCATTTTTTAGCTTCCTCATAGTCTATCCCCTTCTTCATGACCTTTGTTGTAACCATTTTCATTAACTATTCCGTTAGCGCGTTATGGAAACGCGAATATGCCAAAACCTATCACCCAATCAATGAAATCCACTACATAATCTACCCTTTCCACTCCAAAATGAGATCTTGAGGTTCCGGCAATATCATGATGAATCCTTTCACGAGGCATGGACTCGAATTAAATATTTATTACGAAAAGTCCTTTATCATGGTATTGATTTCTGCTTTCCACTACAATTCTTTTACACTCGTAAACCCACGAAACCCAAAGGAGACTTGACTATGTAGCGGATGGGGATATTTGGGGACGTGGTGTTGAAATGCATGGGAAACCTTTGAGATTCACGCCATTTAGAAGTGGAACATGGGACCCAAAAGCGAATCTTTAGACCTATTTTCAATTTGGAAACTTGATCGGAGAGGTTGTTTAGGAAGGAGATGATTAGAGTTGAGGTACCAAGGTGCATGTCATGGTTAGGCGCTACCACGGACAAAATGAATATAGGTGATCTTGATAAGATGGAGGATAGAGTAGAAAATCCAATCCCATCGGATAACCCACAAGTCCTACCATCACTGAGGAACACACATCGCTATAACTTACCCGGAAGAAGTAGAAGAGACTATAGGAACCCCGATTGTAGAACCTTTGAACCAAGCGCCACTAGAGAATGTAGGTTTAGATGCTTGTTGTCATGACCTCTCTTAGTCCTAGGAAAGTTCCTAATTTTGATGAGCAGGCCTCAACCAAAACCTTACCCAATGTTCCGTCTTTAGATGTGAATCTTGGAATTGAATTAGCCCCAATCCACCCATCAAAATAGATAGTCCGGGTGGTTGCTTGATAAAGGTGGTAGATTCTAGGCCATGTAGAGTGGAAGCTAATATAGGAGTAACCATGACCTTACAACTTATATCACCCATTCATGGTTGATAACAAGAAACACTATGGGTTTAAACCGGGTTTATTAGGTCAAGATGGATCCTTAACTAAGAATCTTTTGAAGTTGATAGAAGATGATCCATTTTAGGAGGAGATTTGATTCACCCGCTACACCAATAGACTTAGGTAAGGTTATAATGAATGGAGCACACTCCTTTGAGCATATAAATCACCCATCACCCTCTCCTCACGTAGCAAATTTCCACCCTAAGGGTGTGTTGCTACTATCACCGCACTTAAACTTAAGTGTAGAAAAACTTCCCTTTATCTCTGTTAAATAAGGGTAGAGTCGGGCTCATGACTCGAACAAAACAAGCGCTTCTTGGGAGGCAACCCATGTGTATTTGTTTTTCATTTTCATTTGTGTGTCGTATATCTTTTATCGATTGTTTATTCTCATGTTTAAATTTGTAAAAATGCTTTATTTTGTTTTTAACCTCGTCTTAATTGCATATAAAGGTATTTTACATAAGGGATAAGTGTAGGGAGGATCACACGCGTTTTCAAAAGCGTAAACATGAGAATAACAATTAACTAAAGATATTTATGTTTGTTTGTTCGAGTCAAATGCTTGTATCGAGTCATAATGGATGTTTTTGCGAAATTTTTCGATTCTAAATATGTAAATTTTCGAATTTTTTTCGAAAATCGGACCGGTTTTTGTCAAGATAACTGTGCGTCAGATTGCAACTGACGGCGTCGGGAAGGAGTAAAACATCAGTTACTTTTTCTCGTTTTACGAGCTACTTATAAATTTTGGAATTTTCGGTCTTAATTTTCTTAGAAATTCGTAAACATCCATTCCACAAGCATTATATCCTAGTTTAAATCGAGTCTTATATATATTATTACCACGATTTTCTGCGAAGGTTTCGTTTGTTTTCTTCAAGTGTGCGAGGTTTAGTTTGTCGAAGAAATTACATAAGATTGGAAGGAGCTTTTCGCAATAATTCTTCTTGAAAAGGTTTAACCACCACTTTACGGATCCTACCGAGCTAATCGGGGAGTATTAGTTTCTTTCGTTTTTAATTACCTTCTTTTATCATAACTTTGATACTTTCGGGAACATTGGGGACAATGTTCAGTTTAAGTGTAGGGATGGAAAATAAAGCGAAGCGTTGAAACTATGCTTATCCTTGACTATTTGCTTTGTCAATTGTGATTGTGTAATAAACCATGAGAAAATGTCGGTTAAGGTAATTTTGGCACCAAATTTAAATTTTTATGACATATAGGGTGGGCCATTAGTCTTAACAAAGCGTCTCATGGATAGGAAGTTATATGACTAGCACAAAACCCTTTACCACCCAAATTCCACCAAAATGTGAGGATCGCCCTTAGATTAGTAGGAATTAAAGCATTCATCTTCAATGCTTAGAGTGTGAACCGGGAGTATATTAGATTCTAGAACTTGTTTTGTGATGCATTCGAGATCGCAAGTGAGGCTACACTTGTGTAGTTAGGAATAACTAAATGATAAGAGGCATTAGGATAACCCTTGTTTGATACATAATATAATTACTTCTTCCATATCGGTTGAGTAATTCCCCACACCCTTTGCGTTGTACTCATCTTTAGTACACGATACCCTAGTTAACCCCTCGAGCCTATCTTTTCGCGGTTCTCCGATGTTTCGATTTTTCCGAATATCAATGAAGAGCATTGTTTACACCCCCCCCAAATATACACCCAAATCGCCTTAGCCTACCCCTTATGCACTCGCTTTTAGTGCAAATGTTTGTTATCACCCTAAACCCTTAGTTCAATTATCTAGTTGCTTGCATAAGTTGCTAAGTCGAGTCATATCCTTTGTATCTGATTTTGGGACGATTGGGATTCATGGGAAAGTTAAAGTTTATGAAATGACGGAAGGGCGTTAAATTCAAATTCCTTTGTTTGCGTAATAAAGTGTAGGGATATGCTTATAAATCCTAGTATTTTGATGTTATCTTAGAGGATGGTAGAGTAAAGTGTATGAAAAAAAAAAAAAAAAAAAAAAAAAAAAAATCATACCTGCCCATCCTACATCTATCCTTTAAATTTATGTTTGTTTATTTCGGTTATCTAAAGTTTAGAGTGTCGAGTCTTGGCTTAGCAACGCCATTCTTCATATGCATTTAACATAGAGATTTTGACTTACCACCACTAAAAGCCTATCCCACTCAAACCTTTTATTTCCTACCGTAGCTAACATTACAACCCTTTAAAGACCTCTTTGATAGTCTTTCCTAGGTGCTTACGCCAAGCGATGGAGGTTTGATCTATTCTCAAGCCTATGGTAATCTATGTACTAGGACCGGTTAATGAGTGTTTATCTTCCATTTCCTATTTGTTATATTTCATATATACACCGGAGAGATGTGAGTATCCAAACACCCCATGTGAGGTGCTAGTATGTAATTCTCGTGCTTATTATGACTTTTGGGGCTTATATGTGTTGTGGACCATTTTGAATTAATGCTTCATGACCCCTAACTTATAAATTAATTGGTTAAAAGCACATTTGCTTGAGGACAAGCAAATAACAAGTGTAGGGATATTTGATGTGGGCCCAAGTGTTGATGAACAAGCCATGATGTTTCTGGAGGCCCAAGATCGTGTGACAAAAGGGGCCTCACTAAAATGGGCATAACTTGGGCTACGGGGCTCCGTTTTAGGCGAATTACCAGTCAAATCGAAGCTTGGAACGAGGAGCTCATGATGGGAAACTGACTTTGTCGGTTTCTAGAACTTCCGAGCCCCGAAACACTCTATTTTATGAGTTATTTGCATTTTAGTGTTTTTTCGGGTCTTTTTTGGACTTTGTTTTTGTAATAACTTTCGGCCCGTTTGTCTTTTAAGGCCCGTTTCTGTTTTGTAGTCCTATTTAATAGTTCCTTTGTAATGTGGGATAATCAGTTCCAAGAAATATGAAAAGTCTATTTTTGGCAGCTTTTTGCTAAGAATTATCCTAGTAATCGGTATTCAGTGAATCAACGATTATTGGAAGAGTTGTTCCTGGCATTCGTGTGAATCAACAGGATCAATTTGTGTTATCTTGTTTTAGTACTACATCAATATTTGATAAGGTTTTAAAAGGTACCATTTTGAGGGGTCGTTTAAGTCCTTATTTGATCACTTTTGTATCCGTTATTGCTTAATATCGTTCCTTTTCACTTTTTAGGTCTCTTGAAGGCAAAATCTTTGGAATGGCACTTATTTGGATGAAAAGCGCGAATATATGAAGAAAATGGCCAAAGTCAAAATCGAGACACTCACGATTCTTTGAAATTAGAAGGCGGCGGCGTCGGAATGCTAATGGCGGCCTTCCCAAGATTTTTGTGACGATACAAAACTCAAAACTCGTATTTTCAAGTGGCGGCGTCTAGTTGTGAAAGAGTAGGCCGTCGCTACTCGGACGGCCTAGATGCAATCCGACGACGTCGAGTTGAAGAGGACGTCACGGACATAAGGTGGCCGCGTCGCAAAGGTTAACGTGGCCAAGCGAAACCACAATAGCGGCGACACGGCGGCGTCACTAAACATAAGGTGGCCGTCGTATATGTAATCTTATATATAGAATCCGAATTTTTCGGTCTTTTGTGGAGAGTCTTTTGGGTGAAAACCTAAAACCGAACCTAAGGTGTCTTATACAGTATTTTAGGGTTTTAAACCTATCTTACATCAAGATAAGTCTTTACTTCATTAATTCAATTATGTCTTTGATTATTTGTGTGTATGCTTGCATGTTCTCCATGTCCGGCTAATTTATTTGTGTGTTTGCTTAGGAAGTATGAAACTAAATTATTGAATATTGATTGGTTGTTTCTTATCTTAGTTGATTAATGATCTAGTAATGCGATAGGTCATTCGTTGTGTACTTAATGCTTGATTCATCTTTGTGAACCTTGGAATATAATTACGAGTAGTTGTAGGCTAAACCATCCAAAGAGCGCCTTAGAGTAGGGTTTATCATCCCTAGTGGGTTTGTAGACGAGACCCTTTGGTAAGTTCAAAGAGTTAGGGAGAAAGCATACCCTACAACTTTAGACACACAACGCAACTAGGAATAAGGACGTGACAACTCAACCATCAATAGGAGATAATTAAGGAGTAATACAACCTAAGTAAACACATCTTTAAACTATCATATGAGCACACATTAATTAGACATAGACTCCCACAACCTTAGTTTAGATAATTAGATAATAGTAGAGTAATCGGTGAAATACCAACCCCCAAATCCAATACCGAGATTCGTACCTTTCCATTTCATAAAATATAAAAGATAAAAATAATCTTCCTCAACCTTAACCTTAGCGTAGTAACTCCTTACTAGCATTCCTATTCCCTAGAGGCGATATCAATACCGTGGCTTACCCTAATTACTACACTACAGCGATTAGGTTCACTTTGCCTAGGGTGTTATAAAACTTGCTCGAAGAAAAGGAAGTTTCCTTGACCCGAACGGCGCGTGTAGCGTTATCAATATTCTCAAGTGGATTGCTACTACTCCCTTCACCTTCATCTTCTTCTTGCCTCCCCTTTCGTCCGAGGAATCCGTGGGTGGATGTGGCCTTTGCCTTCTACCATGAACCTTGTTGTTCTACCCTCGGTTAGTGGAACCATGATCTTATTGCGAAGTTATGATCAAGGGATTGTGGGAAGGATCTAATGCAAAGATGAATTTGGCAAGACGGGTTAGAAGCATTGCATACGGAGTACCATCTTGTCCATGCTTCTCACACTTGCCATTCTTTTGACCATGTAGTAGGCAAGGTTGAATCTAGTATTGGTCACTAGACAATATATCATGAAGCTTAGGCAAGCATTGGGGTGATCCTTGTTTCCTACTAGACATACCACATTTTCTCTTATCACAACTTCCCATTTCTTATATAACCCATACATTCAAAGCTCCATTTGAAAAGGATCCTATAGATCACTTTTGACTTTCTTGTGACTCTTGATGGTGATGCTCTTGGCATAAATACGGTGTCCTCACCGTGGTTGCTTCGGGATCAAAGTGTGGTAGATATCATGGTGATCAACCATTGTGTGTAGTTGTTCCAAAGACCATTCATTTGAGTACATACAAACGCCATCATATGTAACCCTAGAATTCTTCCAAGCTCCACAAGTGAAAGAGTGTACTTATGTCCATTTATGATAAATTCAATTGAGATGGATCCATCATCATTTCTAATTATACCCATAGTCTTGTAAAACTCAAGCACAAAGACCGGCAAATTTGCTCGTTTATATCCAATAAACAATCAAACCCAATAGTTCCAAATACTTCCTCATGTTTGTATTTGCAAGAAATGATGAATCAACAACTCTTCCTTCATGAAAGAGTCTCCTTTCAAGTAACTTAAAAGCTTTCCTATCGTCCGGATTTAATCCATTTTTCCTATGGTACATGGGAATGTAATGAGTGGTGTCTTGGTAATCTTGTTGCTTGTTGCTTGGCATGATGTTCCTAAATAATGTAACCACAATGTGGTGTTAATGGTGAATAGTAACCTAGAGGGTTTCATCATAATTTTGCTCTCATCATCTTTGTTGGGTTCAAGAAATGTGTTTAATTTGTATTAACAATGTTAAATCTTTGATTTAGATTATCTTAGAAAACAATGTGATGACAAATAATGGTAAACCCATTTGAACCCAACTCTTAAAGATGAAGTAATTGTAATTCTAAGAATCAAGGAATTTAGATTAACAATGTAGTGAAGATTAAACTTACACACGTGATTGTTAGGCTTGAGAAAAATGATCAATTAGCTCCTATGAACAGTAACAGAGTCCTTGTTCGTGAGTGCAGCAGAAATGAGTGATGGTGAAACATCCACGGTGATCATTTTAGCTTATACTCTCTTCTGCATTGCACGGATCCCGCGGATCCCTCTCATTTGGGATCCGTCTAGTATAAACTTAGGGATCCGCATGACAAGAAAAGTCACCAAGAAATTCCTTGATAACTTTGGTTTGGAAGTTCTAAGATACCTAGTGTTTTGGTGTTAATGTTCTAAAAACTTGTGGTTTGAGGTTTTGATGATTAAATGCTATTCCTAATAGACAAGGTTTCCTTTTTTTAAGAATTAGTCATGATTCTTGGGAAGCTTTTCAAACATTATAATAAAATCCCATTTTATTATAATATAAGAAGTTTCACATGGATATTTATTGATGTGCATGAGATGTCAATAAATCCTTTGTGGTGAATAATGATTGATGTTATCATATAACTAGATATCATTATTATGAGTTGGTAATAAAGTCTACAAAACAAACTCGGAGAACACTAAATAGAAAATTACTATAAAAGAATAATTACTAGAATTATTACTACTAAGACATGCAATCAAGATACTAATAATAACAAATAAAGATAAGTATTTAAAGATCATACCTTTGCCAAATATTCTTTTAAGGAAAAGAAATATTTAGATGTTTCTTGAATCTCCGTTAATGTTGTAAGGATACTTAAACATTCTTTTTGCGAGAAGAACAATTTAGATGAATTCTTCATGATCTTTTTGGTAGTTCCAAATCCAAGTATGGATAATGCTTTTAAAAAAAATGTTAGAGCATTCTATCATTGTCCAACAATAAACAATATATTGATTTTTTTTTTTTTAAATTATGACAAAAATAATCCTTCTTTGTAGTTTTCAAACATACATGGATCGTATCAAGTTTTTAAAGTACAACATACTCTAAGAAACTTGGTAACGAAGCTCTGATGCCAATTTTGGAAAACTAGAAGGGGGGGTTGAATAGTTTTACCAATTTGAAACTTCCTTTTAAATATTTAGATCGACTTATGTCAATCTATTTGGTTGTTTATGTTGGACGTTGATAGATAGATATATAAACATATAATGAAAGATAAAGAGTAAAGCACATCACCACGACACAAGTTATTTATAGTGGTTCTGCTACAAGGACACCTTCCTTGCCTACTCCACTCCTCGAGTCACCTACTCGAGAGTTCGTAAGCACTACACCAAATCTCCTTATGGCGAGAAGCCTTCACAACGTCGCTTAACCTTTTTCCGGTACAAAGCTAAATACCGATTTCTTTCACACCAAGGCGAACCACACCTAACACTACGTCGCTTACCCTTTATACGGTGTTAGGCTAACCACCGAGTTCTTTCACACCTTAGGAGAACTAATCCTATCACAACGTCGCCTACCCTTTATTAGGTACTAGACTAAGCACCTAGTTCCATTATGGAGGAACTACTACCCTTCACGACACAACACCTATTATCAAGGAGATCTACTCCTTGTTACAACACCATCAAGGATATCACCATCCTTGTGAATAAATAAACACTTATATGTATAACGATGCACCTCATCGATTATACGACCTAAGCATTCTTCCCAAATGCTACTTGATTTGATTCTTGACATCCTTCACTAATGCCTTTGACACAACGCTTGGCACCCTTCACTAATGCCTTCGTCTTGACACCTTAAGCATTCTTCACTAATGCTTTGACGCGGATGATGAGCACCTTTCACTAATGCTTTCATCTTGACACTTTCGGCATTCTTCTAATGCCTTCAACCCAACATCTATGGAGAAAGGAAGAACTATCAACAAGAGAACCTTCGTTGTCTTGATGATGACGAAGCATGGCAACTCATGGACTTGAGCTTGTACGTCTTCAAGATGTGGTGATCTTTCCTTTAAGAGGAACCTACAAGATCACACAAAACAAAAGAGAAAAGCTACATAGATCTCTTGGATCCGAGGTTAGAGGTTAGAATGCTTGGGGAAGTATGTGTAAAGGGATGACAAGTAAGGAAGAAATAGCTCTCTATTTATAGAAAATTCTCTCTGTTTCCCGGATCCCACGGATCCTTCCACTGGGATCCGCTAGCACAAAGCTAGGGATCCGTGGAACGCCCTCTTTGCCCATGGGTATTTTTGGTTATGGGTCATGGGTCATGGGTTATGGGTTGATCCATGGTTTTCTTTCTAGATACAATGAACTTAGATAAGTGGTATATATAAAACCATGGGTTATGGTTCAATACCATTTGCTAGTTTCTACCCATTTTAGTATTTACATGTTTTACCTTATTTTAGTATTTACATGCTTTTACCCATTTTAGTATACTTAGCTTAAGTATATGCTAACCCAATATGTAAACACTAGTTGTTGTACATATATATATATATATATATATATATATATATATATATATATATATATATATATATCTAAATCATAGAATCATTTATACTTGTTAACCCAATATGTAACCACTAGTTGTTGTATGATTCGTGCTAAACCGTCAAGTTTTCTCACAAGCTAGCCACTGCATGAATGGCTAACCGTAAGAAACTTAAAACAGTTCGGACACCAATGCAATGAAGATCGAGAGAGTATAGTGTTTCCCAGTCGTTATGTCCCAACGAAATGCGAGAACAATCAAACGAATAGTGATCGAGAATTTGAACGGAAAAGAGATATGATCGATTATACCTAAAGAGAAAGTATATAAATTACAGGGGCTTAAATGCAAATTAAAGAAAATTAAAAAGATAAAATATATTAAATAAACGCTATCACTATTTTCAAAATGATGTTTTGATTTTTCTTTTATAAAACTTAAATTAAAAACTACGCGACGCATACAAAAGAAAATGTGAAATTAAAGCAGTATTAATCCTAAAAATATAAAAATGAAATTTTACAAACCTAATGATAAGAGAAAATTTTAAGAAAAAGAAAATTATTTTATGACTATTTATCTAATTATTATTAATTAAAACTATTTTTACTTATTTAATAATAACCTAAAATACAAGAAAATATGAAATAAAGCTAGAAAAATGAAATTATGACTTAGAAAAATCTAAAATAACTAAATAGAATTTTCAAAACTAATTTTATATTTTTCTGATTATTTTTCTATTTTCTATGAATTAAAACTATTTAAAACTACTTAAATTGCTTAAAATTACAAATTTAACTAAGAAAAATCTGGAAAAATATTTTTTTGACTTTTTATATTTATCTTAACCTAGAAAAAATGAAAACTTATTTTTTGAAGCTTTTCCGATTTATTTGTATTAAAAGCTAATTTAAATGGCTTAAAAACTGCTTTAAATGAACAAAAATAGCAAACTGACCTAGAAAATCTGAAAAATTCAGGAAAAGTCTAAAATAATGTTCTAAGTCTAGGAAAATTATAAAAACAGTAGCTTATGTGGAGGAATATGAAATTGCAGGCACAAGTGCTTAAAAATAAGCACTTGGAATAAGCAAATGAACACCAAAGACCACCAACTGATTACAGAAGCTATAATAAGCTAAAACTACCCAAATGCAACTAGTTACAACTGCTCTTAACCTCTTATTGTGCTTATTGAACAGATTTGATGATATGAGCTTAAGTGTAAAAACAGTTTCCAGCTACTAAGTTTAAGCCCAAGAATAAGCTACTCAATAAGCTGAACCTCAAAACCAAAAGTGGGAACCTACACTAGACCTGGCTGGCTACTTCTAAACCAAGGATGAGCCCTGGATAAGCTCTTATGAGCTTTGTGCAAGGACTGCAAATCACCTGTGCACACTCAGTTTTCACTGAGTGTGTGCACAGGGGAGATAAGCACAAGTTGACAAGCCATTTTGAGGGTTGTAAAAAATTACAAAAATTCAACTAAAATCAGATTAAGTAATTAAACCAACTGAAGCTTAAAAACCCACAATTTCACTTAATTTGGCCCAAAGTTGAGTCCATGAAAAATCACCCAAGTTGGGTGAAAAGCAGATATTACCACTTTTGACTTTTGTAACAGTTTTGATGTTTTGACTTTTGTGAGATTTAAAACCAATTTGTCAACTGATTATGATGTAATATGATGAAATAAACTTAATGCAATCTATGTCTATGATATCTAAGCACAAATCAAGCTTTGGATTTTCAAAAGCTCCAACAGTTAAGAAATTAAGACAGTTTCTTGATGATTTTGACTTTGAGAGTGTGCAGACACAATGTTATGACTAGAATGAGTACAATTGAGCTACACAAGCCTAAAACAACAAGTCTTAACTACTGAACAAACCTCAAACACAGTTTAACCAACTGATCCAAACACCATTTAAAACACTGATTTGAACTGTAAAACTGAGCTATCAACTGAACTAGTTTATCTAATCACTTAAACTGACTCTAACTAACCTAATAACAACTTAATCAACAAATAAAAACTAATCTAAACCACAAATCTGATTATGCAATAAATCTTGAAAATGACTTACAATTGGTCCTAGCCATCGTGGCTTGAGATCACCAACCCAAGAACCACTATCATATATATATATCAACCCAATTGACTCGAATCAACCCAATCCAAAGATCGCATCACCCAATTCCATTTCCATTTCCAAATGATGATTCATTGACTTTTGTTGACCAAAACCAAAATTGCTTGAAATTGATTTATAAGCTCACAAAAACTATAAATAGCTTATATAAGCTTATTTGAACTTAAAATAAGCTAGTTGAAGCTTGGACATAAGAATTGAAACCTAATTTTGCAACGTTGAATATGCAAACATGAAATATTAACACAAACTTGAATTGATACTTAAAAGAGTTTTAATACCTCGAAATAACTAAGTTTGATACAATTAAACTTGATATTACAAGCGAGAATCTATAAAAGCTTAAAACGACATACATTTGAAAAATAAACTAAGTCTTTTCTCTTGCTTCTTCTTCCTTCCTTTTATACACCAAAAGATTTCTCTCCAATCGAGTGATTCCCACTTTAATTCGGGACCATTGGATGGCTTGAAGTAATATTGGCCATTGGATCGCTTTTACGCCAAAATGGTTTTAGCCATTGGGAGGTTTGAGTGTTAGGTTGAAGAAGCTTTTAATGCATTTTGTTGGGTTGTTGAGATGGAGTGATAAAAGAGGTGAAAGGTGAGCCGGAGGTGTGGAAATGCACAGTGTTGCGTAGATTTGGTGAGGAAGAAGAAAAAGGCGGGCAAGGGTGTTTGTTTGATGGTGGGTTTGACCAGGACTATTATATTGAAGGGGTCAAAATGGCGGGGGTCAAGAGGGTAAATGGCGGGGTCCAATTGGTTATTACAAAGGTCCAAAGGCTTAGGGATTTAATAAACAAGGACCTTTTGTAATTTCGAAAATACAAGGACCAATGCTGCTAATTTTGCAAAGTTGTTCCAAGGACCAAAAGTGACAAGCTTCAATAGTACAAGGACCAAAATAGACATTTTTAAAATTCCAAGGACTATTTTGCCAAACTTGTAATTTCTCAAAACTTTTGACATTTTCACCAAAGGACTAATTTTGACAACTTATGATTTTAAAAGGACCTTTGGTGACTTTTCTTTGAAATAAGTGCTCAGGACTATTTCGACAACTTTTGAAACTTGGGAACTGAACCGCCAATTATGCAAACTTAGCTCATTTTTCATCCGATTTTAAACATTTTGCATCCGAAACATATAAAATGCAATTTTGAGATATTTTCAGATTTTGATGCATTCTCAGCATTTTAAACGCTTTTGCAGCTTGGATTTAACCAAAAATAATGAGTATTTACACACTCATCAATCCCCACACTAAACTATTGCTAGTCCCTAGCAATCTTTTGAGAAAACTTAATGGATTTGAATCTCTTTACCAAAAGCCATTACTCGGAGTAGCCAAATGTTTCAGTTCAAGTAAGAACTATGGTACATCGATAACCATGTGATTTTGAGCAAACCACCGACTTCCAACGGATTTGATTTGTCTTTACCGAAGCCGCTTGCTTCGGACTAGCCAACTCTTAGATAAATTATCAATATTATCTTTGGTGAGTCGATTACCAATTATGGTTTTTCCACCGCCTTTACCACAAGCCATAAACTTGCGGGCTAGCCAACTCTTCACTAATTAAAGATATGGTGAAATGAATACCATACAATTTTGGGTGAATACCATGCAAGCCGTCAACGGATTTGATATATCTTTACTAAGAGCCGTTTGCTCATGGATTAGCCAATCCTTTTGTTTATTAGACATGGCGGATCGATAACTATGTCGAGTAAGTGAAAACACTTACTCCAAAAATAATTTGGCCAAAAATGGGGAATTGGGTGGTATAATTACATGATAAAATTCGTGAATTCCCCCACACTAGAAATGAATATTGCCCTCAATATTCAAAGTACCTACCGTTATGCCAAACATAGAACGTAAAGGGAAATACTACGACCATTATTTAGCAAGATTTTTTTTTTTTTTTTTTTTTTTTTGAAAAACATGAAACTTTATACACAATAGCTGGAAACTCCCCACACTAGGTGGTACACACGGTGAAGACCCATGTTTAACTCTTTTTTTGATTACTGAGTCGCTAGCTTGACTCCACCCCAATTAATTTGTTCATGGGAAGTAAGTGGAAGAGACAATCTCCATCGGTCTTTCATTCAAGATGTTTGGACAAACATTTGAAGCACGTGAAAGTTCCACACCGACGAGATATACATAGATCCGGCTCATAAATAATAAATGAAAATGCCGGGGTCAAAGATAGTGTCTTCATTCCCAAGGAGTGAAGATGAAGAGAAATCACAAGATATTTGAGGAAAGGAAGAAAGATTTTGATAACAATCAAGATCCATTCTTCATCCTCAAATGTATACATATCGGGAGGAAGGGTGAGGTAGTATCATCAATAAGCAAACTCATATGATAGAGTACACCTTCCTCCGAGCCAATATCATCCTCAAGATCAAAATAGAAATGATCATGTTCGGAGGAGATATGTCATGAGAGAGTTCACCGGAGAACTCTTCATGGAGAGAATCATTCACATGCGGTGAAATTGTGAACTCTTGTTCCATTGTGGTTCATCACTATCCTCGATCCGAGTATCAAAGAGTGGATTCTCGAAATTAAAGTGAACTCGTAGTCGAATTCAAATAGAGGATTAGTGAGAGTTGTTTTAAATGCTTCAGGAACAAAGTGATTAATATTCTCTATTGGACTGTTGGGATAAGAAGTGAGTGAACGATCATTATAAGGGAGACTTTCAATCTCTCCCAGATCGGCTTCGAAATCAAAGAGACCATCGTCACTTCCCGCTGAAAGGGAGACTTTCAATCTCTCCCAGATCGGCTTCGAAATCAAAGAGGCTTTTAATGTGGTCTCTAGGGAGGAGTCTCATAGAGGACTCCACCCAAGTTCTGGTTCTAACAGCAAGGTTCAACTTGCTGCTTTTGTTACTAAGACCAATAACAATTCCAACTCTAATAACAACTTTGTTAGGAGAAATGGTAATAGTAATAATAATACTGGTAATAGGGGGCCTAATCCTAATCTGGTTTGTAAACACTGTGGTCTAATTGGGCATACTATTGAAAGATGCTTTCAGTTAAATGGCTATCCCCTTGGTTTTAAAAGGAATCCTAATTTGTCTAAGCAGTCTGCTGTTGTCAAAAAGTTTAATGCTAATAATGAAGATGTGTCTCAACCATCCACTTCTTCTGGTTCTATGACTGGGTCTTTCACTAATGATCAAATGATGAAACTATTAAGTCTCATTAATGAAAAACCCTCTGCTAATGGTTCTGCAAGTATGTCAGGTATATCTCCCACTTTCTTCAATAAAAATGTGATGTTTAATCTGCACTTTGAGAAGTTTTTATGTGCTAAGTCTAGTTCTGTGAAGTATCATGTTACTTTAGGATGGGTTATTGACTCTGATGCTAATCAACATATGACTGACTCTACTAAGAATATGTTTAATGTTGTTGATATCTCTAGTCTTATGTTAACTGTTGGTCACCCTAATGGTACTGTTGCTAATATCAATGCTATTGGTAGTCTTAGACTTACTTCTGGTGTGGTTTTATTTGATGTTCTTGTTGTTCCTGAGTATATTGTGAGTATGTTGTATGTTAATAAAATGATTAAGGACATTAAGTTCTTTGTTGGTTTTGATAAGCATAAATGTTACATTCGTGTTTGAAACCGCAAAATTGTGGGACCGGTAGTGTTTCTGGTGGTCTCTATTTGTTTGATGAAACTGACTGTGGTGAGTCTAATCTTGCTATGTGTAATTCTGTGTTTGTTTGTCATGTTTCTAATGAGTTGTGGCACCAAAGGCTTTTTCATCCTGCTGATCAAGTCTTATCTACTTTGGGTAATAAAATTGGTTTTAAAAAGGTGGATCATCATTCTCCTTGTGATGTGTGTCACAAGGCCAAACAAACTAGAAAACCTTTTCCATTAAGTGAACATAAAACTAAATCGGTTGGGGATCTTATTCATTGTGATGTTTGGGGTCCTTATAAGGTTACTAGTAAAGAAGGTTTTAAGTATTTTTTTAACTTTGGTTGATGATTTTAGTAGAGCTGTTTGGGTTTATCTTCTAAAATCAAAAACTGAAGTTTGTGATCATATTACAAATTTTATAAAACTTGTCTTTACACAGTTTAATAAAAAAGTTAAGATCATAAGATCTGATAATGGAACTGAGTTTGTCAACAATCAGTTATCTACTCTTTTTTCTAAATTAGGGATGATTCATCAAACTTCTTGTGCCTATACTCCTCAAAGAAATGGGATTGTTTGAGAGTAAACATAGACACCGCTTAATGTTGCTAGGAGTCTTATGTTTGGGGATTCCTTGAATATGTGGCACAGAGTGTTTTAATCTGTTGTATATCTTATTAACAAGCTTCCTCCTCTGTCTTGTCCGGTGCTTCCCTTATTTTCTATTTTATGGTAAGGATCCTAGTCTCTCTCACATCAGATCCTTTGGATGTCTGTGTTACTCAACTATTTTAAATTCACATGATAAGTTTGGTTCTAAATCTGAAAAGTGTGTCTTAATTGGTTTTTCTAGTGTTAAAAAAGCTTATAAATTGTATGGTTTGGAAAGTAAATCTTTTTTTTTTACTCAAGAGATGTTACATTTTATGAAAATGTGTTTCCTTTTAAAATGAAGTTGTCAAATGTTTTTAATAAGTCTGCAAATGATTTTGATAAATCTAATATTGTGTTTAATAATTCACAACCAAACTTTGATGAGAATGGAGTAAACAATCTGAACTTTTTTGACATTCATGAGTCCCTATGATGAAGAGGGGGACCCTTCTAATGAGGAAGGTGGTGGTATGGTACCTCCAGATGATTGTGCTAGCACAGTTAATGAAGGAGGTGCAACCACAGCAACCCATATAGAGGATACTATCACCTCTGAGGGCACAAATCAAAATATTTTTAATGGTGAGGATCAAAATGTTCAAATGGAAGCACCACCAAGTGTTAGGAGGTCTAGTAGAACTAGAAGTCAGCCTGTTAGATTTAATGACTTTGTTGTTGGTAGTAATGTGAAGTATGGTCTTGAGAAATATGTTTCTTATTCTAATCTGTCTAAAGTTAATATGTGTTTCTCTACTACTCTTAATAAGTCTTGTGAACCTAAGTCTCTATCTGAGGCTATTCAAAATCCTATGTGGAAAGATGCTATGAACTCTGAAATGGAACCTTTACATAGGAATAACACCTATGAGCTGTGTGAATTACCTAATGGAAGGTTTGCCATTGGGTGCAAGTAGATTTGGAAAATCAAATTTAAGTCCGCTGGTGAGGTTGATAGATACAAAGCTAGACTTGTTGCTAAGGGTTATAATCAGAGGGAAGGAATTGATTATGAGGAAACATTTAGTCCAGTTGTCAAAATGGTTACTGTTATGTGTCTTATTGCCTTATCTGTTTCTAACAATTGGCCTTTATTTCAACTGGATGTTAATAATGCTTTCTTATATGGTGACTTGTATGAAGATGTGTATATGCAATTGCCTCCTAGATATTATCATAAGAATGAAACTAGGGTGTGTAAGTTGAATAAGTCTTTGTATGGGCTAAAACAAGCTCCTAGGCAGTGGAATGAAAAACTTACCACTGCCTTGGTGGAAAATGGTTTTAAACAAAGTCTTAATGACTATTCTTTATCCACTAAAGATTCTGATGGGATTTTCTTGGCATTATTAGTTTATGTGGATGACATTGTCATCACTGGTAATAATGTTAGTGAAATTGAGAAGTTTAAAAAGTTTCTAAACTCAAAGTTTATGATTAAAGATCTTGGTCCACTCAAATATTTTCTAGGGATTGAAGTTTTAAACTGTGATTCTGGTTTTTGTCTTTCACAAAGAAAATATTGTTTGGATTTATTCTTGAGTATGGTTTGTTGGCTTGTAAGCCTGTTGCTACTCCTTTGCAGCAGAATGTGGTTTTGAGTCATCACTAGAACAAAAAGTGGATTTGGCTACACCGAATATGTGTGACGATATACATATAGTCACACATGATTTTTCGGCCGTGTGTGACTAAAGGTCGCGTGACCATAGGTACTCTATGGTCACGTGTTTGACTTTTTTTAGTCTCTATTGCAAAAGAGTAACCAAAACCGTAACATGTGTGACTAATTAGGTACAAATTTTGTTGGATTAAGCCGTATTAGTGACCATAAACACTGTATAGTCACACAAAGCATGTTTCTTTTGGGTATTTAGTCACATACAATTAAGCATAAAGTGGCCAAAAGTGTTAATAAGTGTGACCATATGTTGTTTAAGGTGAAGAAATATGTCTTTTGTGGGACTATTGATCATCCAATGGCCACTTGAATTTTATATTTGTCTGGCCTTTTCTAACATTTAGTCACACAAAGCATGTTTGTTTTGTGTATTTAGTCACATACAATTAATCATTAAGTGGCCAAAAGTGTTAATAAGTGTGACCATATGGTGTTTAAAGTGAAGAAACGTGTATTTTGTGTGACTATTGATCATCCAATGGCCACATGAATTTTATGTTTGTGTGGCCTTTTCTAACATTTAGTCACACAAAGCATGTTTGTTTTGGGTATTTAGTCACATACAATTAACCATAAAGTGGCTTAAAGTGTTAATAAGTGTGACCATATGGTGTTTAAAGTGAAGAAATGTGTGTTTTGTGTGACTATTGATCATCCAATGGCCACTTGAACTTTATGTTTGTGTGGCCTTTTCTAACATTTAGTCACACAAAGCATGTTTGTCTTGGGTATTTAGTCACATACAATTAACCATAAAGTGGCTAAAAGTTTTAATAAGTGTGACCATATGGTGTTTAAAGTGAAGAAATGTGTGTTTTGTGTGACTATTGATCATCCAATGGCCACTTGAATTTTATGTTTGTGTGGCCTTTTCTAACATTTAGTCACACAAAGCATGTTTCTTTTGGGTATTTAGTCACATCCAATTAATCATAAAGTGGCCAAAAGTGTTAATAAGTGTGACCATATAGTGTTTTAAGTGAAGAAATGTGTTTTGTGTGACTATTGATCATCCAATGGCCACATTAATTTTATGTTTGTGTGGCCTTTTCTAACATTTAGTCACACAAAGCATGTTTATTTTGGGTATTTAGTCACACACAATTAACCATAAAGTGGCTAAAAGTGTTAATAAGTGTGACCATACGCTGTTTTAAGTGAAGAAATGTGTGTTTTGTGTGACTATTGATCATCCAATGGCCACTTGAATTTTATGTTTGTGTGGCCTTTTCTAACATTTAGTCACACAAAGCATGTTCTTTTGGGTATTTAGTCACATACAATTAATCATAAAGCGGCCAAAAGTGTTAATAAGTGTGACCATATGGTGTTTTAAGTTAAGAAATGTGTGTTTTGTGTGACTATTGATCATCCAATAGCCACATGAATTTTATGTTTGTGTGGCCTTTTCTAACATTTAGTCACATAAAGCATGTTTGTTTTGGTTATTTAGTCACATACAATTAAGCATAAAGTGGCCAAAAGTGTTAATAAGTGTGACCATATGGTGTTTTAAGTGAAGAAATGTGTGTTTGTGTGACTATTGATCATCCAATGGCCATATTAATTTTATGTTTGTGTGGCCTTTTCTAACATTTAGTCACACAAAGCATGTTTGTTTTGGGTATTTAGTCAGATACAAATTAAGCATAAAGTGGCCAAAAGTGTTAATAAGTGTGACCATATAGTGTTTTAAGTGAAGAAATGTGTGTTTTGTGTGACTATTGATCATCCAATGGCCACATTAATTTTATGTTTGTGTGGCCTTTTCTAACATTTAGTCACACAAAGCATGTTTCTTTTGGGTATCTAGTCACATACAATTAAGCATAAAGTGGCCAAAAGTGTTAATAAGTGTGACTATATGGTGTTTTAAGTGAAGAAATGTGTGTTTTGTGTGACTATTGCTCATCCAATGGCCACATTAATTTTATGTTTGTGTGGCCCTTTCTAACATTTAGTCACACATCGAATTAAGCAAACTGTCACTAAAAGTGTTAATAATTGTGACTATATGAATCTTTTAGTCACATATAAGAAATCAATATATATCAAAACAAATTAAATATATATATATATATATATATATATATATATATATATATATATATATATATATATATATATATATATATATATATATATATATATATATATATATATATATATATATATATATTCAAATACAATAAAATTGGAATGTATATAAATTGTAATGTCGATATAATAAAATTCTCAATAATTTAACGACTTGACTCTTGATCTTCTTAGCTTCCTTTTGCATGGCATCACTAGAGACGTGGCGCTCGTTTGTAATTTAGGTGCGCTTATGTTCTCACCAATCGCTTTTATGGTACTTGGTGGTGTTACATGTAGGAAACAAAAGCCTGTGTATCAAACATTTGAATTAAATATGAAGATTGATATATGTAGGTTTATAAAACACATGCATCTATGTACCTTTTCATCGAAACCACTTGATCCTTTGGCCATGCATAAAACCACCAATCGCATCCTTAACTGCTTTGAAACCGTTACTTCCTACATCCGTATGCATGTTGCATCCACTAAAGATTTTCAATAGACACTCAGAGCAATCCTTTAGGAGTGGTTTGTTATGAAGCATTTGTTTTCCATCGCTTTGTACACGGTACCCTCCGCAATAATAGTTGATTTCTTTAAGTGCCACACCGCACTTAATTGCCTAAAAGATAATTTGTTGCATGTATATATGTATCAAGAATTAATTAAACTAAAGAACATATGAAAATGTTTAAATACATACTTGTGGTAGTAATGTTAATGGAGACTCATTTTCTTGTGATTCGGAAAGTTGACGTTAAGAATCCTTCGCTTTGATCTAGTCGATTTCTTAGATCGACAGATTTAATAGCTTTCCTATATATATAATACACGGTAAATAATACATGTACGTAGAATTCAAAAATCCTGTGGGATGATTTATTACTTACACTTATTTCCATTTCCTTTTCCAAAGTTGCAAGTCCATTAGACTTCTCAATGCTCGCAATTTTCTCACGTCCAAAGAACACGTGTTCCAAGATCCTCGTCAAGACCGCTATTTAAAAGATTAATGTTTACCAAGACACCGAAATATAAATTGTTTAAGAAGATGCAGCAGATTTTTAACGGGTAAAAAAGATGGAATGTTACTTTCTTATGTCTTACTCCGCTTGTGTCAATGGAGTTGAAGTTGAGTGCAACCGCCCGATTTGTGCGTACCAATTGTTTCATCAAATCAGACATCGCTTTTTTCTTGACGTTGGCGCCTCTCATTATCAAGTTGACTTTGAAGTAACACCACTCTTTCATCGATGCTTGTCCGATTGAGGCGCATCAAAATACCTCTTGTAGGTTACTCCACCTCCCACTCCTCGCGATATCCTCCCTTTTCCTTACCTAATACAACTGTCATGGCATCGATTACCATGATCAAGCTTCAAGATTCCTTGTTTGATCTTGTCGTCCGTTTCTTCTCGCACACATAATATGGGAAATAGGTTATTTAATTCTACCAAGATTAACTTGTAACTAAAAGTATTAACTAAAACACTACATGTATTAACTTATAACTACAGCTTTAACTAATACAATAGCGTATTAACTTATAACTAAACAAACAAAATAATAAAATTTGCAATCAAACTTACAAATTT
Organism: Chrysanthemum lavandulifolium; assembly: GCA_022545495.1. NCBI lineage: Eukaryota > Viridiplantae > Streptophyta > Magnoliopsida > Asterales > Asteraceae > Chrysanthemum > Chrysanthemum lavandulifolium. Next base: position 62,926,223 of record CM040244.1, on the reverse strand, counting down.
TTCTCCCATCGATCCGATATCATCATCGTGATATTCTCCGCCTTTTTCACCCTTCCTTTCAACCACGCGTACCACGCGGTGGTTCTTCATCTGGTTCAATTTCTTTACTCTCGATCTTATAAACATCAAATACATACAAATGTAAGATAAACGAATATAAACGAAAGTATGATGCTTATAAATGCAAATGTGCAAATGTTTACTGTTACCATTTTTCTATCACACGGGCGTATCCACCTCGTCCCATTGTGTGATCATAAACAGAACTTGAACGTGACACTTTAGCTTTTCGATCTCACCTTGCAACACAAAATCATACGGCATTTAGATGTAGTAATGTTGATAGTATACAACTAATACATATGGAAATATATGAAAGGTGAAAGATATTTGAACTTGAATAAAAAGACTAATTAACACCTTGTATTCCTCATTGGTGTGTAGTTTACAAAATTAACCCAATCTTCGGCTTTTATAATTGCACTATACTTTATCGGGACTTCATTTAGTTTTGAAAGGGTATTTTGTTGGGCAATATGTAGTTTTGTATCATTTTCATTCCGAAATTCCTTAGAAGTTGACCAAGACGATTCATTATCGCCTTTCGACCGTCAAGTCAACATCAAAATATCGCCGCAAAGATTAACAAATTGTTGTTAATTAGTTGCACATACTGTAAATGCAGAGATAAACTTATTAACACCTTGTACCCTCGACACCAAGCCACTACTAGTTAAAAAGTATATGTGTACCGTGATTTCGTCCCACATTTTATCTCTTGCTTCGAATCAACCTTCCTCCAAAGTTAGAATCTCGACACCTATATGCTCACGAACCAAATCACCCAAAACCTCGAAAACAATGCTCGCTTTTTCCTCGATAACCTATCCAAAGGCATCAAGGTTACATCGACCTTTATTCCGTCTGCTTTTTCATATTCCTGCGAAACTTAGCTAACCTAGTTATGCCCTCTTAACAACATTCGCATTTGAATGGTTGTTTCAAGATCCTCACCTCATCCGAATCGTCTCGATTCATATTCTAAAGTGTTTTCATTTTCACGATCGTAATAAACCAAATCATCCGGATAATTGATTTACGCTGCCATGATTCGTCAAGTAATGTGTTAAAGAAAATTTGTAAACTTAATTGGTAAATAATGGTGTAAAATTGAAGTTCGTTGTTTTGCTTGAAGCCCGATTTATTGAAGTAAAATTAGGGCTAATGATGGGCGCTTTTCAATTAAGGAAACCATAATTTTCAAAGTAATTTTAAAAGTTTGGCTAAAATTTGGCTCCAAATTTGATAATTTTAAAATGTGGCTCCAAATTGATAGTATACCATTTAAATATTTATTTTTGGTCAGCAATTTAAATATGAATTAGAAAATCTAATTTTGAAAAATCAAACAATTTTTGAAACCAAAACACCCACATGTAAATGGTGCTTACCCACATCCCAAACACCCATATTACTAAACCAAGCTGTCAAAGACACATATAATCAGATACACTAAAATCACCACATGGCGCATACAAATGAACAAACAAAAGCTAAAATGGACTTAAAGCAACTAATTACAACTATAACTAATAAGCGCCCAGATAAACAATTAAGCACAAAATAGGCAAATCAAACCAAGAACTACGATACATCAAACAAATTTAAGACCTTACTTTAAGCCTATAAATAAGCTATTTATAAGCAATTAGATAAGCTCTAACATCCTCAAGCAACAAAAAAATCAAGAAAACATGTAAATGCAATTAACTTAAAGCAAAACAACAACAAAAACACCCTAAATCTAGTGGTTCAATAAAAATAATACATTCTACCAAGCGAATATGAAATTAAACACCACAACCAATTCCTAAATTCAAAACAACATGAAAAAAAGATGAAACAAACTATCAAGACATTACTTATATTAACAAACATATTTAGCATTCAGATGGATAAACCATCAAAAGATCCATACATATTCCATTGTTAATATATCTAAATACCATCCCATTAAACCAAGACATTAGACATTAGACATTAGACATAAAGATGACACTAGAGCAAAAGAAAACATCCCATTCCATAGCGAAACCCTTCAACCATTCATCGCTCGAATTTGTTCTTCCTTGGTATCGATTTCCTCCTAAGATTGAGTAATGAGATCATTCAACCCCTGCAGCTTAGACCTCGCAGCCTCCCTGTCATCCCTAAGATCCATCAAAGTGTAAGGACCTAATGTTTAAAAAAGGCAAACTAAGTCCTCCTTCTTTTAAACTATGACTATAAATTAGGGGTGTTGATCCGTTCTATTATCGGGTTTTGTTTCGTTAAATCGGTTATATTTTTATTTTGGTCAACACGAAAACCGAAACGAACCGAACTATAATTAAACCAAAGCGAACCGAAAAGCGATTATGAATTAAGTTTGCTTCTTGGGTTGACCCGAAATTAAGCTCGATTCTTGGGTTGACACATATGGTTTTAAACCGAAAATGGATAATTAAGTTCGCTTCTTGAGTTGACACAAAATTATTTACATTTTAATCCATGGCTTCCATAATTAGCAACCTATTAAAACAGATGAAAACGTGTATAAACGTACGCATCTGTGTAAAAGTGTAAGAAAACGTATGAAAATTTCTTAAAAACATATGAAAATGGGTAAAAAACGGATAAAAACGGGGTAAATCGGATGAAAACGGACGAAAACATATGTAAAACATATGAAAATGTATGAAACGTTTGAAAATGTACGTTAATATGTAAAATAGATGAAAACGTATTCAAATGGACGGAAACATGAAAAAACTAGCGAAAACGTGTAAACACGAACGAAAACTCAGAAACAAAAACGAAACGTAATAAAAGCAGTTAAAGGGGACAAAGACGTAAGAAAACGGACCAAACGTATTAAAATGGACGAAACGTATAAACGTATTTAATCAGTGTAAAAGTGTAAGAAAACGTATGAAAACGGGTGAAAATTCTTAAAAACATACGAAATGGGTAAAACGGATGAAAACGGGTAATCGGACGAAAACATATGTAAAACATATGAAAATGTATGAAACGCTTGAAAATGTACGTTAATTTGTAAAGCAGATGAAAACGATTCAAACGGACGGAAAATGAAAAACTAGCGAAAACGTAAACACGGATGAAAACACAGAAACAAAACGGAACGATAAAACAGAAAGGGGACAAAGACGTAAGAAAACGGACCAAAACATATTAAAACAGACGAAAACGTGTATAAATGTACGAATCTGTGTAAAAGTGTAAGAAAACGTATGAAAACGGGCGAAAAATTCTTAAAACATACGAAAACGGGTAAAAACGGATGAAAACGGGGTAAATCGGACGAAAGCATATGTAAAACATATGAAAATGCATGAAACGTTTGAAAATGTATGTTAATATGTAAAATGATGAAAACGATTCAAACGGATGAAACATGAAAAACTAGCGAAAACGTAAACACGGACGAAAACCTCAAAACAAAAACAGAAACGATAAAAACAGAGTTAAAGGGGACAAAGACGAAGAAACGGACCAAAACATATTAAAATAGATGAAAACGTGTATAAACGCATTTAACGTGTAAAGTGTAAGAAAACGATGAAAGCAAGCGAAAAATTCTTAAAACATACGAAAATGGGTAAAACGGATGAAAACGGGTAAATCGGACGAAAACATGTAAAACATATGAAAATGTATGAAACGTTTGAAAATGTACCTTAATATGTAAAACAGATGAAAACGTATTCAAACGGACGGAAACATTAAAAAACTAGCGAAAACGTGTAAACAAAAACGAAAACGTATAAAAACAGATTAAAGGGGACAAAGACGTAAGAAAACGGACCAAAACGTATTAACAAAGACGAAAACGTGTATAAACGTACGAATCTGTGTAAAAGTGTAAGAAAACGCATGAAAATGGGCGAAAAATTCTTAAAACATACGAAAACGGGTAAAAACAGATGAAAACGGGGTAAATCGGACGAAAACATATGTAAAACATATGAAAATGTATGAAACGTTTGAAAATGTACCTTAATATTTAAAACAGATGAAAACGTATTCAAATGGACGGAAACATGAAAAACTAACGAAAACGTAAACAAAACTAAACGATAAAAAGCAGTTAAAGGGACAAAGACGTAAGAAAACGGACCAAAACGTATTAAAAAGACGAAAACGTGTATAAACGTGCATTTAACTGTAAAAGTGTAAGAAAACGTATGAAAACGGGCGAAAATTCTTAAAACATACGAAACGGTAAAACGGATGAAAACGGGTAAATCGGACGAAACATATGTAAAACGATGAAAATGTATGAAACATTTGAAAATGTACGTTAATATGTAAAATGATGAAAACGATTCAAACGGACGAAACATGAAAAACTAGCGAAAACGTAAACACGACGAAAAACCGTAAACAAAAATGTAAACGTATAAAAGCAGATTAAAGGGACAAAGACGTAAGAAAACGGACCAAAATATATTAAAATAGACGAAAACGTGTATAAACGTACGAATCGTGTAAAAGTGTAAGAAAACGATGAAAGCAAGTAAAAATTCTTAAAACATACGAAATGGGTTAAAACGGATGAAAACGGGTAATCGGACGAAAACATATGTAAAACATATGAAAATTTATGAAACGTTTGAAAATGTACCTTAATATGTAAAATGATGAAAACGATTCAAACGGACTGAAACATGAAAAACTAGCGAAAACGTAAACAAAACTAAACGATAAAAACAGATTAAAGGGGACAAAGACGTAAGAAAACGGACCAAAACGTATTAAAAAGACGAAACGTGTATAAACGTCTTTAACTGTAAAAGTGTAAGAAAACGATGAAAACGGGCGAAAAATTCTTAAAACATACGAAATGGGTAAAACGGGTAATCGGACGAAAACATATGTAAAACATATGAAAATTTATGAAACGCTTGAAAATGTACCTTAATATGTAAAACAGATGAAAACGATTCAAACGGATGGAAACATGAAAAACCAAATAAAACGTAAACACGGATGAAAACCCGTAAACAAAACGGAACGATAAAAGCATTAAAGGGGACAAAGACGAAGAAAAGCAGACAAAACGTATTAAAATGCAGAAAACGTGTATAAACGTATTTAACTGTGTAAAAGTGTAAGAAAACGTGTAAGCGGGCGAAAATTCTTAAAACATACGAAAATGGGTAAAACGGATGAAAACGACGAAAACATATGTAAAACATATGAAAATGTATGAAACGTTTGAAAATGTACGTTAATATGTAAAACAGATGAAAACGTATTCAAACGGACGGAAACATGAAAAAACTAGCGAAAACGTGTAAACACGGACGAAAACCTGTAAACAAAAACGGAAACGTATAAAAACAGATTAAAGGGGACAAAGACGTAAGAAAACGGACCAAAACGTATTAAAACAGACGAAAACGTGTATAAACGTACGAATCTGTGTAAAAGTGTAAGAAAACGTATGAAAACGGGCGAAAAAATTCTTGAAAAAAGTAAACAACCCCTAACTCATATAGTATGGCTAAACATATGTGTCAAGATCCCATTGAGGGACGATGAGGAGGACCCACTTCTTCACATCTATACTACATATAAAGACATCATAATCCAAAATATAAAATAACGATGCTACAAAACCCGTCGTAACCGATTAGGTAAGGGTTGAATGTATACGTGTTTTTACGTAATATTGTATGCAAGTAGTTACATGTAAGGTATTGCAATTGATGTTATCATAAGTTTTGTATTTTAAATAGTCTATTTAATATCTTAATAGCGATGCATGTGAACTATATCCAAGTTTTGATTGCCTAATGTTTGAGTAAATTGTCGAGTTGTTATCGTCATGGTTTTTGCGGTAGTAATTTTGATTACGCAATAGGTGAGGTAAATTCTTGTTGCGTAATGTTGTTGTAACCTTGTCGGGTAATTTTACGTGGTTTCGTTATGCAAATTTGCATGGTTCGCAAATTAATAACCACCACATTCATTGTTTGCCAAAGTTGTAGTGTCTATAAAGCAAGATTAGTCTTCTTCGCCCCACTGTAGATGACTACATAGTAATGATGATAACTTTGATTTTGGTCAATGTGCTACATTGTAAAGATGACTAACTTTGATTTTGGTCGATGTATTGCGAGTTGACATGTAACTAATTTTCAAACTTTTGATTACAATATGCAATTTTTTTTCCTCCCGAACAAAATTAGATATGTAATTTTAATACCCAACTTTGATTAACCATAAATTTGTATTAATATTTTGTTATAAGAAGTTGAGATAATAAACCTTTAGACATGTTTAGTCATTAATTTAAATTTAAACTGTATATAGGAGTCGGTTTAGATCCAATGAAAAATGAAGGGTTTAAATTGCAATATTAGATATCTTCCTAAATACCCCTGCGTATCACTTTTTTGTTTTTTATAACTATTGCATATCATATTTATGCATGGAATAATATGAAAGGGCTACAGTAACACGCAAAATAATTTTTTCGATGCCTCTTGAGTGTTTTTTTGTGATTATTTGTGCAAATTGTGAGGTACATTGTAATTATTTATACTTACCTAACCATAAAATCAACACACAAGTATCAATAATTTTAACCCTAAACACACAACTATCAATAATTTTAACCCTAAACACACAAAATGTCTTCCACACCTAATATCGATGAAATGAAAGTTGCCATCTGAATCCGCAAGCTCGGCGATGCTTTCAGTTGTTGATATTGCAAGACATAGCAGAGGAGAAAAAAGTTTATCGAGCGGATGGGAGAAGAGAGCAACATTCGAGGGAAATGTTACAAAAAGAATGAGACAATCGATGAGGCCGGTAGACTGCTTACTCGTTTCAATGTTGTTGCAAAGAATCGGTGAGTTTGCCTTCGTGAGATACGCTTGAAGGATCAAGGAAGATTGATTTCTTGGCTCGACTTTTGGTGCTATGTCGTCGGAGTCATCTTGAGAAGGAGGAGTTCTTGGAAGATTTGGATGAAGTTGATGAGTCTGAAGATGGAGAATAGGAAGCTTTGGAAGTTTTTTTTTGTGTTTTGATGATGTATATTTGATGGTTGCATGGATGCTTGCTATTGACTGCTACTTTAATTATATGTAAATGATCAATGATCAGTACAATGGTTAATTTTAGGTTTTAATGCTTTATTAACTTGAAGAAATAAGTTAGTTTTATTTATTTATTTACTTTTATTAGAAAATGGTCAAGTAGTGTGTGTTTGACTTTCAGTATTTTACACATTTATCTCTCTTACACTCGGTAAAACACACGCTAGATTCTAATTAATAGCAGATTTAGGGTTTTCAATCAAACGCAAAATCAATCAAAATAAATGTTAGTCAATGAAATACTCTTGAGGGCTATTATAAAGGGCTTGATTCTCTTCGATTGAGCCTAATATCTCGTATAAATGTTATAATTCTTCGCTAGTTTGTTAGTTTAGGATGTTTATTGATTTATAGGTGATATTGTGTTATGTTAGTTTAGGATGTTAGTCGTGGTATTAGTCATTTGCATAGGAAAAGTAGTTGTTTGATGATTTTAGGTGTCCCATTTTGCCTCCTTGCATGTTTTGTTTTGTGGCCTCTTTTTTGCTTTGCCGTAGTCTTAGGCCCCATGTGTGGTTTGCGTTGCTCTGTTGTTGCTCCCTTAGGTTTTCCTGCTTTGTCTTGCTCCCTTAGGTTTTCCTGCTTTGTCTTGCTCCCTGCGTTTGGTCTTTTGGTGCTTCGTATTTTTTTTTCCTTAGCTTTATGCCTTGTGTGCTACTTTGATTTGCTCTGTTGCCCCTTTTGTTGGCCTCTTTTGGTATGCCCGGCTTTTTGGTTTTATATATGTTGCGCTTTCTTTGTTATTTATTCTGACGTGTTTGTGCGTGTTTCTTTTCTGTATGCCTGTTTGCTTGTTTGCTTGCTTTCTTTTACTACGCTATTGCCTTTGTTTTGTCGTATGCTTTCTCTCCTTTCGCGACTAGCACGCATGCACTTCGCCGGAGGTCTCGTTGGAAGCAGTGTTCTACCCACGGTTTACCCCGTGTAGGGTAGGATGTGTCACATTTTACCTCCCCATACCACCTTACTCGCGGGATTGGGTTTGTTGTTGTTGTTGTTGTTGTGATCGCATAATAGTCAATAAGATATGCGCTTTATTAACTATAAAAGCATAGTTAAATGTTAATGTACGGGGACTCGGGAAGGTTAACTATGCTTCTTTTTAGGAAAACACTTTATTTTATGACTTAAAACATTAAACCCTTTCGAGATCCCATACGTTCTTTTGTTTTTTCAACAATCTAGCAATTTGCACAGTGCGGTGCAATTGCACAAAGGGAGTTGAAACGACAAAGGACCGATGGGGATCTCGAAAAGGGTTTGAATGTGTTTTTTTATGAAAATATTTTATTTATTATCTTAAACCACCCATCTACAGTAATGTGTCCATAAAGTGCTTGCTACATTGAACTTCACTTTGAAAACCTCAATTATCAAGACACATCTTTCTAACGATCTAGATGGGTTCGGTTGCTTAGTTGACCGAGTTCCCTAACACCGTTTGTGTGCTTGATATTGATCCCATTTTTGGTTCGCTTTGTGCCGTAAAATGTCATCAATATCAAGCACACCAATGGTTTTAGGAACTCGTGTGACTAAGAAATGGAACCCATATACATCGTTAGAAAGATCGCCGTGATAATTGAGGTGTGTTGATGCGATAATGATATAGTGTGTATTGTTCATGGCAGGCCACACTTCTTCATTATCCCATTCAACACATACACTTTTGTAGAATCGATAATTATTTACACTTGGTACTTTGAGCTTCCTCTAAAACCCATTCCTATGTCACCGCATAGCAACAAAGTTTGGTGCAAATCTTTGCGACCATTTCGTAGACATGGCAATGGGATTTCAGTGGACGTTCAAAGTACTAAGTCGCTCCACTTGCTTGCTTATAACATATTGACATTTAACTTTTGACCATTTCCTTTGCATGTATAAAATCTATTTTGTTCATAAGTGTCTTACTTTGATAGAGGCGTGATGATATATCTTAATAAATCAATCGATGATGTGATTTTCCGTGTCTTGGCATAGCAATTCTATATTTTATACTATTGCAGCCATGGCGGTTATATCTTGATGTTTTGAAACTATTGATTTATACGATCCGAGCCTCACTATTATGTGCAAAAAATGAGTCAAAATTTGTTTGATGTATGGTAGATGGGTTGCTCAGATACAAGATCTTATTCCTAGTTTCAACATTAAAATTTTAACCATTGCACTTAAAAGTCTTTTCATCATTGGATAGGCTTTTTGTCTTTTCATCAGTAAAATTAACTTTTGTAGAATCGATAATTATTTATTCAAGATATTTTGGTACTTTGAGCTTCCTCGAAACCCATTCCTATGTCACCACATAGCAATAGGTTTGGTGCAAATCTTTGCGACCATTTCGTGACATGGCAATGGGATTTCAGTGGGCGCCAAAGTACTAAGTCGCTCCACTTGCTTGCTTATAACATAGGTGTCTTACTTTGATAGAGGCTATGATGATATCAATCAAATGATGTGATTTTCCGTGTCTTGGCGTGGCAATTATATATTTTGAAACTATTGATTTATACAAATCGAGCCTTACTATTATGTGCAAAAATGAGTCAAAATTTGTTTGATTGTATGGTAGATGGGTTGCACGGATAGCACAGTATTTTGTGACTAATGGATTATCCGTATGTTAAGCTTACCATGACCATCAACGCTTTGATCAATTATGACGGTAGTTTTAAACTTGAGATTGCCCATATCTTGACCTGGTTTATAGCAATGTATAGACGATTATGTCGCATGTTTGTGATCGTTTTTTTTATATGCATAATATTATCACAACCTTGTACTTTAATGAAGTTGGTAAATTTCTTGAGTTAATCATGTTTCATTGTGGTCATGGCGTCCGTTGGCGTCACGTGTATATATAGTTTCTATTAGAAGCTATATATAATCATTAGTCCCTATCATACACCGATCCCAATGAATCATGATTGGCTCGAAGATGTTAAACATCTGCGTATATAGTCGTAGTAGAATGGGCTGGAATTTGACATCGAATAATATACTTTGATTGAAAGTGCCACAAAGTTGCTTTGAAAATTTAGATTCGTATATGGAAATGTTACTCATCCGCTTTAATTGCAAAAGAACAGTAAATGACTCCATAAACGGAGGCATTTCAACAGATTAATCTGAACTATTGATGAGGATGTTGTTTCAGACTGGATCATGGAATGCAAACACAGTAAAAGGTAAGCATCGTAAAATTAGTTAACACAAACACTGGCTTTTATTTGATAAAATATCTTACAACCACCTGCCAAAGGCTAAAACCAAATATTACAACAACATTCAAAATAAAATTCAAGACAAGTACATAACTACAAATCCAAAGACCAACATAAACAAGACATCATGACCAACAACAGCTTCCCCCAGCTATGCAAACACACTTACCAATCCATTAAGCCCTTAAGTTTCTGAATGAACACAACATAATTGCGAAGTTAATATTGGCAGTGCTAAGTTAATACTGGCAGTGCTAAGTTAATACTGGTAGTGCTAAGTTATTGAATAGTATGTTTCTTATTTAAAAGTACCTACCATTATATACTTTATTACAACGCTTAACTTTTTGTTACTTGGATTCCATGGTTTTTTATCATCACGATGAACGTGACATTCAAGGATGGGAAACATCGTACAAAATATTGCAAACATTGATGCACCGGCAAGTGATTCAATAGCTACATTGTATATTCGATTAACCAATATTGTATTCGACACATGTATTTATTTAGAGAAGTTACGATATCGCGTATGTTAATGTAATATTATTTATTTGTATGTTAAGGTACTTAATTTTTAAGGTGATTCTACCAAATATTTTGTATGTATATAATCAAGGGTTTAGGTCATAAAATAGTTGCGTACTTTTTCAAATGTACCGCTTTTGGTACGTAATTGTTCCACTAAAACTTACATATTTGTATATATACCCAAAACATGCTTAAGTTGCATTGTACATCATGCATTAAAACTTGTATTATGGAGAAATATGCAACTTTTGAGTTTTAGTGAGTATATATGCAATGCTCCTATAATACAAGCTAAAAAATAAAACAAAAATCCTTCCCTTAATTAATAGTAATCATTGCGCTTTGAGAACCGTGATATATTACGGCTACACTTAATCACATAGTCAAAGCAAAGTATTCAAGTCTATCTTCTACAACAAAACAACGCATCATCGTGTAATGTTACACATTGTTTTGTTTTGTTTTGTTTTTTTTTTTGTTTTTGTTTTTTTTTTTTTTTTTTTTTTAACCATGAACGCAAATGTAAAGTGATTGATATGCATGTTTCATTATGTTGATGGATACAAATGCATGTTTGGTATTTTTTTTGCAATGTTTAACATATCCTAAAGAATATAGTATCCTTTGATCATAATGTAATGTTCGCTTTATTAGAACTATATGCGATTTGATTCTTTAGAATATTGTGTGACATGTAAATATAGGATGATTTGAATAAAAAATCATGGATATATGTGGATTGTGGAAAACGTAGCTATTTGTTAAATAGCTAATTAGACAACTTGTAAACATATGTTTAATCTAGGTTAGTATAGCTTTTATATGATTTGGTAAAGCACTACACCTTATGTAATTAATTATCCGAGCTTAGGTTTAAACATTGGATGAAGCAATGGCGTATGGTATATGTTGGGTAGATTATGGATTTCTTACTAGATTTTAACAAACGTATGGGGTAAGATGATTAAACGTAAAAAGTCTGATTTTTACTCTAAAAGGACTATATGATTATTGATTTTTGAAACATAGTTAAATATGTAGTAGTACATCTTCAATCATTTTTGTTTGACACCTTAATGATAAAGATGTATTGATCATCTAAGACTTGTATTAGTTGAATGTTATGCATATGTGATAACCTTATTGACCATTAAGATGATTGTGGTTTTAAAATAGAATGAGCATCCAATTGTTGGTGGAGGCAAACCGCACAAACATTAGGACATTGCGGTAAGTTGTACTTAAAATGCTTACTTAAGGTTATAAATTTATCAATGTAACCATCAAATTGATATACGTGCTTACTTTTTAAATTTAAGATGCTTCTTGCTTTGTTTATCAAACACTTGTACCCAAGAAGCGCCGATATACCTAATCCACAATAGGGGAACCAAACATAAGGTTTATCGAAATTGGTTCGTAGTCGCATTACTTTGCAAGGGTCCGGTGGCAAGCTTTTATTAATCAAAGCCAATACATCAATGTGGCCACATCCTTTTCATTCGTCGGGAAGAAGACATTATTATGTAACGTGTACAACGATGCGAGCCACGAATGCCACGGATACGATCGGCTCTTCTAGGTTACGACAACGAGGGTGCACGTTACGTTGGATGAATATCCTGCACAACCACCGGTAAAAATGTTAATCAATACATTGTATAAGTTTGTTGAAAATGGGGATTATTTTAATTGTTTGACCCGCTAATGTTTTCTTTAAACAAAAGCTGCTACGTAGGTCATTCCTTGTAATTTCGGGACAATCGACAATAACCAATTTTACGTTCTTGTTCTTTGGCGTGCCCGTAGCAACTATCACTCACCGTCAAATTGAAATCTTGGAGGAAAAGCAGAACACGTGCATGAGTTTGGTGAGCACGGATGGAATGTATTGTTCACGATGAAAACTTGTTTGCTGGCACAAGAGTTGTTTTCACAAATCTCCTAAACAATACTCTTTCCCCGATGCCATTTGTCAAAATGGATTGATGATGCGTTCAACTTGTGCAATGTATGGAGCTGAATCGTACAAGACCGTTCATGAGAAACCCCAGAGATGAAGGTATGTTAATCAAAGTGTACACATAATCTATGATTTTATTTTAAAATAAACCTTTCCATATAATAGCTTTTAAATTATTAATTACCATTTTTATTAAATTCCAATTGCGGATGAGCGTATGAAACACATATGTGCATGGAACGAATGTACGAGCATGAAAGTGAAAGGGATTGTTTTACGCGCCCATCCTTGCATATGTCACTTGACGAGTCGTTTGGTAAGTAATGATACAAATCGGACCATTTCGGTCATTATCTCGCTTTCACAAAAACTAATATATGCTTCAACACATGGACATACTTTTGTTGAGCATACTACATTGTTCTTTTTAATGCGAACATACCACATAAGTTTACGGACGAAATCACATGTGGAAGTACCATAACGCACTTGAGATACCGGGAAGACATGGAGTTTTATGTGAACGTGAATCGCAACACCACAAATAGGCCTAGAAGCAAGAACCACGTTACCATAAACGCCGATGGAGAGAGATTGTTGAGGAGTGTCGGTGGGAACGAAACAAAATGGTCAAATTCAATCTTGTTGACTTTGTCATCGACGACCAAGCTTCGTGTCTTCCCGTCTCCGCTTATAATTCCATGATTTAGCATGTGTTAAAACGTAATTCCGTGTGTTATCGGTTGTTATTGGTAGACATGTTTATAAATAGATTTTAGGACCGTGTAGGATTTGGTTGGCTTCATTTAGGGTGTGTGTTCCTAAGTAGTTGAAGCCATTCATGAGATGGAATGTAAACTACTTGGTATAGCCCCTATCTCGAAGTGTATGGTTCATACCGTGCATTAAAAGGTGTTCTTTGTGATGGTTTTGTCTTGGTTGTCATATGTCCATGGTTGTATGATATGGGCGCTTTGTTTTGTTATCGACTTATAAAAGCAGTTATATCGATATTAAATAGAGTTACCTAGTATGCAACTTGATATGGGACTTGTCCATATCGAGGTGTTTGATTGTTTCATTTTACAAAGTTTCCTTGATTAATACAAGTTCATCTTTGCACCAAAAATATATATATTTTTTGTGTTGTGGTCTACTTATAAACGAAAACTTTAGTGATTAAAGTCGCCAAGACAAAGTTAAGTCCGTAGGTTAGTTTTAGTGGTTAAGGCTGCCAAGACAAGGTTAAGTCCGCGGACATAAGCTAATTCGCTTAGTATTCGGCAAACCAAGTCCTCCTTCTTTAAACTATGACTATAAATTAGGGTGTTGATCCGCTCTATTATCGGGTTTTGTTTCGTTAAATCGGTTATATTTTATTTTGGTCAACACGAAACCGAAACGAACCGAACTATAATTAAACCAAAGCGAACCGAAAAGCGATTATGAATTAAGTTTGCTTCTTGGGTTGACCCAAATTAAGCTCGATTCTTGGGTTGACACATATGGTTTTAAACCGAAAATGGATAATTAAGTTCGCTCGAGTTGACACAAAATTATTTACATTTAATCCATGGCTTCCATAATTAGTAACCTATTAAAACAGATGAAAACGTATAAACGCATTTATCTGTAAAAGTGTAAGAAAACGATGAAAATTTCTTAAAAACATATGAAAATGGGTAAAAAACGGATAAAAACGGGGTAAATCGGATGAAAACGGACGAAAACATATGTAAAACATATGAAAATGTATGAAACGCTTGAAAATGTAATGCTAATATGTAAAATAGATGAAAACGTATTCAAATGGACTAAACATGAAAAACTAGCGAAAACGTAAACACGAACGAAAACCTGTAAACAAAACTAAACGTAATAAAACAGAAAGGGACAAAGACGAAGAAAACGGACCAAAACGTATTAAATGGACGAAACGTATAAACGCATTTAATCAGTAAAAGTGTAAGAAAACGATGAAAACGGGTGAAAAATTTAAAAACATACGAAAATGGGTAAAAACGGATGAAACGGGTAATCGGACGAAAACATATGTAAAACATATGAAAATGTATGAAACGCTTGAAAATGTACGTTAATTTGTAAACAGATGAAAACGATTCAAACGGACTGAAAAATGAAAAACTAGCGAAAACGTAAACACGGATGAAAACCTCAGAAACAAAACTAAACGATAAAAACAGACAAAGGGACAAAGACGTAAGAAAACGGACCAAAACATATTAAAATGATTTAAAACGTATAAATGTACGAACGTGTAAAAGTGTAAGAAAACGATGAAAACGGGTAAAATTCTTAAAACATACGAAACGGGTAAAACGGATGAAAACGGGTAAATCGGACGAAAGCATATGTAAAACATATGAAAATGCATGAAACGCTTGAAAATGTATGTTAATATGTAAAACAGATGAAAACGATTCAAACGGACTAAACATGAAAAACTAGCGAAACGTAAACACGGACGAAAACTCGTAAACAAAAAAATGTAAACGATAAAACAGATTAAAGGGGACAAAGACGAAGAAAACGGACCAAAACATATTAAAATAGATGAAAACGTATAAACGCATTTAACTGTAAAAGTGTAAGAAAACGTGATGAAAACGTAAGGAAAAATTCTTAAAAACATACGAAATGGGTAAAACGGATGAAAACGGGTAAATCGGACGAAAACATGTAAAACATATGAAAATGTATGAAACGCTTGAAATGTACCTTAATATGTAAAATGATGAAAACGATTCAAACGGACTAAACATTAAAAACTAGCGAAAACGTAAACAAAACGAAAACGTATAAAAACAGAAAGGGGACAAAGACGTAAGAAAACGGACCAAAACGTATTAACAAAGACGAAAACGTGTATAAACGCATTTAACTGGTGTAAAAGTGTAAGAAAACGATGAAAATGGGCGAAAAATTCTTAAAACATACGAAAACGGTAAAACAGATGAAAACGGGTAATCGGATTCAAAACATATGTAAAACATATGAAAATGTATGAAACGCTTGAAAATGTACCTTAATATTTAAAACAGATGAAAACGTATTCAAATGGACTAAACATGAAAAACTAACGAAAACGTAAACAAAACTAAACGATAAAACAGATTAAAGGGGACAAAGACGAAGAAAACGGACCAAACGTATTAAAAAGACGAAAACGTGTATAAACGTATTAACTACGTAAAAGTGTAAGAAAACGTATGAAACGGGCGAAAAATTCTTAAAACATACGAAACGGTAAAACGGATGAAAACGGGTAAATCGGACGAAAACATATGTAAAACGTATGAAAATGTATGAAACATTTGAAAATGTACGTTAATATGTAAAAGATGAAAACGATTCAAACGGACGAAACATGAAAAACTAGCGGCGTAAACACGAGACGAAAACCCGTAAACAAAAATGTAAACGTATAAAACAGTTAAAGGGACAAAGACGTAAGAAAACGGACCAAAATATATTAAATAGACGAAACGTGTATAAACGTATTTAATCTGGTAAAAGTGTAAGAAAACGATGAAAACGGCGAAAAATTCTTAAAACATACGAAAATGGGTTAAAACGGATGAAAACGGGTAATCGGACGAAAACATATGTAAAACATATGAAAATTTATGAAACGCTTGAAAATGTACCTTAATATGTAAAAGATGAAAACGATTCAAACGACTAAACATGAAAAACTAGCGAAAACGTAAACAAAACTAAACGATAAAAACAGATTAAAGGGACAAAGACGTAGAAACGGACCAAAACGTATTAAAAAGACGAAAACGTATAAACGTATCTAACTGGTAAAAGTGTAAGAAAACGATGAAAACGGCGAAAAATTCTTAAAACATAACAAAATGGGTAAAAACGGGTAAATCGGACGAAAACATATGTAAAACATATGAAAATTTATGAAACGCTTGAAAATGTACCTTAATATGTAAAATGATGAAAACGATTCAAACGGATGGAAACATGAAAAAACCAATAAAACGTAAACACGGATGAAAACCCGTAAACAAAAACTAAACGATAAAAAATGTATTAAAGGGGACAAAGACGTAAGAAAGCAGACTAAAACGTATTAAAGCATTTAAACGTGTATAAACGTATTTAACTGTAAAAGTGTAAGAAAACGATGAAAACGGGCGAAAAATTTTAAAACATAACGAAAATGGGTAAAACGGATGAAAACGGACGAAAACATATGTAAAACATATGAAAATGTATGAAACGTTGAAAATGTAATGTTAATATGTAAAATGATGAAAACGATTCAAACGGACGGAAACATGAAAAATTAGCGAAAACGTAAACACGGACGAAAACCTCAGAACAAAACCAAACGATAAAACCGATTAAAGGGACAAAGAAGTAAGAAAACGGACCAAAACGATTAAAAAGACGAAAACGTATAAACGCATTTAATCTATGTAAAAGTGTAAGAAAACGTATGAAAACGGCGAAAAAGTCTTGAAAAAGTAAACAACCCCTAACTCATATAGTATGGCTAAACATATGTGTCAAGATCCTATTGGGACATAGGAGGACCCACTTCTTCACATCTATACTACATATAAAGACATCATAATCCAAAATATAAAATAACGATGTTATAAAACCCGCGCTGCGTTCCAGATTGGGTAAGGGTTGAATGTATACGTGTTTTTACGTAATATTGTATGCAAGTAGTTACATGTAAGGTATTGCAATTGATGTTATCATAAGTTTTGTATTTTAAATAGTCTATTTAATATCTTAATAGCGATGCATGTGAACTATATCCAAGTTTTGATTGCCTAATGTTTGAGTAAATTGTCGAGTTGTTATCGCCATGGTTTTTGCGGTAGTAATTTTGATTACTGCAATAGGTCTGAGGTAAATTCTTGTTGCGTAATGTTGTTGTAACCTTGTCGGGTAATTTTACGTGGTTTCGCTATGCAAATTTGCATGGTTCGCAAATTAATAACCACCACATTCATTGTTTGCCAAAGTTGTAGTGTCTATAAAGCAAGATTAGTCTTCTTCGCCCCACCGTAGATGACTACATAGTAATGATGACTAACTTGATTTTGGTCAATGTGCTACATTGTAAAGATGACTAACTTTGATTTTGGTCGATGTATTGCGCTTGACATGTAACTAATTTTCAAACTTTTGATTACAATATGCAATTTTTTTTCCTCCCGAACAAAATTAGATATGTAATTTTAATACCCAACTTCTTGATTAACCATAAATTTGTATTAATATTTTGTTATAAGAAGTTGAGATAATAAACCTTTAGACATGTTTAGTCATTAATTTAAATTTAAACCGTATATAGGAGTCGGTTTAGATCCAATGAAAAAAATGAAGGGTTTAAATTGCAATATTAGATATCTTCCTAAATACCCTGCGTATCACTTTTTTTGTTTTTTTATAACTATTGCATATCATATTTATGCATGGAATAATATGAAAGGGCTACAAGAACACGCAAAATAATTTTTTCGATGCCTCTCGAGTGTTTTTTGTGATTATTTGCAAATTGTGAGGTACATTGTAATTATTTATACTTACCTAACCATAAAATCAACACACAAGTATCAATAATTTTAACCCTAAACACACAACTATCAATAATTTTAACCCTAAACACACAAAATGTCTTCCACACCTAATATCGATGAAATGAAAGTTGCCATCGAACCGCAAGCTCAATGATGCTTTCAAAGTTGTTGATATTGCAAGACATAGCAGAGGAGAAAAGTTTATCGAGCGGATGGGAGAAGAGAGCAACATTCTCGAGGGAAATCATACAAAAAGAAATGTATAATCGATGAGGCCGGTAGACTGCTTACTCGTTTCAATGTTGTTGCAAAGAATCGGTGAGTTTGCCCTTCGCGAGATACAGCTTGAAGGATCAAGGAAGATTGATTTGTCTGCTCGACTTTTGGTGCTATGTCGCCGGAGTCTGGCCGGAGAAGGAGGAGTTCTTGGAAGATTTGGATGAAGTTGATGAGTCCAAGATGGAGAATAGGAAGCTTGGAAGTTTTTTTTGTGTTTTGATGATGTATATTTGATGGTTGCATGGATGCTTGCTATTGATCGCTACTTTAATTATATGTAAATGATCAATGATCGCACAATGGTTAATTTTAGGTTTTAATGCTTTATTAACTTGAAGAAATAAGTTAGTTTTATTTATTTATTTACTTTATTAGAAAATGGTCAAGTAGCGTGTGTTTGACTTTCAAGATTTTACACATTTATCTCTTACACTCGGTAAAAACACACGCTAGATTCTAATTAATAGCAGATTTAGGGTTTTCAATCAAACGCAAAATCAATCAAAATAAATGTTAGTCAATGAAATACTCTTGAGGGCTATTATAAAGGGCTTGATTCTCTTCTCGATCGAGCCTAATATCTCGTATAAATGTTATAATTCATCGCTAGTTTGTTAGTTTAGGATGTTTATTGATTTATAGGTGATATTGTGTTATGTTAGTTTAGGATGTTAGTCAGGGTATTAGTCATTTGCATAGGAAAAGTAGTTGTTTGATGATTTTAGGTGTCCCATTTTGCCTCCTTGCATGTTTTGTTTTGTGGCCTCTTTTTTGCTTTGCCGTAGTCTTAGGCCCCATGTGTGGTTTCATGTTGCTCGTTGTTGCTCCCCTTAGGTTTTCCCGCTTTGTCTTGCTCCCTTAGGTTTTCCGCTTTGTCTTGCTCCCCGCGCTTGGTCTTTTGGTGCTTCGATTTTTTTCCTTAGCTTTATGCCTTGTGTGCTACTTTGATTTGCTCGTTGCCCCTTTGTTGGCCTCGCTTGGTATGCCCGGCTTTTGGTTTTATATATGTTGCGCTTTGTCACATGGCGTATGCTGACGTGTTTGTGCGTGTTTTTTTCCCGATGCCCCTGCTTGCTTGTTTGCTTGCTTTTTTTACTACGCTATTGCTTTTGTTTTGTCGTGATGCTTTCTATCCTTTCGTGACTAGCACGCATGCACTTGCCGGAGGTCTCGTTGGAAGCAAAGGTTCTCTACCACGGGTTTACCCCGTGTAGGGGTAGGATGTGTCTACATTTTACCTCCCCATACCCCCGCCCGGCGGATCGGGTTTGTTGTTGTTGTTGTTGTTGTGATCGCATAATAGTCAATAAGATATGCGCTTTATTAACTATAAAAGCATAGTTAAATGTTAATGTACGGGACTCGTAAGGGTTAACTATGCTTCTTTTTAGGAAAACACTTTATTTTATGACTTAAAACACAATTAAACCCTTTCGAGATCCCATAACGTTCTTTTTTTTTTTCATCAATCTAGCAATTTGCCCGGTGCGTGCAATTGCACAAAGGGAGTTGAAACGACAAAAGGACCGATGAGGGATCTCGTAAAGGGTTTGAATGTGTTTTTTTATGAAAAATATTTTATTTATTATCTTAAACCACCCATCTACGAAGTAATGTGTCCATAAAGTGCTTGCTACATTGAACTTCACTTTGAAAACCTCAATTATCAAGACACATCTTTCTAACGATCTAGACGGGTTCCGCTGCTTAGTTGACCGAAGTTCCCTAACACCGTTTGTGTGCTTGATATTGATCCCATTTTTGGTTCGCTTTGTGCCGTAAAATGTCATCAATATCAAGCACACCAATGGTTTTAGGGAACTCGTGTGACTAAGAAATGGAACCCATATACATCGTTAGAAAGATGCGCCTGTGATATTGAGGTGTGTTGATTGCGATAATGATATAGTGTGTATTGTTCATGGCAGCCACACTTCTTCATTATCCCATTCAACACATACACTTTTGTAGAATCGATAATTATTTACACTTGGTACTTTGAGCTTCCTCTAAAACCCATTCCTATGTCACCGCTATAGCAATGTGTTGGTGCAAATCTTTGCCATTTCGTAGACATGGCAATGGGATTTGAGTGGATCGCTCAAAGTACTAAGTCGCTCCACTTGCTTGCTTATAACATATTGACATTTAACTTTTTGACCATTTCCTTTGCATGTATAAAATCTATTTTGTTCATAAGTGTCTTACTTTGATAGAGGTCGTGATGATATATCTTAATAAATCAATCGATGATGTGATTTTCCGTGTCTTGGCATAGCAATTCTATATTTTATACTATTGCGACCATGGCGGTTATATCTTGATGTTTTGAAACTATTGATTTATACAGATCTGAGCCTCACTATTATGTGCAAAAAATGAGTCAAAATTTGTTTGACCAGATGGTAGATGGGTTGCTCAGACAAGATCTTATTCCCAGTTTCAACATTAAAATTTTAACCATTGCACTTAAAAGTCTTTTCATCATTGGATAGGCTTTTTGTCTTTTCATCACAGTAAATTAACTTTTGTAGAATCGATAATTATTTATTCTTGACACCTTTGGTACTTTGAGCTTCGAAACCCATTCCTATGTCACCGCATAGCAATAGGTTTGGTGCAAATCTTTGCGACCATTTCGTAGACATGGCAATGGGATTTCAGTGGACGCCAAAGTACTAAGTCGCTCCACTTGCTTGCTTATAACATAGGTGTCTTACTTTGATAGAGGCTATGATGATATCAATCAAATGATGTGATTTTCCGTGTCTTGGCGTGGCAATTATATATTTTGAAACTATTGATTTATACAAATCGAGCCTTACTATTATGTGCAAAAACGAGTCAAAATTTGTTTGATTGTATGGTAGATGGGTTGCCCGGATAGCCTCAGTATTTTGTGACTAATGGATTATCCGTATGTTAAGCTTACCATGACCATCAACGCTTTGATCAATTATGACGGTAGTTTTAAACTTGAGATTGCCCATATCTTGACCCGGTTTATAGCAATGTATAGACGATTATGTCGCATGTTTGTGACCGCTTTATTTTATATGCATAATATTATCACAACCTTGTACTTTAATGAAGTTGGTAAATTTCTTCGTGTTAATCATGTTTCATTGTGGTCAAGCGTCCGCTATGCCACGTGTATATATAGTTTCTATTAGAAGTTATATATAATCATTGGTCCCTATCATACACCGATCCCAATGAATCATGATTGGCTCGAAGATGTTAAACATCCGCGATATAGTCGTAGTAGAATGGGCCGGAATTTGACATCGAATAATATACTTTGATTGAAAGTGCCACAAAGTTGCTTTGAAAATTTAGATTCAGATATGGAAATGTTACTCATCCGCTTTAATTGCAAAGAATAAAACAGACTCCATAAACGGAGGCATTTCAATGATTAATCTCGAACTATTGATGAGGATGTTGTTTCGCATCGATCATGGAATGCAAACACAAGAAAAGGTAAGCATCGTAAAATTAGTTAACACAAACACCGGCTTTATTTGATAAAATATCTTACAACCACCGCCAAAGGCTAAAACCAAATATTACAACAACATTCAAAATAAAATTCAAGACAAGTACATAACTACAAATCCAAAGACCAACATAAACAAGACATCATGACCAACAACGCCTTCCCCGCCTATGCAAACACACTTACCAATCCATTAAGCCCTTAAGTTTCGAATGAACACAACATAATTGGGTTAATATTGGCGCTAAGTTAATATCGCGCTTAAAGTTAATACCGTAGTGCTAAGTTATTGAATAGTATGTTTCTTATTTAAAAGTACCTACCATTATATACTTTATTACAACGCTTAACTTTTTGTTACTTGATTCCATGGTGTTTTTATCATCACGAGGAACGTGACATTCAAGGATGGGAAACATCGTATAAAAATATTGCAAACATTGATGCACCGGCAAGGATTCAATAGCTACATTGTATATTCGATTAACCAATATTGTATTCGACACATGTATTTATTTATAGAAGTTACGATATCGCGTATGTTAATGTAATATTATTTATTTGTATGTTAAGGTACTTAATTTTTAAGGTGATTCTACCAAATATTTTGTATGTATATAATCAAGGGTTTAGGTCATAAAATAGTTGCGTACTTTTTCAAATGTACCGCTTTTGGTACGTAATTGTTCCACTAAAACTTACATATTTGTATATATACCCAAAACATGCTTAAGTTGCATTGTACATCATGCATTAAAACTTGTATTATGGAGAAATATGCAACTTTTGAGTTTTAGTGAGTATATATGCAATGCTCCCATAATACAAGCTAAAAAATAAAACAAAAATCCTTCCCTTAATTAATAGTAATCATTGCGCTTTGAGAACCGTGATATATTACGGCTACACTTAATCACATAGTCAAAGCAAAGTATTCAAGTCTATCTTCTACAACAAAACAACCATCATCGTGTAATGTTACACATTGTTTTGTTTTGTTTTGTTTTTTTTTGTTTGTTTTTGTTTTTTTTTTTTTTTTTTTTTAACCATGAACGCAAATGTAAAGTGATTGATATGCATGTTTCATATGTTGATGGATACAAATGCATGTTTGGTATTTTTTTTTGCAATGTTTAACATATCCTAAAGAATATAGTATCCTTTGATCATAATGTAACGGTTCGTTTATTAGAACTATATGCGATTTGATTCTTTAGAATATTGTGTGACATGTAAATATAGGATGATTTGAATAAAAAATCATGGATATATGGATTGTGGAAAACGTAGCGCTATTTGTTAAATAGCTAATTAGACAACTTGTAAACATATGTTTAATCTAGGTTAGTATAGCTTTTATATGATTTGGTAAAGCACTACACCTTATGTAATTAATTATCCGAGCTTAGGTTTAAACATTGGATGAAGCAATGGCGTATGGTATATGTTGGGTAGATTATGGATTTCTTACTAGATTTTAACAAACGATGGGGTAAGATGATTAAACGTAAAAAGTCTGATTTTTACCTAAAAGGACTATATGATTATTGATTTTTGAAACATAGTTAAATATGTAGTAGTACATCTTCAATCATTTTTGTTTGACACCTTAATGATAAAGATGTATTGATCATCTAAGACTTGTATTAGTTGAATGTTATGCATATGTGATAACCTTATTGACCATTAAGATGATTGTGGTTTTAAAATAGAATGAGCATCCAATTGTTGGTGGAGGCAAACCGCACAAACATTAGGACATTGCGTAAGTTGTACTTAAAATGCTTACTTAAGGTTATAAATTTATCAATGTAACCATCAAATTGATATACGTGCTTACTTTTTAAATTTAAGATGCTTCTTGCTTTGTTTATCAAACACTGCATTCCCAAGAAGCGCCGATATACCTAATCCACAATAGGGGAACCAAACATAAGGTTTATCGAAATTGGTTCGTGGTCGCATTACTTTGCAAGGGTCCGAGTGGCAAGCTTTTATTAATCAAAGCCAATACATCAATGTGGCCACATTCCTTTTCATTCGTCGTGAAGAAGATCGTTATTATGTAACGGTACAACGATGCAGCCACGAATGCCCCGGATACGATCCGCTCTTCTAGGTTACGAGACAACGAGGTGCACGTTACGTTGGATGAATATCCCGCACAACCACCGGTAAAAAAATGTTAATCAATACATTGTATAAGTTTGTTGAAAATGGGGATTATTTTAATTGTTTGACCCGCTAATGTTTTCTTTAAACAAAAGCATTACGTAGGTCATTCCTTGTAATTCGGGACAATATCGACAATAACCAATTTTACGTTTGTTGTCATGCGTGTCCCGTGCAGACTATCACTCACCGTCAAATTGAAATCATCGAGGAAAACAGACACGTGCATGAGTTTGGTGGGCACGGATGGAATGTATTGTTCACGATGAAAACTTGTTTGTCAGCACAAGAGTTGTTTTCACAAATCTCCTAAACAATACTCTTTCCCCGATGCCATTTGTCAAAATGGATTGATGATGCGCTCGAACTTGTGCAATGTATGGAGTCGAATCGACAAGACCGTTCATGAGAAACCCGAGATGAAGGTATGTTAATCAAAGTGTACACATAATCTATGATTTTATTTTAAAATAAACCTTTCCATATAATAGCTTTTAAATTATTAATTACCATTTTATTAAATTCCAATTGCGGATGAGCGTATGAAACACATATGTGCATGGAACGAATGTACGAGCATGAAAGTGAAAGGGATTGTTTTACGCTACCATCCTTGCATATGTCACGGACGAGTCGTTTGGTAAGTAATGATACAAATCGGACCATTTCGCCATTATCGCTTTCACAAAAACTAATATATGCTTCAACACATGGACATACTTTTGTTGAGCATACTACATTGTTCTTTTTAATGCGTAACATACCACATAAGTTTACGGACGAAATCACATGTGGAAGTACCATAACGCACCGAGATACCGGAAGACATGGAGTTTTATGTGAACGTGAATCGCAACACCACAAATGATAGGCCTAGAAGCAAGAACCACGTTACCATAAACGCCGATGGAGAGAGATTGTTGAGGAGTGTCGGTGGGAACGAAACAAAATGGTCAAATTCAATCTTGTTGACTTTGTCATCGACGACCAAGCTTCGTGTCTTCCAGTCTCCGCTATAATTCCAGATTTAGCATGTGTTAAAACGTAATTCCGTGTGTTATCGCTTGTTATTGGTAGACATGTTTATAAATAGATTTTAGGACCGTAGGATTTGGTTGGCTTCATTTAGGGTGTGTGTTCCTAAGTAGTTGAAGCCATTCATGAGATGGAATGTAAACTACTTGGTATAGCCCCTATCTGGAAGTGTATGGTTCATACCGGTGCATTAAAAGGTGTTCTTTGTGATGGTTTTGTCAAGGTCATATGTCCATGGTTGTATGATATGGGCGCTTTGTTTTGTTATCGACTTATAAAAACAGCTTATATCGATATTAAATAGAGTTACCTAGTATGCAACTTGATATGGGACTTGTCCATATCGATGTGTGTTGATTGTTTCATTTTACAAAGTTTCCTTGATTAATACAAGTTCATCTTTGCACCAAAAATATATATATTTTTGTGTTGTGGTCTACTTATAAAATGTAAAACTTTAGTGATTAAAGTCGCCAAGACAAAGTTAAGTCCGGTAGGTTAGTTTTAGTGGTTAAGGTCGCCAAGACAAGGTTAAGTCTGGCGCACATAAGCTAATTCGCTTAGTATTCAGTAGTTAGTTACTTTATGAAAACATAATAGTTTTTGTGTGACTATTGATAATCCAATGGCCACATCAAATTTCTTTTGTGTGGCCATTTTTAACATTTAGTCACACAAAGCATGTTTCTTTTGGTTATTTAGTCACATACAATTAAGCATAAAGTGGCCAAAAGTGTTAATAAGTGTGACCATATGGTGTTTAAGGTGAAGAAATATGTCTTTTGTGTGCCTATTGATCATCCAATGGCCACTTGAATTTTATGTTTGTGTGGCCTTTTGTAACATTTAGTCACACAAAGTGTTACACCCGTATCCCGAAATACAAATAGGCCCTACCCTAGATGAATATGGTCTAAGGACTTGACGGGATTGACTAGTTGACCTGATAGTCAAACTAATAATTTATAAATGTTATGTTATAGTTATATAAATGAGGGGGACTTAATTTGCCACATCTTAAACTTGAAATAAGTATCTTGTGGCCAAAATAGAAGGAAGGGAAATTGAAGGATCAAAAGTGCCAAATAGTAATATAACTTTACAATGAAGAAAGCTACAAGTATATTAAGCTAGGCTTTTCATAATTCTAGGAGATGAAGGAAAGTCGGTTTAGGAAAAGAGAGGAAGAATGATGGCAAGAATGATGATCAATCGATGGGATTAGTGTTTCCAATCAACTAATAAACTAGTTTCTATCACTTTTGTGCAAGTAAGTATCTCTAATTGTAATTAATTATGAATTGAAGAGTTAGGGTTCATGTATCCAAGTTGGGGGTTTTGGGTAATTGTGGTTTTAAACACTAATTAAGATATTATAGTGTAATTGGGTGAAACCCTTTTTATTTAATTGAAGTAATTGGGTAAGTGGGATATGATCATGTTATGATCACAAGGTTTGATTAAAAGGAGAATTATAGTAATCTTAGGGGAATCTTATTATGGGTAAAGTTGGATAAATTGTGGGTAAATCATCATATAATCAATATATGATTATGTGATGATTAGAGGATGTTATGAAATCCTAATGGTTGTGTAAACCATGACTATAGTTTATTGTTTATGCTTTAAGTATATTTTGATTATGTGTTAAGGATGTTAGCTTTGGATGGTGTTGATGTTGGAAGATGATGATAATCTCATAATAGCTTAGCTTGGCTAGCTAAGGTAAGTAACTTGGTTACTATGTGTTTAATATGAAAATGTTATAGTATGTGGTTGATGTTGTGTTAAGTGGTTATAGACATGTCTTGGAATTATTGAATGGCTAAGGTATGTGTGAGATGTTTTATGTGCTAATTGGATAGTTGTGTGTTATGATTATATGGTTGAGATGCTTGTATTAGCAATGGATATATTAAGCATGTTTTAGCCAATTACTTACTAAGCGTTATCGCTTACATGTTATAGTTGTTAATGTTATTGTAGGTTCATGTGCTCGAAGCGATATAGCTTGGATTGGGTGTGGAACATGGAATGATTATTGAAGATGGTAATATGTGATAATAGGAGCTAGGTAGATACCGAGCTCGTAAGATGAATTTGTACCCCCGTGAGTCTTTTTATAGTTTTGTAAAAGTGTCATCAATCGGCAAGTATAAGTCCTATTCGTTATGGTATTTTGATTGGTCAAATTGGACGTCATGGGCAATTTAAAGGAGTGTTTGGATTAAAGTGTATTTTCTACCCATTTGGGTTGGATGGGTCAAATAAGTGTTAAATGCGTTAATGATGGTTTATGTACAGCTTGTATGGTCCTTGTTTACCTTGTAATGTTAAAGTGTTTAAATTGATTGAAATGGGCCAAGTGGGATTGTGTAGTTTTGTGTCAAAGTGCGCAGTGCAGAGACTGACGGCGTCGCATGATCATGTGGCGACGTGTTAGTAGAGAGGCAGGCCGGGTTCTAAGTCCTCCAGCCGTCGCGTGTTAAATCTAAAAATATGTTTTGGGTCATGGTCAGGGTGACGACGTCGCACCATATAGGCTGACGGCGTCACCACCGCACAACTTATAAATGATGTTTTGTTAAAGTTAAATGTTATTAATCAAAGAAGTTATCGAGTACATGTTATATAAGATTTGTAAAGGGTTAAATGTCAAAGTTTGACAATAATTTAATGAGATAGAGTAATAGTCAAACGTTCCGAGTCAAAAGTTTTAAAAATGAGTAAATTCCGGTCAAACCGGGAATCGGGGCGTAACACAAAGCATGTTTGTTTTGGGTATTTAGTCACATACAATTAATCATAAAGTGGCCAAAAGTGTTAATAAGTGTGACCATATGGTGTTTCAAGTGAAGAAATGTGAATTTTGTGTGACTATTGATCATCCGATGGCCACATGAATTTTATGTTTGTGTGGCCTTTTCTAACATTTAGTCACACAAAGAATGTTTGTTTTGGGTATTTAGTCACATACAATTAATCATAAAGTGGCTAAAAGTGTTAATAAGTGTGACCATATGGTGTTTCAAGTGAAGAAAGGTGTATTTTGTGTGACTATTGATCATCTAATGGCCACATGAATTTTATGTTTGTGTGGCCTTTTCTAACATTTAGTCAGACAAAGCATGTTTGTTTTGGGTATTTAGTCACATACAATTAACCATAAAGTGGCTAAAAGTGTTAATAAGTATGACCATATGGTGTTTAAAGTGAAGAAACGTATTTTGAGTGACTATTGATCATCCAATGGCCACATATTGTTACGTGACCATATGTATCGGATTTTGCTACACTTAAATAATATGTGTGACAAAACGCTTAGCGAGACCATATATGGCATTTGGTCACGGTGTTAGTAGCAATGTGACTTTATATATTAGCTTTTGGCAAGCTAACACAAACTAAACTTTAAACACACATATTAACTTACGTGAACATATGTACTGGATTTTGGCTACACTTAACGAATGTGTGACAAAACATTTAATGTGACCATATATGGCTTTTTGTCACAGTGTTCAAGTGTGTGACATATATTTGTCACTGTTTATATGTATATCGTGACTAATGCTTTGAACCTTACTTTTCATTTGTCACTTGTTCCAATTTCGATGTGGCTAAAGAGTTGACAAAACATATCACCACCCTTAAATAATGTGTGACAAAACTTGACTCTATGATTTAGACAAATAAAAATTACTTCATGACTAACGATCAAGGTTACTTGTATTTGTCACGCGCTCCAAATTCATATGTGGCTAAATGATCCAAACAAAATCACGGATACCTTTAGCCACACAATGTTCAATTGTGTGGCGATATGTTCTAATGGTCACACAATCAAAATTTTCATGTGTGACTAATTAGTAAATGTTGTCAATTTTCGCACCTTCACCACACAAATATGCGAATGTGTGGCGCTCCATTCGACCATGCGTGACCAAATCCGCTTTTGTACTAGTGCATGTTGAGACTGAGAATGATGAATTCTTATCTAAATGACTAAGTATCAAAAGTTGGTTGGAAAGCTTATATACTTATCTGTTACTAGGCCAGACATTTCTTATGCAGTTCATTGTCTAAGTCAGCATATGCATGCTCCTCTTAATTCTCATTTTACTGCTGCATTTAGAGTTTTGAGATACTTAAAGTAGGCTCCTGGTACAGGTATTCAGTTTGTGTATGGTAAAAAGCTTAATCGGTATGCTTATTCAGATGCAGATTGGGCTAAGTGTCTTGTTTCTAGGAAATCTGTGTCTGGTTATTGTGTTTACTTTTGCAATAATCTGATTTCCTGAAAAAGTAAAAAGCAAGCCACTATTTCTAGATCTTCTGCTGAATCTGCGTATAGATGTCTTGCATCTACTACTTGTGAGCTTATTTGGATTATAAAAGTTTTTAAGGATCTGGGAATAGAGGATTTGTTACCTGCAAGTTTGTTTTGTGATAGTAGTTCTGCTATTCAGATTGCTGCTAACCCAGTTTTTCATGAAAAAACCAAACATTTTGAAATTGATTTACATTTGGTTAGAGAGAAGGTAGCTTCAGGGGTCATTAGAACCTTGAAGGTTGCTTCAGCAAACAATGTTGCAGATATATATTTACTAAAGGGTTGAGTGCTTCCCAACACAAGCAGTTTTGTGATAAGCTTCGTCTGGTTGATTTGTTCAAGCCATGAGCTTGAGAGGGTGTGTTGAAATATCTAGTGTTTGTATGCAAGCTCATGTTTGACTTTAAGTCAAAGGGCTTGTTCTGCCAAGTTGGTCTAATGTTTGTATGTTTGGATCTTGTTAGCAGGTTCTATTTTCTTGAGGGGTTAAAGTGTATCTTGCTGTTATATAAGTTGGAGCCTAACCCCTTTTGGCTGTATCTCTCTCATTATTTTCTCACACTAAAGTTTCGTATTCTCTCTCAAGGTCTGGTGTTGGTCTGGTATTGATAATCTGGGTTAAATCTGATCATCTTGATCAATTTTATAGTTTGATAGGTATTGTTTGAGTGTTGTAGTGAGGTTCTTTGTATTACAATCTTTGTAGTGAGATAGATAGGATCCTTCTGAAGGGGACTATCTTTGTCTTGTGTATTTGTTTGGTGAGCACACATTTTGTGGACTCATCTTCTTGACTATTCGGTTAATAAAAGATTTCACCAAGGGGTGGTTGGCTGGGTGATTTGAGTGTGTTGTGGTTTGGTTTTGAGATCAGATCTGTTATTTTAACACATTCCTACTAAAGTAGTTTGATTTATTGGTTCTGTTTCAGGGAATGGATATGAAACTCACAAAAAGTAGGCATTTTAGTGATGGTTTATAAACCTATTCTCATACCTATCTTCATTTTATAAATATCTTTATGCAATTTTATTATGCATAAAATGTTTTTCCCATTTTGTTATTTTACGATTACTTATAAGTTCTAGCTTCTCTCTAAACTAATTAACTAAACATATCTAAATAAAAGTTACACCTCCAACTTCAACTCTCATAAGTCCCGACATCCGAATAATTTCACCATGACTCTACTACTCAGCATAAGATAGATTACGAATATATCTTTCTCCCATAACTCTATTACTCGTACGACATACTTCTCAAATTAAGGTAAACCTACAACATAAAAAGCTAAACTTACAAATGATTTTCAAATCTACATTGATGTTAAGACTGGCCGTAGTGGGGATAAACTGGACGCGTTTTCATCCCACTTGGCAACCAAGAACGCATCGTGCCTTGCTACACAACTCATGCAAGACACATCTAACATGTGTAGTTTTCAAGGACTCGGTGGAAAAAAAGACCGAGTCGTGCGAGGAAGTTTGTGTGTGTGTGGTGTTTTTATTAAATGATTTTTGTAGGGTATGTTTTCTGTAGTGATCACGATCTCTTTATGACACTAAGTTGAATGTGGTAGTGGTGACCCGCGATCTGCAGTCACCATTACACTTAAACCTAACTCATTGTAACTCCACAGTACAATGTATTCATTTTATCCAAGGTTAGCAATTTAGCATGAAGGACCAGTAGTGGACAGTCACAATATAACTTAGAATATATTGGTGGGTGATAACATCAAATAGTCCTGAATATTAAGTGTCAATTTCCCCTGATAATGCTCGTATTTTATATCATTTATATGGATTTACGCTTGTTTTCCTTTATATTTCACTTTCAGGTAAATTACGAGCATTGGAGCTAATGAGACGTGAAATTAGAGTTTTTCTTAGAGATTTATGATAGTATGCCTACTGTGAAGAAGCTACGGCGTAACTCCATCTCTCACATTACGCCGTAGCTAGCGCTTTACTTAGAAGACCAACTCAGCATCAATTACGGCGTAACTCCCAACTAAGGATTACGCCGTAACCAATTAGGTCAAGGAATGTTCTGCGCCGCCATCAGATATGCCGTAACTCCTACCAATGATTACGGCGTAATCATACCAAATGTAACCTGTATTGAAGATACGGTGTAACTCTTCCCAAGAGTTACGTTGTAACCAGCTTACCGAGAGCATAATTGTGGAATTATTGAGGTTACGGCTTAACTGTCAACTTAAGTTACGCCGTAACTAGATCGTGCCTATAAATACAAGCCCTAATTTCTGCATTTTACATCATTCACTTCACACCACAAAGCAGAGAACGTCAAGAGGGGTCCAAAGGCAGATCTTTTAGAGCATACGGAGCCATCTCCAAAGGAGAAATCACTCCCTAACGATAAGCATTAGCGATTATTTTATCTTTTACTTTCGATTCATGTAAATTATGTCAAACATTGAATCTTTGGTTTCATTTAATATAATCGGGTAAGCACCTTTGGTGCTAGCCTAGTTATGATTCCTTAATTGTTTTGTTTACGTTTACATGCTTCCGTATAATTTTTTCTAGTGTATGCATGCATAGTTCGTTGGTAGCTACCTTAGCTTCGGTAGTTTTGAATGGCGGTAGTATCTAGTTTCTTAGAAGAATTGACCAACTGACCTTAAGTAGTTAGGTTGAGTTGGGGAGGGTAAGAATTGACCAACTGACGACCCTTCCTCGCTTGTGCGAACTGACCAAATGATCACATGTCGTTTGGATGAACTTAAGAAATTAGGGATGAGTGTCTAAGATGCTAGCGCCCTGGCACTCATTGTTACGAATCTTGCATGTAGAGGTACTTAATGACTTGGCTTAGGGGACTAGAAACAACTAGACTTTCAAGGGTAGTAGCTTGATATCCGGTGGAAGCCTTTGCTGATAGGTTATGACGAACTGACCAAATGTTGTCCTAGCGACTTAAACCCCCACTTGAATCAATTGGAAGTAGTAAGACGTGAACATAACATGATATGATGAGTAACTAGGTTAGCACACTTTACCCCTATTGATCACAACCATTATCTTATTTGTTTGGGTTTTTTCTTGTTTTATTAGTTTAATAATCATTTCAATCCTTAAAACAATTAAAACCAGTGACACCTAGACTTAATATAGATCCGCTCACATAGATCTTAGGACGACCTCGGTTTTACCGATTACTACACTACACACGACCGGGTACACTGCCCGTGAGTGCATAAGGTGGACCATAGGTAAACAAGACGCTATAAATATTAAAACCTGGTCAGAAAACCTGCATCAGTGGGTCGTAAATAAAAGGGTTAATTACACTGATTGACCATGAACTTTCAGAAATTTCTAATTGTTGGTAACGAACTTTGTAAAATACTGGTATCACCTATGAAACTTGTTGAAACCTGCTAGAATAAGCTATATGACCGTTTGGGTTTCCAAATCAGCTTATTGGGAGCCACTTGTAATGACATATACCCACATTTCTCTCTCATCACTTTCTATCCATATTCCTCACTTAAATTCGGCCAACCTACCGTCAGTCCGCCACCAAGATCATCACCCGCCATCACATTGGGGTGTGCACTTTCGGTTTGGGTCGCTTTTAGCTACCGAAACCGAACCACAATGTTCGGTTTTGCGTAACCCAAAACCGAAACCGCTCGGTTTTTTTTGGTTTGTTATCGGTTTTGGTTCGGTTTTTTCGGTTTCTAACCGTTAATATTTAGGTATGGCCAAATTTTACCAACAAATTTGTTTTACTTACAAAATTAGTTATTCTTCTTTAATTATTTCAATTTAAGCATAATAATGTTTATTGCATAATTCTACAATTACAAACATATAAATGAGATATACACATACAAATGAACAAACACGTAGTATAATCATTATCGAATACTTATTGATATTTCACACAAAACACGCGACACGGCAAACACACATATAAATATAAACGTTAAGATAAATATATTATAAATCCACTCACAAAATGAATATGAATTTATAAATTTGATTTATTTAGTTATTTAATCGCATTATATTAATTAGATATTATTATATAATAAAACCGGTTCGGTTCGGTTCGGTTTTTGCGGTTTGGTTTTTGACAAAAACCGAAACCGAACCGCATTTTTCGGTTTATGAAAAAGTAAAAACAGAACCATCGGGTTTTAGTTTCGTTCGGTTTTTTTGGTTTTTATTCGGTTTCGGTTTTTTCGATTTGTTTTGCTCACCCCTAACTGTTACTATTGTTATCCACCATCACCATCTACTAACCCCCATAGCCTTTATTATCAACCTCTAGATCTTTAGTCATCAATATTTTGAGCCACAAGCATCAAGATCACCATAAAACACCCAAGAATCACACAAACAAGGCCCATCTTTACCATTACACTTGGCCTCAAAATCACAGACATTAACATATACACAAGACAATAAACCCATTAACAGGAGACCCAGTGGGACCCACCTAGTGGGTTCTGAGTCGATCTGCCTTCAACCCATTATAGTTTTATCATTGATGAAAAAAACCCAAAAAGGATTTTGATTGATTCACGAAACCTATAAATAATTATAATTGATTTTGGTTTGGTGTCAACTTTGCCCAAAATAGTCAAAGGACATGCAAATGCATAAGTAATGGCATTTAAATTTAGGAAAGTTGGTGGCGAGTATATGCGCAGACATGGAGAAAATTGATACGATAATAATGGTTTTTTTATACTAAGAAAGAAAATTAAATGGTGCACGATTTTGGCTGTTATTGGTTAAATTTTGATGTAGAGTAATGAAAATAAACTGGTGTGTGTGAGACTTGGTGATGTATTTAAGTTAAGAAGGTGAAAAAGAGTAATGCAATTGAAGAATTGGTTTGTGTTTATGTATAAATTCTCAGATTTTTAAGTTTGTAATTCTAAGGGATGAATGATGTTAGGTGGGTTTAGTACGATGATGATGATACAAGGAGGAAGATGACTAGGAATAAGAAAATAATCTATTTATCTGTTGCAAAAGGTTACCAGTTGCAAATATAGCGTATATAGGTAACAATGGAACAAAACAACAAAGTTTTATTGGTGATAATAATATTTTTGAAAGTTTGTTACTTAACATTAAAAATTTCTGAAAGTTCATGGCCAATCAGTGTAATTAACCCTAAATAAACATATGGGGTGTGTTTTTTAAAAGTAGATGTGAAGAATAATTGTGAAGAAGAATACAATGACATCACCAACGCTTAAAAACATTGAAAAACGAGCGTTCCTAAAAATAAGAAAGCCACCGCCTTTCTTAAATGAATCTAAAATCAAAAGTTCATTGTTCTCCCATCATCGCCCAAAAAGCTTTAAAAAGCTCCTCACCAAACATAACCATAATTAGCTTGTGTTGAAATTTAAACCATAAATTAAAAATTTAGGTAGGTGCAAGTGATGAAGAATAATAAATAGTGTTATTATATAAGTGGTAATATATTGATGGGTCGAAAAGAAGAGACATAATTAACTTGTGTTAAAATTTTAGCCATAAATTAAAATTTTACGTAGCTGCATGTGACGAAGAATAATAAATAGTGTTATTATGCTTTCAAAACAACCTGTAGAAAACCTATAACTAAGCTAGCGTTTTTGTATATGCATATGTGCTTACTTTTGTGAATACTTGTTTTGGGTTTTCTATCCCACATGGAATAGAGAAGAAAGTTTGTGCTTAGTTATATACTATGGTGTCTACAAAGCATATAGGTTGAGATTAATGTTATGTTATTGGGTAGTTACATTATGATCTTGTTAAAGTATGTTTAACAAAATCAACGTGTAAAACTCAGTAGCTTATACAAGTTCTTAGCTTTTATATTTTGTTCTAGTAAATTAATTCTTCTTAATTAGCTTTTATATTTTGTTCTAGTAAATTAATTCTCCTTGATGACTTCGGTGGGGTTAAAACAATTTACAATAATTATAAATAAATTATTATGGACAATATATCTTATAAGGAATTTTCATTTGCTTACCATTATTTTGATGTTTACCAAGGGATAAATCATCACCATTCATCTAGTTTAATCTAATAGTGGGGATTAACCTAAGATTTATTAGACAACCTAAGTCCATGTTTTTTTTTTTGTCTTTTTATTTTTCTTTTTTATTCATATTTTTTTTGTATTTTTCTTTTAATTCACGTTTTTTTTAATATTCACGCTTTGCCTTTTTTTTTTTTTTTTTTTTTTTTTTTTAGTTTCACGCTTTTTTCTTTTGTTTTTTTTTTGTCTTTTTTAATTCACGTTATTCACGTTTTTTTTAATTCGCGTTTTTTTCTTTGCTTTCAAACGTTTTCGTCCGTTTTGATATGTTTTCGCCCGTTTTCTTACCTTTTCGTGCGTTATTCATACGTTTTCGTCCATTTTCGTCCGTTTTCATACTTGTTTTTACGCTTTCATACATATACATCCGTTTTCGCACGTTTTCGTTCATTATTGTTACGTTTTCGTCCGTTTTCATACTTGTTTTTACGCTTTCATACGTTTTCGTTCGTTTTCATACATATTCGTCCATTTTCTTGCGTTTTCGTCCGTTTTCATACGTTTTCGTCCGTTTTCATACTTGTTTTTACGCTTTCACGTTTCATACATTTTCATACATATTCGCCCATTTTCTTACGTTTCGTCCGCTGCTTCATTATTCATACGCCGCCGCCATACTTAATTTTACGCTTTACACGCTGCTCGCTTTCATACATATTCGCCCATTTTCTTGCATTTTCGTCCGCTTTCATATGTTTTGGCGTTGCACGTTTTCATCGTTTCTGTAATATCACAAGTGATATTCGTGATATTATGTGATATTCGATGATCACAAGTGATATTCGTGATATTCGAGAATATAACTTGTGATATTCTAAATATCACAAGTGATTTTCAACTAATGTTTTGTAACATGAAAATCACAATTGATATTCAGAATATCACAAAGTGATATCCAGAAAATCACAAATGATATTCATAATATCACAAAGTGATATTCAGAAAATCACAAGTGATATTCAAAATATCACAAATATATAATTTGAATAACAACTACATAGTTTGAGGGTATTTGTTTATCCTTATAGTCAGGTCAAGACGAACCGGGTCAAACCCGAATTAAAACACAAAATTAAACAACTAAAAAGCAAAAGAATAAGAAATAGGTCCTTATTCCAGACACCCTCATATGATTATCTAGTTCTCTCTGATTATCTTTTATATTTTCAATGCCACATTATTAATATATCATAACATATGCCAACAAATCTTGTTGAACATTGTCCATTTTACTACATTTGGTTTGGTTTAGTAATTGTGTGTGTTTAATGTTGTTTGAATGTTAAAAGATTGTAACTTAATGACATAAGAAGTTAATCGACCATTACGCCCTTGTTTGATAGTTCATCAAAATCACATAACGTTTCTACCCACAACAACTTTTGCTTTCAAACTAGTCTTAAGCTAAACAAAAATTACTAAACCGTAAATTCTTATACTCTTTGCGTCGGTATAAAACCAATAAAACGACAACATCCAAAATTAACCTGCTTTTATTTCAAATGTGTGTGTATTGCTTAATAACACACAAACAGTAATGTGATTACTAACTAGAAGACAAGCAAAAGTAAGTTGTGCGGCTCGAACCAACCCAACACCGAGAATTGACCATAACGAAACAAAAACCAAAGCCAACATGAATCGGTCCAACAACCTTTTGGTCTCAAACCAACCATAAATAGAAAACACATGCGATCATTAGGCTACACCGATTCATCGGATTTATGTGAGACATCGGAATTTTAATCGATAATTGTTTGCCTTGCCTATATAATGAGATTTTATGCGCCTGTGGATTACTTATTGACTACATACATTTTGATACATCATATAATCGCTTTGAGGGTTTTCGGATTGCTTATCCAAACCGCTTATATGATTATCTCAAGTGAAATAAGCAATTTCAAGAATAAGTTTGGAAGTCGCCATTAGAAACGGCTTATATCGGTAACTCATGAGACACTATTCGCACTTTGCACCTTTGGTATTACTATTTTATCTACCATCTTTGGTATATTTAGTAAATTAGTATGTTAGCTGATAAGCAAGTCTTACCCAGTAAGAAGTATCTTCATGACTTTAATATCTATCTTTTAACTTGGCCTTTAGTCCTATACTCCTATTTTTATTCAGCCATTAGCAAGATCGAAAGCAAGCAGCATAATGCTGGTTACAAGCACAAGGCAGCCTCAATCAGATAATTCAATAGCACATAGTAAATATTTTAATCATGACTCGACACGTATATATCAATCATAGGCAAATGTTAATAAAAGGAGTTATTATGACTCTAGAGCAACTTCGCTCCACATGGAGCAAACAAAAGAATTTATGCTTACTTATATAGTGTGGCGATACAACTCACATAAATTGAGGTTGGTATTATCTGTTATGGTTGAAGAAAAAATAACCATAGAAAACGCCATTCCAACAATTTATATAAGCTCTTGATTTTTTTTTTAACTTTTTTTTTTTTTTTTTTTTTATTATAACTTTTCTATCTTTATATAACCTATTTTAGAGAGTTAACAAAAAGTATCATATTTTAAATGCTGAAGCTTCTGAAAGGTTTTAATGGATATTTAAATAATAGTATGTCCGGATTCGAACTCGAGACTTCGGGATTGCACACATTACGTATGAGAATTGATGTACATAATTAATATAAATAAAACGTTATTATTATTAATTATTAATCACTAAATAAAACATAACGATAGTTAAATAATTAACGAGGTTTGGTTAACGGTCGTTAAATATTAACTAGAAGGACTAGAGATGTAATTAGTAGTCGGGAAGGTTCTAGAATCCCTTTTGGGAGCTAGGCCGATCGGTTGGGGGGTTTCCAAACCCAATCCCACTCTAACTTGGACTACAAGATAAGTTAAGTATAAATACAAATCAATGTATTCATTCATAACCTAACCTTGGATTGCCAATAACCTAAATTTCTCTCCTCCTCCTCTCTCTTTGTGTGG